>JADBJO010000849.1:320000-485000 GCA_016801955.1 Conus betulinus
GGCCTGGACTATCCTAATGCTTGTTCTGGGGCAGGACAGGGAGCGGGGTAACCCTTCTTGAAAAGGTGAACGTGGGTAGCCTCCTGCAGCTCCACACAGGTTTTTTTTTTTTTTTTTTTTTTTTTTTTTTTTTTTTTTTTTTTTAAGGCTAGCTGGTAGGTAAGTTAGGTGGGGAAGGGTGTGGTATGAATGCTGTCTTTCAAATAAGGAGGTTGGATTTTTTTACCCTGCGCACACCCGAGTCACTTAAGGTCTATGGAGACGACATGGCATTTGATTTGAAGATTGAAGATTGAAGAAAAAAGAAATGTCATTTCAAGAGGAATTTTTTGACCCGGAAGTACTTTTTTGTACTTTCGTTTCTTTCGCGTTTTTTTTTTCCCATAGGCATAAGAGCGTTAGTACACAATATCTTTCCACTGTAAATCATTTCACTTATTAGAAAGTTAAATAAAATTATGTTGCAGATGTGGGAAAAGTTCTGTGATCGTGATTTGAATACTGCTACTGGCCAAATCAAGTACAGATCCGCAAGCCTGCGCATGTGCAGAATTCATTCCTTTGTCAACATAACAACGTGGTGTAAGTTCAGTTGATCATTATTTATTATTCTATTATTATATAGAATATAATGATATAAGAGATGAAACTTAAATATACTCTGTATCTTTTATATAAACCGCTGCTAACTTTTTAGAACTTTCTTGGAGAATCCTTTTTGATATTTCAGTGTACTTTATATTCAGTCATTGTCTGTCTTCGTCAGGCCCGTGTGATCGAGCCATGACAAGATGATGGTCGGGAGATTTCAGTGCGACACAAAAAATATGTCAGTGCTGCAGGTAATTCACTTGTAACACCAGAAGTGTGTTATCAAAGTAAGAAGTAAAGTACAAAAACCTTCATTTTAAAAACGCTAAGCACAGATGCATGCAGTATGAACAAGTTGGACTGTCCATGTCGCCGCTCGAGTTCCTTTGTGCACTGATGGACCTGTCGATTTGTGACCTATAGTATCTGTGGATGAACTGGATGTGAAATGAGGATTAATTGTTTACGATTTCCAGAACGTTTAACGGTGTGAAGATTTCTGTGAAGTTTTCATACAGTTGGGTTCGTGCACTGGAAACTGGTCGTTTGTGACATTCATGACTGTGACCAAAGCTGTAGCAAGGTCGTTGGGGCTCGGTGGCCAACGGCTGGGCAGTCAGGAATCGGAACGCCCCCTGGGTTGTATTCCTCCACCTGTCTACTTCGCCGGATAGTGTGAACATTAGTAGTGTTAGAGCTTCTCGACAGTGGATGGGGGGAGCACCATGTGGTTTGGAAATGATGTTGAGAGGGAAGATACGCAAGGCGGGGGGGAGTACCATGTGGTTTAGAAATGGTGTTGAGAGGGAAGATATATGCAGCGTGTACACTATGGGGAGGTAAGTAGATTGCATCAAGGTGGAAAACAGCTTCTAAAACTTAGTCTTTCTTTCTGTGAGTGAAAAAAAAAAAAGGCAGTATAACTAGAACTGTTGCATTTCACGTGTTTCTTAAAAGATTGGTTCGATTTTACCACCATTAGTTGAATTGAAGAAAAAAAAAAGCAACTTAAGCTCTGCGGTATTTTTGCACTATTTTTTAATTATTTAGAAAAAAAATTAGAAACTAGAAAGAAATGAAGGGTAATTATTTTTATTTAATAGAATTAGAAACTAGAAAGAAATGAAATTTGAAAATGATGTCTTAGAAGTCTTACAATTACACATACAATACCATGGCTCACCAATGCAATAATGAATTTATAAGCGACAGCAGTGCGACAGCTGTTTGCTATCCCCAATGGTTGGTGTTTCCTTTCCATTTTATCTAACCTTTTTATTACAAAACATCTGGTGAAGAGAGAAATGATGATTCATCACTTTTTTTTTAAAAAGATGTTTTGTTAGTTGCTTTAAGTAAAAAAGACTTTACTTATTTATTTATTCATCAATTTATTTATTTATTCTGATTTGGACTTTGAATAATAATGTTGATGGTAATGGTAGCAAGTGCAGCAGCTTATGTGAATGCACAATGTACACCATCATGCATCAGTCTTAGCATCTACATGGATACGAACAATTCTGTCAAGTGAACTGGTAAAACAAGCTATAAACACTAAGGAGAGTGACAGAGGTAGAATTTTTCCTTGGGAAAAAAAAAAACCTGACACAACCTTATTTCTTTAAACTTGAACATTATTGTGGCATCCTGCATGAAGTTTCTGACTTCTAGTTCTACAATGCATTTTCAGCGCATTTGGCATCAGGATCCAGCCATATTTTCAGCCCTTGACATTTTTAGCTCTGGCATTTGTGTAAATAGGATATCATTATGTCAGCTGGATTTGATTTCCAGTTAAACCAGCCTCAGAAAAATGTTACCTTCTCCCACAGCATGATACGATAGACTTGTCACTTTGTCAGGCAGGCAAATTTAAAGCTGCTGGCAATAAGCGATGGTGAGGGTCATTTCTGGGAAAAATGAGTCTTCATCATCAGATTGTGTAAACTGATAGACCGATCAATTTTTTCCCAAACCCTCTCTGTTCATCAGATTGTGTAAACTGATAGATCAATTTATCCCAAACCTTCTACGTTCATCAGATTGTGTAAACTGATAGATCAATTTATCCCAAACCTCTGTTCATCAGATTGTGTAAACTGATAGATCGATTTATCCCAAACCTTCTCCGTTCATCAGATTGTGTAAACTGATAGATCAGTTTTTCCCAAACCTTCTCTGTTCATCAGATTGTGTAAACTGATAGATCAGTTTTTCCCAAACCCTTCTCTGTTCATCAGATTGTGTAAACTGATAGATCGATTTTATCCCAAACCTTCTCTGTTCATCAGATTGTGTAAACTGATAGATCAGTTTTTTTTTCCCAAACCTTCTCTGTTCATCAGATTGTGTAAACTGATAGATTGATTTATCCCGAACCTTCTCCGTTCATCAGATTGTGCACACTAATAGATCAATTTGTCCCAAACCTTCTCCGTTCATCAGATTGTGTAAACTGATAGATCAGTTTTTACCAAACCTTCTCTGTTCATCAGATTGTGTAAACTGATAGATCAATTTATCCTGAACCTTCTCCTTTCATCAGATTGTGTAAACTGATACTAGTGATAGATCAATTTATCCCAAACCTTCTCTGTTCATCAGATTGTGTAAACTGATCAATTTATCCCAAACCTTCTCCGTTCATCAGATTGTGTAAACTGATAGATCAATTTATCCCGAACCTTCTCTGTTCATCAGATTGTGTAAACTGATAGATCAGTTTTTTTCCAAACCTTCTCCAGTCTATTTCATGTTACACTGCAGCAACATTAAACTTAAAGTTTTTTTTTTTTTTTTTTTTTTTTTCCCCCAAAATGTTTGACACTTTCAGCACTCTATCCCCCCGCCCCTCCTCCTTTCTTTTTTGTGTGTGTGTGTGAAAACATACAGGAACCCTTTCTATGGCACTGAAAAGGACTCTTTTTTTCCTTTCTAAGACATGAGAACTGGCATAGCTGAGCCACTTGCTGTGTACAAGTTTCAGTAAATTACATGCAATCTTCATTTTAACAGCTTCATCGTGTAACTTGATTTAATTCAGAAATACTCTCTATCTGAATACTATGCTCAAAGCCAGAACAAAAACAGTTTAAGTGTCATGATGTTCTGCTTGTTCCAGTAGCCAATAGTTTCAATGCCAATGCCAAACTTGCCATGCTGTATAAAAGTAGAGACAGTCTAGTTTCGTTTAATGACATGCACCATTCAGTCACTCAACAGTAATTTTTTTGTGATTACTTCCCATTGTCTGACTCTTGAGTTTTCGTGGCTTGAAAAAAAAAAAAACTGGCTAAAAGCACACTCATCAAAATATACTGAGCCCAGACTCAGTAGGACTTCATTACCACCTCAAAATAATGATAGATAGAACATTTGAAGTTTAAAGCCTTGACTTTCACAGGACATGGCTATTGACCAAACACATTGGATGTTGTGGATCCTCAGTATCCATACACTTTACAGAGGCTTTGTTGAATGATTAAGTATTTATCCCTGTTCAGACATTGAGGTTCATGAAAGACTCATACTCCTCAAAAAGCCCTCAAGAGGTTATATTCTAACTGATAAATCAGGTCCAACTAGACCCAAGCTCAATGCACTGCTGCATCCGATTACCACTCTTTGAAGCACTGGTCCACCAGCACCCAGGCTTCATTGGAAGTGTATAGTTCAAATGACCCAGCTGATCATTTCTTTCCCTATCAATACACAGACACCAAAATCTTTTGACATAGAGTAAATTACCTTTTAGAAGGATGCTAGAATTTTCATTTTATACTAGTTCAAATTGTTCCTGAGATATGAAGACTCTGTGTGTGTCTGGGTACTGGGGGACCCAGGAAGCATGGTGAAGGGTAATATTAAAACTGATCCATCGCTCACTGTTGTGAGAGTGCAAACAGAGTTGGTAGTGGGATGAGGTTGAGGTGGTAGGCAGGTGAAGACAGATGTGACAGGCCGGGGCAAATAAACTGCATCCAGGCAAGGAACATGAAAAATGCCAGTCAAGTTTTCTTCTCTTATTTGGCCATCCACCTCCAGACTTAAAGAATGCACTGATATCAGGGGCACATTTCATGGAGGCTTGAGGCTGGAAATTCTTGCAAGTTTTGCATGTGGTGGCATTACAAAGAACTCACACAACGAGTTGGCCAAGACATGGGTGAGGGATAAGAGTATTCCTGGGCTCTCTGACATGCATAGCTGACGGTGGTGCAGTCCTTCAGATTGGTGAATGACAAAGCAAAGCAGTTACATCCTTGGACATGTGCATGAAAATGATCAGATTTTTAACTCCAACAGTCAGCCAAGCTTTAAGAAGTAGCCATATTATTAAAAAAAGGAAAGGAAAAAAAAAAAAAAGAAAAGAAAAAAGGTTTGCACACATTTCTGTGCTCAGTTTGCCCCTGGTTTCTCTCAGCACAAGCAAAGCTAGTCACCATTCATTTCTCACATCTGTGAAATTTGCCCGAGTAGATGGTGGAATTAACATTTTATTAACCTGAGGATCTTAAGCACATTTGTACTCGCATAGGCGATGAAAACATGCTTGCATTTAGAGCAAGAGAGAGGCAGCATGAGGCTGCAAGCAAATCAGTGCTTATGTGGCCTGGAATCACAAAATTTGTGCATCTTGCTGCAGCTTTCAATCCATCTTGTTTGCTTTCCATTTGATACATCTAAATATCAATTATTGATGTAACGTAAAGATGAAACAATGTCACTTCTGGTAAATTTACTCTAAAGGCACAGGATCAGAGATTGAACTTTGTTTTTTTAGGCAGTTCTTGTCATGTTAAAAAAAAAAAAAAAGACCACTCAGATTGTTACTTTTACAAAGTAACATATCATGATAAGGATTAAATGCAAAACATTCCATACTAAAGTTACATGCTGTTGAATTTCATTACTCAGATCTATCTTTTAAAGGAGAATTATTTAATTGGAAAATAACTGCACAAACACAACTGATATCTCTAGTTTCAGGGTGGACTATGTGAACTTTCCTGTTATTTTGTAATGGTTTTCAGTGATGAATTCTTCTGTAGAAACAGACTATTAGATAATAATACTTTTATAACATTTATTGCATTTATCAAAGGAATGGAAACAGTAACAAAATTGTCATGAAAAAGGTTGAATTTTCCTTAACAACTTAGGGGTGAAATTTGCACCTTATGGTATTCAATTTAAAACCAGACAATATGATACCACTATCAAAATCTCTAGTACAACCAGTTCTGCGAAATGGAAATATATAATACCCTAATCAGAAAGTATGTGAACCTTGTAGATTGATTGATTGATCTTTAATACACAAGGATGGAGATTTTAGGCCAAAGCCTAGTCTTACAATCTGTCCTTGTCATGCATACATTACTTCAACACATATCATTCATACTGACAATTCAACATAGCAACATTGTAATCTAATTCTACAATGATAAGCAAACTACTCATAAAAGTACTAATGAGATGGGGGATGGTGAAACAGAAGGAAACTTACAAAACAAACAAAACTACAGAGAGAGAGGTCAGAGGAGGTTGGGGAAGAGAGAATGGTAGGTAGGGGGAGGAGAAAATGGATGTAGACAGAGTGGGAGTGGGGGTGAGCGATTTTAACAGAGTAGGTTTTATGTTTAGATGATGTATTTAAGTTATGGTTCACAGAAGACTTTGTGAATGGGTGCTAATCATTTAAATCGACTAACTAAATTACTGAGACATAAAATGTTTCTGCAAATGTTCCTTGGAAGTTTTGAAAGTGTTCATGTTTTTTAGATTCGGTGGATGTGAGTTCCAGATATGGTCCAGAGTAAGCTAGGCTTGTTTTGTATAGATCAATGCGTGGGTAGGGAAGAAGGAATTTCGTTGAGCCAGAAAAGCTGTTCGATCTTGTAAAAAGGGCATTGATATAACATGGCATAGTATCTGTCAAGATTGTAAACATAATGATGCCTTGTTGAATTCCAGTTGCCTATTCAGAGGAAGTATGTTCAGCGCTTTTAATTTTTCGTCTGTTGTTAGAGATACAGCTGGATGGAGTAGTTTTGCTGCACGTCTATGGAGAGAAAATTCAGCCTTTTTGTGGACGTCACTACTCCTGTCACACACTGTTGAAGCGTAATTGATATGTTACATCATGTGTGCATTGAAGAAAAGTTTAAGCACATTACTGTTGACGTAGCTCTTTAATTGAGATAAGAGGAAAAGGTGTTTTGAGACTACCTTGCATATGTTATTGAGATGAGATTGCCATTTCAATTCTTTACCTACTGTTAACCCTAAAACATGATGCTCATCTACCTGTTCGATGGAAACTGTGCAAGAAGATTTTTAAACAAATCTTTCCCATAAGTGACATGAATTATGATTTTATGAAGGAAGGTTAAAAGGACTTGAATTGTCTTTTGTCTTGAATAAAGAGGAAGGAGAGTGACATGGCTGATACTTGCAAGACTGTTATGGTCTACACATCATGGTGGAAACAAGCAAATTTCTGTTCACATCAATTAAATAAATCGATGATCCATGGTCATATACAATGTAACTGAACAGACCTTGTCAAAACTAACTCATATGCTTCTGTTTGTGCACTTTCTTTCAAACCAAACCGAAAGTGTTGTCAATTTTGTGAATGCACTGCAAAGCTGTACTGTTTCTGTAGGAACACTTAATTTTGAAAATCAGCTTCACAAATACTTGGAAAAATCTTGCTGCCGGCCAGATTTTAGGAAGATAGTTATCCAGCAAACCCTGTGCACCCTTGGAAAAACATGAATTCAAGAGATCCAATATAGCAGCGCCTTGTCACAAATTCAAACTATCATTAGCATCAACCAAGATCAACAACAACAAGTTGAGCACCAGGAAGAACAACTGTTGCAATTTTGACATCCCATCCTTCTGGACAGGTAAGACAGTTGTCCATCCCTCGAATCATCCCTGACTGGAGTGCAGTGTCACTGGAGGTAGCATCAACTTAGTCACTGGACTGTTTCAAGTTCAGATTTACTTCCCTTCCCTGATTTGCAAAACACCATTCATCACCCCACAGATACCAGCATTTCCAATCTCCTACCCTAGCCTGAAACATTCCTTCACTGCGCTTCAGTCAGTGCTTCATCACCCCACAGATGCCAGCATTTCCAGTCTCCTACCCCAGCCTGAAACATTCCTTTGGTCAATCCTTCATCACCCCACAGATGCCAGCATTTCCAGTCTCCTACCCCAGCCTGAAACATTCCTTCAGTCAGTGCTTCAACACCCCACAGATGCCAGCATTTCCAATCTCCTACCGTAGCCTGAAACATTCCTTTGGTCAATCCTTCATCACCCCACAGATGCCAGCATTTCTGTGCAGCTTTGGTGTGCAGCAACATGAAGCTCCGCGCGAAGAGACTGCACAGTAGGAGAAAGGAGGGCCGGCCTCGCATCGACACCAGCAAAACACGTGATCAAAGAAAAGTGGAGGAGTTCATGTGCGTGTTGGAGGATTTCTGTCCCTGGCCCACCCACTGCAAATGCCCAAGACCGATGGGAACACTTCACAGATGCTGTCTACAACGCCGCCATGTCCACCTTTGGCAAAAAGACCAGCAAGTCAGCTGATTGGTTCGAAGCCCATTTAGAAGAAATGACACCAGTTATCAAGGCCAAGAGAAACGCCCTGACAGCATACAAAACTGATCCCAGTGAGCAGAACCTCCAGGTTCTCCTTGCTGCTCGCAGCAAAGTCCAGCAGTGTGCCAGGCAATGCGCCAATGATTATTGGCTTCAGCTCTGCTCCCAGATCCAGGTCGCAGCTGACACAGGCAACATTAAGGCGATGTATGACGGCATCAAGCAGGCACTGGGCCCAACACAGAAGAAAACTGCCCCTTTGAAATCAGCTACAGGGGAGGTGATTCAGGACAGAGAACTACAGATGGAGCACTGGATAGAACACAACACTGAGCTATATGCAACTTGGGAAAATGTAGTCACAGAAGATGCCCTGAATGCCATAGAGCGCCTACCAGAACTGGAAGAGCTTGACAGAGAACCAACCATCTATAGACAAACTCAATGAAGCCCTGGACTCTCTTGCCTCTGGCAAGGCTCCGGGTAAAGACGGTATCCCACCCAAGTACTGAAGTGCTGTAAAGAGACACTTATCACCGAGTTGCATGAAATCCTCTGCCTCTGCTGGAGTGAAGGCGAAGTACCACAAGACATGAGGGATGCTAACGTCGTCACACTGTATGAAAACAAAGGTGACAGAAGTGATTGCAATAATTATCGTGGCATATCCCTCCTTAGTATTGTTGGAAAAGTCATTGCATGAGTAGTACTGAAGAGGCTCCAGATACTTGCAGAGCAAGTTTATCCTGAATCGCAGTGCAGTTTCTGTGCCAACAGATCCACAATAGATATGATCTTCCTTAAACAACTTCAGGAGGAAATGTAGGGAGCAAAGGCAGCCACTCTTCATTGCCTTCATAGATCTCACAAAGGCTTTCGATCTGGTCAGCAGGGATGGCCTCTTCAAGATCCTCCCCAAGATTGGATGTCCACCCAAACTTCTCAGCATCATCAGATCCTTCCACAAAGACATGAAAGGCACTGTCGTCTTTGACGGCTCAACATCAGCTGCCTTCAACATATGGAGCGGAGTGAAACAGGGTTGCGTCCTGGCTCCCACCCTGTTTGGAATCTTCTTTGCTGTGATGCTGAAACACACATTTGGTCCTGCAGCTGAAGGTATCTACATTCGAACCAGGACAGATGGAAAACTCTTCAACCTCTCCAGATTAAGAGCCAAGACTAAAGTCAAGCTGAGGTGCCTGCGTGACTTCCTCTTTGCAGACAACGCAGCAGTAACCGCCCACTCAGCCGAGGACCTACAGCAGCTCATGACTTGCTTCAGCAATGCCTGCCAAGACTTCGGGCTTACCATAAGCTTGAAGAAAACACAGGTCATGGGACAGGATGTTGACTTTCCCCCAGTCATCAGCATCAATGACCATGAACTGGATGTCGTCCATGACTTTGTTTATCTGGGCTCAAATATCTCAGACACCCTCTTACTTGGCACAGAGCTCAACAGGCGCATCGGCAAGGCAGCTTCCACCATGACCAGACTCACAAAGAAAGCATGGAACAACAGCAAGCTGACCCAGCACACAAAGATCCAGTTCTACAAAGCCTGCGTCATGAGCCCTCTCCTGTATGGCAGGAAGTCTTGGACTTTGCATGCCCGACAAGAGCGAAAGCTCAATGCTTTCCATATGCGTAGCCTCTGACGCATTCTGAACATCACCTGGCAGGACAAGGTCCCAAAACAACACTGTCCTGGAAAGAGCCGGATGCACCAGCATGTACACACTGCTGAAACAGAGATGTATGTGCTGGCTCGGCCATGTCGTGCACATGGATGACGGACGGATCCCTAAAGACCTCCTCTATGGAGAACTTGTGCAGGGAAAACGTCCCACAGGCAGACCACAGCTGCGATTCAAAGATGTGTGCAAGAGGGACCTAAAAGCCTTGAACATTGACCAGAACAACTGGGAAGCAACAACCCTCGAACGGTCAGCCTGGAGACAGACTGTGCGGAAAGGTCTCTCCAAGTTCGAAGAGACACACGCTCAGCAGCACAGGAAAAAGAATGATGAAGAAAAGGCTGCAGCCCAGACTTCACCTGTGCCGTCTGCCACAGGGACTGTCATTCCCGCGTCTGACTGGCCAGCCACACCCGTCGCTGTACCAGAATAGACACCTACAGCGCAACTCCATAGTCTTCCGAGACTGAAGGATGCTTACCTGCCTACCTACCCCAGCCTGAAACATTCCTTTGGTCAATTTCTTCATCACCCCACAGATGCCAGCATTTTCCAATTTCCTACTCCAGCCTGAAACATTCCTTTGGTCAGTGCTTCATCAACCCACAGATGCCAGCATTTCCAATCTCTTACCCTAGCCTGAAACATTCCTTTGGTCAATCCTCCATCACCGCACAGATGCAGCATTTCCAATCTCTACCCCAGCCAAACATTCCTTCAGTCAGTGCTTCATCACCCCACAGATGCCAGCATTCCAGTCTCCTACCCAGCCTGAAACATTCCTGTGGTCACAGTGCTTCTGAAGAATTTCTCATTGCTGAAGTGGTTTGATTTTTTTTTGTTTTTGTTTTTTTTGCAGGAGCTAGAATCATGTTGGGGTCTGCTGAACAGACCCTGACTTGCTCATTGCAGGGTCTCAGTAGTTTTGTATTTGTTTGTTTGCCCCCCCCCCCCCCCCCACTTTCTGTCAGGTGTCTTTTGTGTTCAGGTGAATGTGGCATAATCGCAAAGTCCCATACATTTGTGGAAGGTGGGAAAGGGGCAGGGTGGAGAGAGAATGAGGTGTAGCACCCATTTCTAAGAGTATTTTATAATGGTTGTTCCATTCGAATGTACATTTACTGCATTCACGTGTCACAGGGGGGTGTGTGTGTGTGTGTGTGTGTGTGTGTGTGTGTGTAACAGAGCATGACAGTGTGCATGTTTGTGTAACAGTATATGATGGTGTGTGTGTCTATTATGCATTTCACATGTGAAGAGGAGACGATACCAACTTTATTTGATTAGAGTATACCTACCCTGTAAAACAGAACAAAAAACACACACACAACACACACACACACACACACACACACACACACACACACACACACACACTCACACACACTTGGCCTAGTAGTTCAGGAGGGAGGGGAGATGGGTTTTAGAAAAACAAAATGTTGCATTCCTTTGAGCCATCTCATTTCATCTCTCTCTCTGGCTAGCCAGTGCATTTTTACATTAGTATTAAGCAACACTCATGCAGTGAGAACTACCACAGTTCACACACACACACACACACACACACACACACATGCATGCATGTATGCATGCACACACAAACACACACACAAAGGAGAGCGGTTTTAATGGCCAGTATGAAACTACTGCACTTTTACAAGATATAATGACATTGTGTATGAGATGTGGCCTATATTACATACCCATGCCTCCCATATCTTCCAGGTTTCCCTCCCTCTGCCCACCAAAAGGGAGACAGAGTCTTTGGAAAGATGTGGGAGTAAGGCCCTATGTACTTTTGCATAAAAATCTAATTATCCTATCCCATCCACATGTATGCTATCCTGCTATGCAGTGGATACTTTTTGGCCTGCATATTTTCTGAGTACAACTCATACCTACTTTTTTTTCTAGCAAGTAAAACATACAATCCACAGGTGCCTCTTTGTCACCAGAGTTTGTCAGAGAGGTGAATGTGACCAACTGCAGTCGCCTTACACCAAAATAACTGTTACTTCTTCTTCTGTTATTGCAGGCACAAGGTCAATTTGTTGGTTATTCTAGCACATAACTATAAAGGAGGGGTTCGCTTTAACCTAAATCTCGATTGTGAGGATTATTTTCCATTGTCTGTTTTCCAGGTAGATTGGGGTGGGGAATGGAGGGTTGGGCATTGAATTTTTCAGGCTTGTACTCCTAACATGTTTTGCATATTGCAAGAAGTGGAAGCACAGCTTCTATTCACAGGCCAGTGCAATGACATCTATTTCTCTCATCACTTTCTTCCTGGATGTCTTAGGCTTGACACTTCTTGGCAATATGAGTTAGATAGCACACCAGCTGAAGTGTCACAAGCGTTTTGGATAATGTGTGTGTGTGTGTGTGTGTGTGTGTGTGTGTGTGTGTGTTTTTTTGTTTTGTTTTGTTGTCTATCGAGATGACGAAGACCATCTAGTCATCCTGGGATCAGGGGTGAGTGCGTAGATGGCTGGACAGGACAATCTGCACCCGGAAAGATCTATCACAGTATGGACAGGGGATGGTGGCAGCAGCTGGAGATCTGTTGACACTGGTCTTCCTGATTGCCCTGTGCTGCTCAGCTGCAGCAATTCTGTTGCTTTCACAGGTTTCCACACCTTTGCAGACAGCTGATCGCCACCCATCTTTGTCCTGGGCAGTCTGCTCCCATGTTGTGTGGCTGATGTTGAAGGCCTTCAGGGAGGATTTGAGGCTGTCTTTGAAACGCTTCCTCTGGCCTCCATGAGAGCATTTGTCCTGTGTTGTACTGAGGTGTTAAGGTGACTATCACATTGCAACATTGAGTCTTCTTCTTCCATTAATGTTCAGCGGTCATAACTTCGACCATTACTAACATTCATGCGTATATGACCTTTTTTTTTATCCCACCATTAAGCCAGCCATACTCCAACTTCGAGGAAGGTTCATGCTATGTAACGTGTCATCCATACCAATGGCCAAACTGGCCTTCTCTTCCGAAAGTTGGTGATGGGATTTTACGTGTGTGCAAGATGATGTGTGTGCGTTCACACACGCAATCTTGATTTATAGTCTCATTCGAAGGACTGTACGGGGAGTGGAATCAGAACCACTGTTAACTCTGAGGGAAAAATCCCCCTGTACCGAAATTCGAACCCGTAACTTCAGGATCACGAGTCAGCGGCTCTACCAACTGAGCTATTCAGGTCTCATGCAGTTTTTTTTTTCTTTCTGTTTTTTTTTTCTTTTTTTTTTTCCCTTGAATCTTGATTATGTTTTTTTTTTGATGTGATATTATTTTCAAATTATTTTCCATTGTCTGTTTTCCAGGTAGATTGGGGTGGGGAATGGAGGGTTGGGCATTGAATTTTTCAGGCTTGTACTCCTAACATGTTTTGCATATTGCAAGAAGTGGAAGCACAGCTTCTATTCACAGGCCAGTGCAATGACATCTATTTCTCTCATCACTTTTTCTTCCTGGATGTCTTAGGCTTGACACTTCTTGGCAATATGAGTTAGATAGCACACCAGCTGAAGTGTCACAAGCGTTTTGGATAATGTGTGTGTGTGTGTGTGTGTGTGTGTGTGTGTGTGTTTTTTTTTTTTTTTTGTTTTGTTTTGTTGTCTATCGAGATGACGAAGACAAGGATGAAAATGGAAAATAACAAAATTTGCTTCACAGTTTTAATCCATCTTTCATTATGCATTCAATCTGTTGGGAATTTCCTCATTCATGACTTAATTCTAAAAACTGATGCCATGATGCTTGGTGAGTCAATGAGCCAGCCATTCTTTCTTGGAGTCCTAACCATTACTGGGAACAACCATTTATCCAGGAGAAGGTAACTCATGAGAGTTGCCATAGTAGGAACTGACCGATAGTTTATAATTAGGCCTGTCACTGTGTATGACAAATAACTATCAGTATATTAATACAGTCAGCATATCGTTTTCAATCGTATTCACTTAATCATCAGCGTATACATCGGCCTAAGGGAAACGGTACTGTTACAACTGCTGCGTTAGAGATAAATGAGAGACAGACAGAAGGACATGGAAGGTATCGGGTGGGAAGGATGAGAGTGGGGTGAAGTTGGGGAACGGGGAAAACGGCTCAGCTACTAGTACTTTGATAGAAGTTGGTCATATGTTTCGATGCAGTAGCTGCATTAGTTAGTTCGGATCATCGAAAGCTTTTAAGGAAAACATCGAGAGCATGCAATGCATGTAATGAAAGCTTATAACGTTGATTTTCGTAACTTTACCTCTATCATGTTTTTAAGAAAGCCAGTATTGATCCGAAGCGAAAATCGCGCGAAAATTTGACTGTCAAGAAAACAACAATTTCAGAAAATATGGGCAGTTCTATATAAAATGCTTGTATGACTAAAATGTGTTAATTCGATTTTTACTTCAATAACCAACAATTTACATTTTTATGGCTTCTGAGGCATTTACATTTTAAAGATTTTAGTTGAAACGATCAAGGGAAGTAACACGGAAGTAACTCTGGACCTGTGGTCGGAGAGATTTGCTGTCTGCTATGCTAGGGTTACGAGGGATTCGGTGTGAATTTGTGATTATGGTGTGTGTGCACATTGAAGCACCTTGCAGCAAAAGCGAAGTACCTTTGGACATGTATTGTTGGTTGGATGTGTCGTTAGCATTAATTGTTTGCCCAAGCCTTATTCTCAGATGTGCACTAAAGTGCGTATCTGCACATTCGGCTTTTGAAGGGAATAAGGAGAGAGTGAGAGTGCCTTGTCTGTTTTATTGGCAGTAAATTCACGTTAACGATAGGCCTTTATTTAGCTTTTGCATTCTCATCGGTTCACAGTAAATGATCGTCTGTTCCAGACTTGATTTGTTTCACCATTAACTGGATGCGAAGCAGTCGGAGAAATGACTGACTTTGCAACTTTTACGTCTCTTTGTGCATGATCAAGTTTCTAACACATGTCAAGCTGGCTTGTTATGCGAATCAGATTCTGGTTGCACAGACGTGCATCGAATGCTATTAAATGGTTTCTGTGGTCTGGCCGCCAAATAACTCGGCTGGCAAAAGCAACTAAATAAGAAGACGGGGGGAACGATTGGGAAGCGGATGGGAGTGGGAGGTGGAACTGCAAGAGATATTCGAGCTTTTGTCCAAGTGAATCTGCTTCGATCAAACTTGCCAAAAACTTTGAAGAAATTAGCCGCATGCTCAACTTTTATAGCTTGTTTAATTGGGCAGTAGTGAATTGTGGTGAAAACTTTGTCATGACAGATTTCTTGATTACTGCAGTCTAGGGAGAGAATATCATTTTGATATAAAGTGTTTGCCACCACCCCCGTTCCCTCTCCATACACAATTTGTCTACTTTTGGTCTGTCTGTACACTTGCGTTTTGTTTACCTGACCAGTCGAAGTGGACAGCTCTGTGATAGTGGACTCTTTTACATGCACTGTATGTGTGCTGCATTTGGGAGTTTGTCTCATCCAAAATATACATCTGCAGGAGATGGGAAGAACAAAGCAAAACAAAACAAACACCCCCCAAAACAAACAAACAAAACCTGTTCCATGCAAGATTCATACCTCAAACCAGTGATTTCTGGCTTCCCAGGCAAATGTGTCATTCACTTCTTTGGGCCACAACTCCAGTGGATATCCATTATCTGTCAGTCGGTCACAACTCTGACAAGTTACACTGCAGGCAAAAGCCTCTGAGAAATAAAAACAAAGTATTTCTGACAATGGTTTGCTTAGTAGATTTTTTTTTCTCTTCTGTTGCCTGTGTTTGATGAGAACAAACTGTTGATAAGTGTGATTCTTCAGTTTGTATTGCATTCAAAGATTTGATTGCTTGTTGTCTTGTACAGGGGACTGTCTCAGTAACCTCCACCAGATACCCTTAAAATCAGGGCAGTGTTTTGCAGATAATTCAAACTTAAAAAGAAAACATTGACAAAGATGGAATGATCTTAAACAAAAAAAGTACAGTGCTTTTAGCAAGAAATTATGTGAAAGTTCTGTTGTAGTGTGCATGTTTGTGTATGTGCATTGTGTAAGGTTATATGCCACCTCAGAGGCATTACTCCCATATGGCCCATTCTGGATCACATCCACAGACTTGATGTCCCACTGCATTCCCAACAATCCATGGAGAGCAGCTAATGTCAAGTCATGACAAGGCAACCTACCAGAAGGGACACTATTTTGCTGCCTAGTCACTTCAGCAATGTTTAGTGACCTGATTATATGCAAGACATAACCCACTCGGCCCCCTGCTGACAATCATATCATGAAGTCAGCATGAAGCAATGTTTAGTGACCTGATTATATGCAAGACATAACCTACTCAGCCCCCTGCTGACATCATATCATGAAGTCAGCATGAAGCAATGTTTAGTGACCTGATTATATGCAAGACATAACCTACTCAGCCCCCTGCTGACAATCATATCATGAAGTCAGCATGAGTGAGTGGCTTCTTCTGGATGGTGCCACCACATTCATCTGACAGTCCCCTGGAAGTCTTAGATACTGGGGACTTTGACATAAGTCGCCAAAAGCAACACCCCGGAGATAACAAAACTGATCACCATGGGAACATGCATGAAGGGCTGCAGAATTTAGGACTTTTTGTTTTATACTGACCATGAGATTTAAGGGTGATGACAATGATATCACGGAATTCCATTCTGGCCTGAGACTACATGATAAGGTTGTATTCTTTGGTTACTTTCATAATATATCGCTGTGTCAAGCAGGCCCAAGAGTTACAGACACCTGCTGTATTACTATTAGTTTGGAGATCTATGCGTGCATTAAATGGGTGAAAGACTGCTGTGTGTTTCCAGTCTCTTCTTATGGGCCTACAGTAAATTTGATTCTGGATAGGGCCAGAGACCATAGCAAGCTTACTCTGGGTAGTGGCAGGGGTATAAAAATCCACAAATAAATCTCTCATGGGACCATGGCACCTAGTTTCATAGAGTTTCTTTCTTTTCATTGTTAATTTTTATTCACAAAATGCTTGAGTCTGAATCAGATTCCAACTTTTCTTGTTCTTTAAAAAAAAAAAAACTGTTTAGGCAAAGTTTGAAGGTTTAGCTTGACCATGATCATCTTAAAGGCTTATGTCTTTTGTTCAGTATTCATTTCATCCAAACTGAAAAAAAAAGTGATTCTCAGGATTAGATGTAAATAAACTGAGATTTTTCACCCATTTAATTGTGGTGGTGCTCACTTCAAATGTTGTTTGCAAGAAAAGATGATGATGATACATCCACATAAAAATTTTTTTTTTTTTAAAAAAAAGTTTTCAGAAAGTTGAATTCTTTGAAATACTTGTGTTACAGGCTGAAAAGTAATGTGGAGTTGCTGATCCTTCTGCCATGGATTGATGTCTGTGTCTTCAACTTGTTGTGCAATGCCTGCCTCCAGCAGCAGGAAGGATTTTATGTGTGAGATTTCTTGTGGATTACCTGGTCATCTTTAACACACCAAGGTATGTGCCTTAAACTGTTTTAAATACAGTTCTTGCAAGAAAAATTATCCTTGCTCAACATTAATGCACACACTTTATGTTCAAGATTTTTTGTGGATTATGTTGTCATCTTTAACACAGCAAGCAAGACATGTGGCATAAACTGTTACACAAATTCTTGCTGATAAATTTGTTCTTGCTCAACACGTATGTGTACACTTCATGTTCAAGATCTCTTGTGGATTACCTGGTCATCTTTACTATACTAAGGTATATGTGTCCAGTCATATATTTTAGCTCTTGTATAATTCTTGTTGATAAAAATGCCCATAATCATGAATGCACAAGTTTGTTAATTAATGTGCCAGTATGTGCAAACAAATTCTGCCACATTTTCACTTTTTGTGTAGTAACACTAGACACATAGCTATATTTTCATACAGTAACACCACAAGAAGACCAGTGTGGGCGTTTCCTCCCACCCCCACCCACCCCCCAAAGGGGAGAGTAAAAAATAAAGTCATGAGTGTTTGGGGTAACATGTATGTACATCAAATCTGTCGTTGTACCACCATCACAAGTCAGGAATGGGAAAACAAAACAAAAGATTTTGCTTCACTCTTGCTTTTCTTTTTCCTCTTTTTTTTTCTTCATATTTTCTGCTGACAAGTAATATGGCCTTGGTAGGTGAAGTGAAACATCAGTCAGAACTTATTGATCTGTTTTGTAGTTCTAAGAAAGCTGACCCCCCTGTCCTGATGAACTTGAAGGTTGTCAACATCAGCATCTGTACAACATGGCCAGGTGCAGGAATTCACATGCCTCAGACCTGTAACTGTTTTATGTATTATGAGCACCCATCCAGTAAGTGTCTTTTACACATTTGTTAAAAACATTCAGTTGACTTTGAACTTTTATTTCCTCGAGATCTTGGCACTATACAGTGAAAACTTCACAATTTGGAAACAAAAATGTTACATCTGAACCAACATCTTTTTAAAAGGTTGTTGGCACTGTTCAAAGTAGTCTGATTCACTTTGCCTGTTTAGCAAAGCTATTTTGTTAAAAATTGTTTGAATGATCATCTGAACAATGCATGCTGATGCAGAAAAAAAAATTGATCTTTGCAATGTGTATGCATGTATGGTGTGCAGTCCATGGACAATAGTCTCTAGTGAACCACCAGATTGATTTTCATCTTAGTTTACACACCAGAGTCAAATCCAAGAGTCTTGGCTTTGATTTTCCACAATGTCAAGAAAGTCTTGCATTATATTGTTAATGTGGCCAAAGCATGATGGACATTATGACTGCATTCCTGTCTTTAGGATAGTTACAGGAGACAAAATGGGAAAAGCCCTCTTCTGTTCTGTCAAAAGGCAGCCAGCATTATTGTGGACAATTATTGGCAATAGCAGCAATGTCATAATCACAGCAGAAAGTATGTTTGACTACCAGTGACAAAGAAAAACATTTCAAAACTACACACACACACACAGCGACACCCACCCAAACTCACCCACTCTCACAAGTACACACTCCGACTCTCCATATATCACACACAAATGGTGGATCTTGTGCATATCACATTCATCCATGCACACACACACACACACACACACACACACACACACACACACAATGTCCCTCTACTCACATTTGAAGTTCCTGCTTGCACACACTCTGGAGCAGACTAACTGGTATTAAAGCAGACCAACAGTGTGAAAGACAACGAGTGCTTGGTATGGAATGCCAAACTAGCTGTGCCTATTTGAGGCATCATAGAGGTTTCAGTGAGAGAGCATCTAGCCACCTGCTAGCAGTCTCTGCTTTACCTGTGGCCACCAGCAGCTCGGAGCTTGACCACAGCTGAAGTGCCATTGGCTCATGTTGCTTCAACTAAGTTCAAGTTCAAGCAACCTAATTAGTGCTATTATCTATACAGTATGTCCCCAAAGCGTGAACTGATGATGGTGTCTGTCAATGAGGACAGTTGTTTCTAGCGTATTTTTTGTCAGTGTGGTTGGCATTATAATGGGATCAGCATAGACTATTTCTGAAACTGATTAAACTACTTTGTTGAATTTTGTTCATGATTAAATTTGAAAAAAAGAGGAGTGAGGGAAAAATACTCAGGCAGAGATACAAGGACAGATCTCTCTGTGTTACATTTATGAAGCATTGGAAGGCAGCTAACCAGTGTCCAGTATAAGCCTTACACACAACCAGCCAAAGCCCACAGACACACTTGGATAGATCATATGACATTTGCCTTGTAACTGTCCCCCAACCTTCCCCTTCTAAACAATGTGTAAGCGCTATATGGGTCACTTTACCCTACCACAGTGACATACACATTCTTGATGATGGCCACTTTCACATTCCTTCATTCAGTGTGTGGAAACAAAAAGTGGCAGGAATGTTTACACGTGCTTTGTGCAGTAACTGAACGAGTGAATCAACATCAACTAAAACATGCAGTTTTGTGCAGGAATGTTTACAAGTGTTTTGTGCAATAACTGAACGAGTGAATCAACATCAGCTAAAACATGCAGTTTTCTTCAGAACCTTAAGGGAAGTAATCATATGGATGGGAATTAGTCCAAACAGATCATGATTCTGATCTTTCAGTACTCTGGTTTCAGTGAATATTGCAGGCAGATCTTTTGGATGGCTTCTGGTCACAGTGAACACTGCAGGCAGATGTCTTGGGTAGCTTCATGCCCTGTGTGGTTAACATCCAGCCTCTCATCTCCAGCTGCTGTACCTGCTGGCTGTTCTGAATCGTAGGCTTACTAAAAATTCTTGGCCTAACTGTAAGCGTAAACAGTCAGGTGGATCAGCATGATTGTGCACTGGTTGATGCATCAGCAGCTATGCTCCAATGCACTTCGGATTATAACTTGTTACAGGAATCCTCTGTTATGCCTGTATGCTCTGTGATCTGTAGAGGGCACAAGCAGGGGGAAATAACCTATCTGTTTGAGAGAGACATTCCATACCACAGCAGATGCAAACACTTCATGCATAGTGCCTTGCTCTGCACAGATTTATCCCTGTGGTGTCTAACATTTTCTTCCTCAGTCTTTTCATCCGTTCTGAACCAAGGCTTCAGGCTTTAAACTAACCCAGCAAGTAAGTGTAGCATATCTGCCAACCATATTTAAGTATCATTTCTTTTACTTCACATCAATAGTTTAGTTAACTCTTTTCTTCAGTAATTTACAAACGCAAACAAAATAAAGCTGAAAAAAGTTAGTTTTATGCTGATCTACAAGTCCACATCAGAAAATAGCATTCTCTCAGTATGTATACAACCACTAGACTTTTTTTTTCCTTCTGTATGTTAACAAGACTTTGTTTACAAATTGAAAGCAAAATGAGCATATTGATGACTATTACCATGTTAAATTTGACAAAATCTACCCTGCTGTTTCTCAGTTTTGCAAACAGATAGATGAGACATTTCAGGGCTCCATAACCTTTGCTGTATGTTGCTTAAAGTTTTGCACACCATACATTCTGTGGACAGTTCAGGGCTCCTTAACCTTTGCTGTATGTTGCCTAAAGTTTTGCACACTCTACATTCTGTGTCTCCATGGACCAATTCTTTGTGAAGAAGCCTTGCCGGAAGTTAAGGGTTTCAAGGAACCCATATTTTTTTCCAGGGGAACAAACTCTTGCCATACATCATGGGTCTTCATGAATGGACCTATTCTCTGAAGGAGGGAAACCTTCCCATGATTTTGCTTACTCCTCTGTTGACGAAAAAAAACAATAATTTTCAGTAGAGATGCAGGCCATGCTAGACAAAGCCACTGAAGTTTGTGCAGACAGTGAAAAACCTTATTCAGTTATGAAGTGAAAATCATGATTTTGGGTTATTTAAATCTAGGATATTCAGCAAGGTTAAGAAGAGATCACTACAACTCCCTCAGTCAAACTCTGCAGGTTAACTCGACTCCTTAATTCAGAATTAAGACCAGCGTTTCAGTTATTTGCAGGTCTGCTGTATAACATCAATAACAATACAGGACTTGAACCAGTATGGAACTTAGCCGTGCTCTGCTTCAGGGCATATACTTAAGGTGATGAATTGGAAGTGGACTTGGCTTCATGACTGACACATCATCTCTTGAAGTTGAACACAAATTAACTTCATCAGGTCAGGAATCTTTCCCTTTGCTGATCTGCTTGACAAATTAAACAGTTGGAGAACAATTTCATATAATTCATTTATTGAGTGTTGTTGATGTTCTACTCGTAGAATCATCCTGATATGCATCACTTTCCATGGGCTATGATATAACGGCACTAATATTTTAACCTGGCTGCAGTGGCATCCAAATTTGGGGAAAAAGAAGTCGCATCTTGAAAAAAAAGGGTACTTAACTTAGATCATGAAAAAGCAACAAACAACAAAACCAGTTCCATTAATGGCATACTAACTAAACTTTTGACATCCCTAAAGCAGAAAAGACTAGGTTCTACTGAGGTATCAAGAGTACTTGTAATAGATGTACATGTGTGGGACTGGCAGTGAAACATAAATTTTTCAGTGAATTGTTGACTCCAGTGTATTTTTGTGAAACCTTGCAGGTAAGTTACATGACCTTTTGAAGTATGGAAATGGATACATACATTTTTTATGGGTGGGGACACTTTTCCCTGTCACTCCAGGGGAGAGGAGTTACTGGGTTGCCACACTGAAAAAAAAACCCCAGTTCACTACTTCCACCAGTTCTGTTTCTTGTTTGCCAAGGGCTTGGATCTCTGCAAATGTTTACCCATTCATTCTGTAATGTCCTCAGTCCATCAGTTTTTCTGTCTTCCTCTCCATCACCCTCCCTCCACAGTTGCCTGGAGGATCGTTATGGATCTTCTAGTGGTCTGATGTGCTGCTTGATGGTTTGACGCAGTTGTTCATGGTGAAAGAATTTAAGATGAGGATCTCTTACACATGGCCTTACAGGTGTCTGGCCTATTTAAGATGAGGATCTCTTGTACATGACCTTGCAGGTGTTTGACCTATTTATCTCTTGGACATGACCTTGCAGATGTCTGACCAAGATAAGATGAGGATCTCTTGGACATGACTTTGCAGATGTTGCACCTATTTAAGATGATCTCTCTTGCACATGACCTTGTAGACATGAGGATCTCTTGGACATGACCTTGCAGATCTATGTCTGACCTATTTAGGGTGAGGATATCTTGGACATGACCCTGCAGATATCTGACTTATTTCAGACGAGAGAATCTCTTGGACATAACCTTGAAGATGTCTACCTATTTAAAATGAGGATCTTTTAGACATATACCCTTTTAGATGTGTGACCTATTTAAGATGAGGATAACTAAGACATGACCATGCAGATGCCTGATCTATCTAAGATGAGGATATCTTGGACATGACCATGCAGATGTTTGACCTATTTAAGATGAGGATATATCTTGGACATGACCTTGCAGATGTCCGACTTAGTTAAAATGAGGATTTCTTAGACATGACCATGCAGATGTCTGACCTATCTAAGATGAGGATATCTTGGACATGACCTTGCAGATCTATGTCTGACCTAGTTAAGATGAGGATTTCTTAGACATGACCGTGCAGATGTCTGACTTATGCATCTGCTCAACATGCAGGTCAGACTTTGATGATTTATTCAGTCATAACAAGCTTGGTAAATTCTTTTTCACTGCTTGCCAGGCAGTGGATGTCATCTGCAAGGTGAAGGGCCATGATCCATGGTTCTTCCTGGATCCTCCAGAGCTGACTGACATCATTATGAGCATCAGTCATGCTGCGTTCCAGGAATGTGTTAAAGAGTGTGAACGATGGCAGGCACCGTTGAAGAACTCCAACAGCTGCAGTATGGAACTTCTCTCCAGTGGTAACTGAGTGAGCACTGCACTTTCCTCGCTTTGAAGCACAGTTGTTGGATGGTAGTGAATAGGTATTGACCTGTGTCAGTGTGTGTCAAAATTTGGTCCCATAGCAAAATCAGCATTCCTTGCCAGACTGTGTCCAATGTCGTCTTGAAGTCCATGATGGTGGGATCGAACTTCTGGAGGTGGAGCTGCTTTTTGCACAGTGTGCAGGATAGAGATGGGAGGAAAAGGGGAGGGGACTCGGAAGGTACCTGATAAAACAGCATACTACAATAGGGGGAGACACTTAAAATGGACACATTAAATCACACATTGCAAAAAATAATGCACAAAAGCAGATAATGTTGAAGGAATACAAAGCTGAACAGGATGTGAACAACCCCAATGGGAGAGACATCCAGTGATCCAGTCTTACCATTTTAGACTATAGCATTCTTAGCTCAAGGTAGCAGTGGTCTGGAGCCAAAAAAAATCACATGATAATATTTGAATCAAAATTTTCTTGAGAACACTTGCTAAGAACACATTTTTCATCCATAATCAGTGTGTCCACGGGCTGCATTTAAAAATTTTTGTCTCCAGTGCTTAGTTTGCATGAACATAGGCGACCTGTTGTCCAAGGCAAAATGAGAAAATTATACCTAAAATTCTTTGTGATTAGCTTACAGTGATAGCTTCACAGTGCTCACAGTTATACAATGCTGCTGATTCTCGATGATTTTGTTTTTGATTGTAATTGTGCAGTAGTAGAAAGAAACTCGTGGAGAGCGTGGCAGCAGCGAGTCCTCAGAAGAGAAGCCCCCTTCAAGCATTTCGGCCCTTATCTCCTGATGCTCTAGGGGGGTTGGGCCACACCTGGTTCATGACTCTGGATCTTCCTCTGCTGCCCCCCCTTTTTTTTTTTCCCCATCTTGGACGATCCATGGCTGGGATTCGAACCCCATGACCCTCTGGACATGCTCATTTTCCACTTAATGACTTGCACTCTAACCACTGAGCCACTGGGATACCTGACATTTGTAGGAAAGTTAAGCCTTATGAAGTTTCACTTTTGCTCCTTCTTGACCAGATCCAGCTTGAACACCTCTCTGCCGCGCTTCTGCCATTGCTTTCAGGGTTCTGTTTTTTCCCCTCCCTGAAACTGAGAGCCGTTTCATGAGGCTGTATGCAGACGTTCCTACTTTTCAGTCTTATTTGAGCTGCCTCCATTCTGTTCTCATATGGCACCGTGAGCTTGATCATGATTAGCTGCTTGGTTGACTGAGAGTGGACTACCATGTCTGGTCTCATGCCACTCTTGCTGATGATCTCTGGGTGACTCTTCCATTCTGGGAGGTCTGCAGTGCACTCCCAGTCATCTGCCCCGTCCAGCAGACTCTGCCTGCATGTTCCGAGTGGCACTGTTGTTCTTGGCCATGATTTGCTGCCTCCTGCCGTGAAGAATGCTGCAGGTGCTTTTGGAGTCCTGATTTTCCCTTTTGTGGTGTGGTGGTACTAGCCCAGACTACTTGTACAATCTCTTTGAGCACTTGGTTGTGCCTCCATGTGTACCTTCCTTGAGCCAGGGTTACTTAACATGAGCTTAGGACATGCTCCACTGTTGGTTTTTCATGGCAGAAGGGTCATGCAGGATCGTCTGTTTTTCCCCACTTCACCAGGTTTGCATTTGAGGGCAGAAGGTCATACGCAGATCTGAGAAAGAAGCTGATCTGAGAGGGGCCATGTGCCAGCTGTCATTCCAAGTGAGACTTCCTTGGAGTGCATTCTCACAGCACAACTTGTCCGTTGCCCTCGCTGCTCTGCTGGACTGCTTTTTGGAGTCTTTTTTGATCCTCTTCTTTCCTCATCTCCTGAATCATCATGTCTCTTTTGGCTTTTGCTTTGGCCTTTGACCACCATTCAGTTTTGGTCACCCCCAGTCCTTGTCTGCTGGTCTGTGTGTGTCCTGTTATTTCTCTGATCTTGAGACCTTCTTTTGCAGAATCCATCGTCTCTTGAACTTTCCATTTTCTGCCCGTCTTCAGCTGGGATATATTATGAAACTAGAAAGAAAGTGTAGAGTATAGCCCTGTTGGACGGACGTGGTGGCATCCTCTGGAGGAAGAGGTCACTCACGCTGGCTCCATGACTAAGCAGTTATTGTCGTCAGTAGGGGGCTTAGTAGGTGTCTGCATATATACTGGATCAGAATAGGCGACACTGAACACCACCTAAGTGACTTGGCAGCAGTGCAGTGTCTCCTCCTGAGGGTTGCCTCTTGACGACTTGACATTGACTGCTCCTCCCTGTGGACTGCTGGTGGCGGGGACTGACTGGGCCCGTGGAAGTAGACAGGTTGTCGGAATAAGCGGCGTGGGTGTACTGCCAGTGAGGTGGCACAGAAGATGGGGACAGCAGAAAAAAAAAAAAAAAAAAAAAAAAGCAAAAAGGACTGTCTTCTTCTCAATATAACACTAAAACTCCAGATTAAGCAAAATTCTTAAATGTAACAAAAAAGGACATTTTTGTGCTTCAGACTGGTCATCATAAGTCAGTTGTTTTGATAACTTTATGATTTTCCATACTTTTGAAAACGCTATAAGCAGAGTTCTATTATTTAAATATATGCAGACAAGTTTCCATTATTCTGATTATGATTAATATTTTTCATTTAAGTACAATGAAATTATGCTCCTTTTTCACTTAAATCTATGATTTACCTGTAATATTAAACAGCCATTTTGATCTAAATCATCTGGTTTCAAGGTTACAGTTCCTCACATTCACATTATCTTTTCCCCACACTTCCAAATTGCAAATGTTTGGAAAAAAAATTGGCTGATCTGATGTTGACAGTGAGATTGTATGTGGTGGAGAGATTGGATTCAGCATGTGATTACGTCAAGCAAATTCTTAAAAAATCGCACTGCATATGTAAAAATGACCATGGTCACAACAGTGGGGTTGCATAATGGCTCAGATCATTTGTTTAATGTTCAAATGTAACAAACAAAATTCGATCATAGTGAGTGAAGATCAACACTGGAAAATGCTACTTTGAAATGTAGAACATCCCATCAATTACCACAGACTAAAAAAACGTAGAGGATCATGTAAAAGCTAAACCTTCTTAAGCTCCAGGACCACAATAAACACTTAAGTCTCAGTTCTTTTTCAAGGTGGAGGGAACTTGGTGCTGACTATATATATTCTGACAAATCTTTTAGTTTACATGTCAAAAGCAAGCCAGACTGATGAGCTCAAGGAAGGACGATAACTTTGTGTCAGATAATACATATTAATATAGTCGAAACAGCAGCATTACCATCAAAGTCTGTAAAGATATTAATTTCTTTTAATCATACCACTGTGAAGTGGAACTCCCTAAGTCAGTAAGTGACAGAACTGAGCACTCTGAGTCGGTCAACAGCTTTTGAACTGGCTATTCACCATCATTATGCTGGTTGTCTCCCTTCCCTAAGAAGTCACAAGTAATGCCAGTCATCTGTATGCAGCAACATAAAGATACAAAATTCATACATAACTTTACAATACTAAAAAAAGACTGAGTTTTTTTTCTTTTAAGGTTTAGTCAAGCTATTGTACTTTGGGTCGTTTGACAGTTAAAATTTTTTCACAAGCTTGTGTACTGGCACTGCTTTTTTTTTTTTTTTTTTTTTTTTTTTTTTTTTAAAAATCATTTTAACCTGGCTTCATCTGGTCCATAATCTTCCTCATTGCATCCCTCCCTGGCTGTATTGGCCATTACAGTGATGAACATCAGAGGATAGTTCACAACTGGGAAACACAGTGCAGTGGAGGGAGAAGTAGGTGGTTGAGAGGCAGGGTGAGGGGGAACAGGCCACTGAGTGGTGAGATTAGAAGTGTGCCAGCCAACTCCAGTCTCTCAGAAGTGTGTGATTGCAGCTGACTGGCTTGTTGCCTGTGTGCCTGAATTGAAAATAGTTCTGATTAAATTCTAATTACTAATCTGGACAGCATTAACGCTCAGAAAGTTCATGTATGACTGTAAGCAGGTAACAAAGATCAGAAGTAATTAATTGCAAGCCATCAATATGTGCAACCAAATCAACACCAACTTGTTAAGAAAAGTTATGTATTGTAAATGCCACTAATTAGGACTGCATAGATTGAATTTGTTCATAAGTAGATTTCCTTAAAAATAATTTGTGTTGATTAGTAGATTTCCTCAAAAATAATTTTTACAAATCTAGGAAAGGAACTCTAATAGCTTCATCTTCATCTGCACCAGCAACCTCCCACCCATCCCTGTTTTTTTTCAATTAATCATCTCACCCCATGTACCCTTGACACTGTTTCTCACACCACCTATTCTGGCGGTTCCATACAGCCACATCTGTCACGGCACCAGTGCCAGCAGTGTACAGGCAGCTCTATAATACAGGGATCATAAATAACCCACCAGAACTTCCAGAGGACAGTGGTCTTTTGAATCACTTCAGTTCAGGTGACACTGATCCATGAAAGTGGATGTTAACAGTATAACACTTGTAATCAAACATAATATTAATAAACCAAACTGTGGCATTGCTTTAAAAATAAACAGCTCTTGAGTAAAGCTTCACTTGTAAAACAAACTGCTCAGTGTGAGTCGGATCAAACCACCCAGCCTAGCCATCCTGTCAAGTTTTGCAGCTGATGATGTTGATTTATATCTATAGCGTGTTTCACTATCAGTAGAGCCTGATGCTGCTGAGTCAATATGAATGAGGGGATTGCAACAAAGATGTTTTCGGTCAAAGTCATCTGCTGTCCAGAAAGAGGAATTAAGGTATCCAACATGACAGTTTGTTCTTTCTCCATCTGTTGTCTTTCAGCAAAAGTATTCCTGACAATCCCAGGCATAAGGCAAATGCTGCAAAACTAACATAAGTCTCCCCAGATCTAGTAACCCTTGTGATTGGAATACCTTTGATGATGCACTGAACGGCAATCATGTGGTCTTCCAATTTTCTTAATATTATATTCCAGTGATTCATCAGAAGTAATGAATTGAGCAAAGTAAACAACAATAAACAGCAAAGAAATAAAGGAGAATTAACAAATAAATTACACAGCGAAACAATCTGTGAAGGGTGATCTATAATTTGTAAGTTACACAAACACATGTGTACATGTTTACATACAAAAACGCTGGTTCACATCTGTGTTAATATTGTGGAGTAGTTTATTTCTGTATGATAGCATGTGAATTTTTTCTTGTGCAGCAAAACAATTTTGATGGGGAAATAAATAATGCTTAATAGAAACAACATAAGGTCACCAGTCAAATTACAAAATCAGCACATCAATTAAAAAAAAAATACATAAAAAAAGAGAGAGAGAAAAAAAAAAAAAATAATGATCATAACAAAATAAGGAAATGCACCACCCACATAACACACACGTGTACACAAGTGCGTGCGTGCACGCGCACACACACACACGCTTCACCATGACAAATGTGGCAACAATATTACAAAATTGAGATGATTTTGTGTACTTATTAATTAATATATTTTTTATCTTACTTTGTATGTGCACATGTACATATATGATACTTGTTGAATTAAGTACCTTTACCTTTCATATAAAATTATAATTAATGCAACTTTTTGCACAGAATAACTTGAATGTTAAAGGAAAGAAAGAAGAGACCCCCCCCCCCCCCCCCCCCCCCCTTCGCATTGCAAAATTTACAGGCATAACATCCAGAATTTTCTGCACACTTAGAGCTGAAATATGTACATGCTGTGAGAAAACAAATGAAATCTGCATATATTTGAGAGTGAAATTGGTCAACTCCTACTGTGTCCTAGCCTTACAAACTGGAGGATCCGTGGTGAGGAGTATTTTTTCAAAACCAAAAAAGTGTGGTAAACCAATGCCACCTCACAACATGGCCAGCTATGCTTTAACAATGAAAAAGTGTGATAAACCAATGCCACCTCACAACAGTCAGCTATGCTTTTAACAATGAAAAAGTGTGGTAAACCAATGGTGTCAATATTATATACACAATCTTCAGGCATGAACAAGTATGGGGGGGGGGGGGGGGGGGGGGGGGATTATTTTTGAAAGGTTGAGAGTCCTGGAGTAATATAAAATTTTTCCTTAGAAATCCCAGTCTCATCATTTTTTAAATATCAATACTCAAAGAAACGTAAAAATAGGTGTTAGTAATCACTTGAGTTACTGTTCGGTTGATCAACAACACACCTAAATTTTCATATTTCTACCATGTTTTTGTTGTCGCCATCATGTGGCAAACCAACAAATGCTGGCCATACTGTCTGCATAGTATGGCTTGGTAGTTAGGCTGACACACATTTTTTTGTCTTACAAAAGGCAAAACAAGCAAACAAACAAGTATCAAAATATTTTAAAACAAAAACTTCCAGACAAAACCCCATGAACACTGTGCATGGCAGTCACTCTTTGCAACTTCCAATGCAATGCAAGGAAGTGAACATATTCACCTGGACAGTTAAGACTACAAATCATGCAGTAATGCCTGGACCTCAGCTACATCCACACTCAGGAGCAACGGGCTTTTAAAGAAATGTAAAGTTTAGCCTTTGCAGAATGGCCACTCACTGCTTCACCATTCATTGCAGCACATGACAAGTTGACTTGGATGCAATGCAATTTCAATTTGTTTGCCAACATTCAGCTGAAAAAAAAAAAGATGAATCTTAGGAATTACTCTGGATATCAATTTTGAAAATGTGTTATCCACAATGTTTTGTAGCTATCCGAAAAGAAAAGAAAAACAAAAAACAACAGAACAAGTCAGGTGTCCTGAGAAAATGTGCTGTGACTGTACTGTTCTCTGTGTACAGAGATGGAGAGAGGGATCATGTAGTGAGCCGAGTTAGTGGCAAGTGGGAAAACAATGTGAACAGACGATCTTGTGAGGACACATGAAACTCTCTTCACATGGCAAGTGGACAAAAAACAATGTGAACAGACGATCTTGTGTGGACACATGAAACTTTCTTCACATGGCGAGTGGGGAAAACAATGTGAACAGACGATCTTGTGTGGACACATGAAACTTTCTTCACATGGTGAGTGGGGGAAAAAACAATGTGAACAGACGATCTTGTGTGCCTGTGGACACATGAAACTTTCTTCACAGTGGCAAGTGGGAAAACAATGTGAACAGATGATCTTGTATGGACACATGAAACTTTCTTCACATGGCGAGTGGGGAAACAATGTGAACAGACGATCTTGTTTGGACACATGAAACTTTCTTCACAGTGGCAAGTGGGAAAACAATATGAACAGCCGATCTTGTGTGGACACATAAAACTTTCTTCACAGTGGCAAGTGGGAAAAACAATATGAACAGCCGATCTTGTGTGGACACATAAAACCTTCTTCACATGGCGAGTGGGAAAACAATATGAACAGACGATCTTGTTTGGACACATAAAACTTTCTTCACAGTGGCAAGTGGGAAAACAATGTGAACAGACGATCTTGTGTGGACACATAAAACTTTCTTCACATGGTGAGAGAGAAAAAAACAAACAAAAAACCCTGTTAACATTTATGCAAAGGTTTAAAGAAAAAAAAAAAAATCTTCTCCCCTGCATTGTCTATCTTTTTTCTTGTGCTGTATGCTGTGGATATATATATACTTAGCAAAGCTTTTTATGGAGCAACAATAACTTACTGTAGGCATACACATGATACAGAAACTCTTTTTTTCTTAGAGATTCATAAATTTTGAACAATTTTTGTTTGTTCACGAGTGTATAATACTCACACACACACTTCTTCTGGAAAAGACAATGTCTCCTTGCTTGTTGTGGTTGCACAGTTACCCACTGCTGCAGTTACCCAGGGCTTCTATAGATCTGGAAGAATGTCTTACTGTACATTGCACAGTGACCTGTAGTTGTCTTCAACTGAGTTCAAGGGAAGGACCTTTACATAGATCATGTGATAGATCTATGCAAGCACCCTTAAGTATAATTTGCTCAGGCTTCTAACTTTTCTGTTTGTTTTCATTTGCTGGCATAAGTGAATTGATTAGTAATGTATAGCAATTTGGTAATCAAAGTTGCTATTGAAAAGTGAAACGGATTCAAGTTACAGTTTTTGAATCTAAATTTGTATGTTCAGGTCACGAAACATGCAACTTATCTCTGCACTCTCAGTACACAGTGAGTGACAGCCTCGCCTGTGCCACAGTTGACACATGCATCCAGGTTGTACACACACACATACAGTAGATACTCCCTCCCCCACTCCATCTCCTCACCCTTACACAGGTGCGTGAATGGCACACAGATGCAGCTTTCAAACATGAGCCATAACATCCACCGCACTATCGGTTGTGTGAGATTTTGTCTAGGAATAATACGTAATTGAAACTGGCAGCTTGATTTCTGTCAGTATTCATTTAATTTCAAACAGTACTTTGTTGCTCTATTATTATTGTGTTTGCACTTAACACATCATGGGGAATTTATCACATGATTAATGCATGAGGCTGTTTGCAAAAAGTCAGACTTGTTTTATAATTGATAAATAGCACTCTACTGCACTAAACTGTGATTGTCTGTGCTTGCATTGTGAATATATTTATATCATGTTCATTGAACTCAAAAATCAAATTACTTAATTTGTAATCTTCTTTTTCTTCTTTCTCTCTCGCTCTTTAAATTCATCAGTGATCATGCTCATGGAGGCTTGACAATATAGCTTCATCTTTCCCAGTCCCATTGCTTCAGATCCATTTCAGAGTAAGGCATGTTCATACCCTTTTCTTCACATCTTGTGGGTGATTATACCTCCAGCAAAATTTTCTTCCTCCTCCCTCCCTCCCCTCTCTCACATTAAAAGTTTCCCCTTCTTTGCCACCATGAACTTTCAGACTTCGGCGAATCTCACTTTTGACTTTTGTGAGTAGTTTAAAAGGGAGTGCCTTCTGATGGTACAGGACACAGTCATTCTGAGCAAGGAGCTGAGGTCAGAATGTTTTCACTGAATAAATGTGAATTCCTCAATGACTTACTGATGAACAGTTTTGTGGCTTTTGACAAGATACAGTTCAACATTCATGTCTTGCAAGTCTCAAAAGATGATGAAATTTTGTTCAAAACTGCTTTCTTCCACAACCAGTTTGCACAGTACATCAGACCACTGAGAGAAATTAGGACTGTGAGCTCTCACCCTCTTCATTATTTTTGTGCACTTGATTTTTAAATTTAAAGGGTACTATAATCTCATTTCAGTGTGATCGTAAACAGTTTCCAAGTTTCGTTTGCACAGCTCTCATACAAAGTCGTCTCTAGAGTACCATAAGATTATAATAATAAATATGACCAGTCTTGCATGATATGGTGGTGTAGGTTGGATAGTGAAACTAAAAATAAAGTGCCAGTAAACTTTAAATACATGTGATAACCATTGCAGTTTGACTGTTTACCCTAACGCTTCATAGCACTTACTTAACATACTAGGAGTAGGACTACATGATAGGACTGTTCAGTATTTCCTTTCATGCTACATATGATGTTAACCATATCTGATAGTGAGACATGGGGGAAAGACTTATATGGATCATTTACAAGTCAATAGTTATTTGTATAGAAAGTAAGATTTGGAATTTAATAACCGAGTGTAATTCAGCCATACACTATATACACTGATGACAGTGCTATTTTGAGTACATTCTTTCAACTGAAATAGAATGTGTATAACAAAAAAACAAAACAAACAAACAAAATCAAAATTCATGTTTTTTCACAGCCTAGTTGACTGCAAGTGGCCATATATATTATTGAATTCATATAAATTTACTATTATGACATGATTCAGACCCTGTAACTGGATTGAGGAGTCAGTATCTGAGAATGGCTAGTCTTAGGAAACAAAAGTTAGAATGGATCATTCGCATGTTAGCATTTATACGTACTGAGAGTACAACTCTGATTATGTTTGATACTTACTTGATACTTTACCGATGATTGAGGCCATTGTAAAAACCGACTTTACTGTTCCATGGTGGCAACTTGCGCATGCTTGACAAACTTTGGCATGCACAGCAGTCCAATTCAATAATTATGGCAATGAGTGCTGTGTTGTATACACTGATCAACGACAGTGTTGTACCATGACTGTGCTGCGCAACTTACGACTGTTGTACACTGTTAGCAATGTTTCTGAATGTACTTTTAACCAAAGTTGTGTGTGTACATGCATGTGTGTGCACAGTGTGTGTGTGTGTGTGTGTGTGTGTGTGTGTGTGTGTGTGTGTGTGTCTTCTTCTTTCCTAAAAAACTGGTTCACTCAAAAACGAGTAGGTCAACAGCACCCATGTTAAAAAGTAAAATAAAATAATGTGTGACTCAGCCTGTTGGCCCTTGGAGCAAAAATTTGGCGGCAAGGGGTCACACACGATATTCAAAAAGTTAAAAGGCAATGGCCAGATTCAGGCCCAGGTAACCATAAAATATCTGGGGAAGTTAAAATAGAAAAGTCAGTCAATATGCAGATCTCAAGACTGTTGTATCAATTTGATTTATAAATGAGACTGCATTTGTGGCAATCTTGATGGCACCCAGCAGTGAGTTCCACAGCCATACAGAACTAGGATAAAAGGAATTAAGTGGCTGTCATATTTGATGCAGGTATGGCATAAGACTGACCGCCACTCCTGGTGCTACTACTTTTTATTCAGTACTAGTTGTTCCACTGGAATATCAGTTAGTTTAGCTCTGCCTTTGAAGAAGATATTAAGTTTGATATAAGCTCTTCTCTCTTCTAAGGGTTTCCATTCTAATTTCCTCATGTTCTTCCTAGTATTCCCCTTCTCTCTCTCTCTGATATGTTCCCTGTTACGAACCATGCTGCTCTCTTCGGAATCTTTTCGAGGTTATCAATGTCCTTAAAATGGGGTCCCAGACTGAGCAACTGTATTCCAGTACTGGTCTAACCAGTGTTTTGTAGCAGTCATCTTTAACCTTTTTGGGGCAGTTGTTGATATTCCTGTATTTATAAGAAAGCTAAGATGTTTTTGCTTTCTTACATACTAAACTGTAATGTTTCTTTCCATTTGAGACGACTATCTATAATCACGCCTAAATATTTTGCAGCATTGGTTTCTTTTGAGAATAGTATTATGAATAGAATATTCTGATGATGTAGTTGGTGAGCGTTTACTATATATATACGCAACACTTGGCACTTCTGGGGATGAAATTCCATTTTCCAAGTTCTTTCCCCACTCATGTAAACCGTTTAGTTCTTGTAGAATGCGTGTGCGTATGTGTGTGTGCGTGCGTGCGTGTGTGCATGCGTATGTGTGTGTGTGTGTGAGAGAGAGAGAGAGAGAGAGAGAGAGAGAGAGAGAGAGAGAGAGAGAGAGAGAGAGAGAGAGAAACATTACCGTTGTGATAGTTAAGACGTAACTGGACTGTGGCATCCAGGCATGATGTAAGGAAGAAAATCTTTAGAAAAAGTGAAAACAACCTGCAGCACTTAAAGGTTAGTTTTGCTTGAATCGTATTACGTGTGTTTCTTTTTATTCCTTTTTTTTTTTTTTTTTTTTTTATTTATGAGGTGGGCGGGGGTCATGACCGACGTGACCTGAGATTGAACAAGTCCTAACGGTTTATGTTTTAAATTAAGTAGTCCGTTACATTACAGTAACATGGTTGTGATTTCATGACATGACAGACTGTACAAGGCCTCCCCTTAACTAAGTGAAAGACAATTATTAGTGAAAAGAGAGAAAAATGAGAAGGATAGCGATTCATAGATGGAGTCGAACAATCAGTTGTTGTCCGAGCTCAACCTGAACGTACGGTCTTTACGGTCGCAATGGGTGTGTACAATTTGTGTCGAAAGCGTGTAAGAAACAATGCAGCAGCACCATCTGGTGGTAAATCACTGCAGAACCCGGATGTTTCGGAAAATTACACACTAGTAATTTTATTGCCGTTATCTTAAAATATTTTACGTGAAATACATCTGCTTAAGTAGGAAAAGCATAGCGTTTCAAGTGATATTTGAATTAAACGAACGGAAGATGCCAGTTTAGGTAAAATACACTCACAAATGCACAAATACTGCAGGTACGTCCGCACGCTATGCACAGAAGGTCAGTACACCAACGCGCATGCCAAAGGTGCATTCACTTACCACGTGACCTTCAGCCAATAAGGAATCGGCATGTTCAGGACAAGTTGTTGTTTTCGCAGGAGAGTAATGCTAGCAATCACAGGGATTGTTGAGAAAAATAATCATTGAAAACGTTCGATCACATGTCATGAAAACTTGACATTGGTCTGTTACATCATTGGAATATTTGGAGAAAGAAATCTGACCCATGGTAAGTACATAATCTTTATTGTAGAAATGTTTGGTCTCCCGGGATGTTTTCTGCCGTCCCACACACACACACACACACAGCCATAGCTAGGGGATTGACTCAACGTGTAACATAGATTTTTTTCTTAGTAATTTGTCACAATCGCGTTCTGCGTGATGTATTCATCTTCAGTTTGAAATATAACGTTTGGTAAGCTTAGAAACATGTTGCTGTGTGCCTAATTTGTGTCCATGAAGGTTGTCCAAGATGTTCAGACAGCCGGCTAAACGATCAAAATTGCTGCGACTAGACGCCATGGATGGCATATCGCAGCTGATCTTAACAAGGCGCGCAAAAAACTTCAGGGCTGTGGTAATGGAAAGGATAGTTCGATTTTTGAATGAGTCGCTACAATCGGTCGTATTCATTTTTCTTTAATTTGGAGCGTTATGTCACGGGAAAACCTTGCCGGTACCCCACCCCCACAGTCGGTGACAACATAATTGGAATTGGAAGATGTTGACCCTGCTTGATTTAACAGAATCATCTGTTGGCTCAGAAGTGTTTCATGTTGTCACTACCATTCTGGCTCTTACTTCATGCTTTGTCTCATGTATTATGTCATAAGAGGAAAATGTGAAATGGTTGTTGCTGTATAGTGTTAGTTTTAAAATTGTGTAAGAAAAGCAAAATCAGCATTAACTGTAGATGTTCTGTCAAAGAATGCATTACTGTTAAAATAAAGTTTCAAACTAAGCCACACATCACATTCCATATGCATTAGTTTAGAACAGTGAAGTGGGAAAATGTTTACACTCGAAGGTGTGCACACCACACGTTCTCTCTCCCTTCCTCACTCTCTCTCTCTTTCTCTCTCTCTCTCTGTCTCTCTCTCCTGCCCACTTCCTCCTCCATCCCAACCTGTCTCTCTTTGGTGTCTTCCACTTCCCCCCCTTGTGTCTATTTCTCTCTGTTTCAGAGGAATAAATGGAGAAATTATACAGTTAGTTAAGATTCATCAAGATTCTCTTTCTCTATCTCTCTCTCTCACACACACATTTACACATGCAGGTGCGCGCATGTACACATATAGATGGATGCGAGCGCATGAACACACACGCACGCAGGCACGCACGCACGCACACTCACACACACACACACACACACATCACTTAAGCAGACACAAAGATACATACACAGGCATGTGAAAACTGAAATGTGTATGTGCATACACACATGACACACACACATACATAGTATATACATACAGACACACACACATTCGTACGCGTGCGCATGCGCGCGCGCGCGCGCACACACACACACACACACACACACACACACACACACACACACACACACACACACACACACACATTCTTACTCGTTACACACACACATTCTTACTCAGTTACTGTCTCACCACTTAAACTGATACTGAAACGCAGTCATGTAAGAAATGTACACACAGCCTCACACACAAACACACGCACAGACACACTGAGACACTCGCCCACATGGATGTCTGAAATATATGCACATACACTCACACACACTCACACTTGCGGGCATACACATAGGCATTTTTGTGTGCGCATGCATGCATGCACACACACACACACACACACACACACACACACACACACACACACACACACACACTTTGTAATTGGAAATAATCTGCTTATTACTATGCCTGATTGACAGAATCTTTCATAGCTAATGTTGATCACCCTTCATCAAATTTATGATGTATTCAGCTCTAATAATGAAAAAATTGTGACTGAAATGGGAATTGGATAATGTCATGTTAAGCGAATCGCTTTTTTTTTTTTCTTCTTCATAATGTTGTTTTTCAGTGAAAATGTGAGCATCTTGAAAAACAACTACACATGCCATCTTTTACATCCGATGTATGTTTTCATTTCAATGGATTTAACGACTAAAACTTTCGTTAATTGTTTTGAGAAACAGTGTGCAGTTTTGCTGAATGCAAGCATCATCACTGAGTCGGACAAAATGGATTTGAAAAAAAGAACCAAGTGGGAAATATCTCACTCAGTCAGCTCACTGCTGGTGTGAATTTTTTGTAAATCATTGGATGTAGGAGCAGATACAGAGCAAAAAATCTTTGGCTTATAGGATAAGTTCTTTTACAGTAGACCCTGAAGACATTCTCATTATTATAGAAAGATTTCTCCAAGAAAAAGTAACTCTTTATTTAATGACTGGGAAAATGGAAAATTTTCTGAACTTATGGGCAAAGAAAATGAAGAAAAATCTTGACACATGACAGGGTTTCCATTTTGGTGTTTTGATGACAGACGATACTTGTACTCAGAGAGACTCAGAGAGAGTGAGTGATACGGGGTGGGGGGAAGTAGCAGGGTCAGGTGTCAAGCATTGTGTCTGAATAATGTGATGATGTGCCAAAGTCCGGAACTGGGACTGAAAGTCAATGACAACCAAATCTAGATAGGCACTCATTGATAAATAAAGATGTCGGGAATACAATGATGTAAAGAGGTCTTGTGCTGCATTCCACTGAATTGGTAGTATTCTTATAAAACATCATGAGCGAGTCTTCAAGTTTGTAGCAAAAGGAACTTTTAGCAGATCCATTAAAACGTTCTATTTCAAACACTAAATGTTGTCCAGTTTGAAGGAAGTTTGGTAACCATCAGCTTATTCTGTTGTACTTCACATTTGGCCAGGGTCATGGTCAAATATGGCCCTTTGCAGTCGGCTGGGCTATAAGCAACATTACCTCACCTTACCTGTGGTCAATTGTTCGTTCCAAGAAGTATTCTGTGTCACTGCTGATATTATTGTGGAAGTTGAATCACAGAAATCATCTCTTGATCAGCCGTAAAATTGACATCATTGACTAGTCCGTGAAATGATTGCTTTTCACTACTGCGACGTACGGAGCTTTACAATGTCTTACTCTTATGTTCTCTCATTGAGAACAAATAGCATTTTTGGCAAGAATTTTTCTGAAGGATGTTCAAAGGAGGAAGGTAGGGAGAGTATCCATTTGAAGATTTGCTGCTAGGGGTTTTGAAAGAGTGAATTTGTTTCTTGTCTCCTGTCTTTGGACAGCATTGCCTGCGAAGCAGGAGTTGTCTTTGAGAATTTGAGAAGAGATTGATATTCTGTTCAGGCTTCTGCTGCCTGACAGAGTTTGACTGCCTGGGCAAGAGTAAGATATTGAGTTAGCTTGCAGTCTCAAATCATGTGTTCTTCCTGTGCACAGCAGTTACGGTCTGAGGCAATTCTGTATAAATTCTATGTGACATTGTTGATGGGATCACCAGGCTCAGAGGTTGTAGTTTCTCAGGTTTGAATCTTGTTCTCTTAACAGTAATGTTTTTCCTGGCACCAAAGTGCTTGTTTAGCTTAGAACCCTTTTTTTATTTCTTGTTGTAAATTTCTTTTGATTCATCAGTTTGCAGAACTGCTACAAATCATCATCGGCTTGCTCACTACTGGTATTTAGAACTTCATCAGTTTTTGCATGGAACTTGTCTGTCCTTTTGATGTAGCCAAGTTAAATGGTCATATGGTAAAGTAAGTTGAAATTTTGAGACCATAACTTCAGTAAGTAGCTATCCAATCAAATGGTTTGGGAAAAGAACAATTCATTTTTGTTGATCAGTTTCCTTGACTGCACTTGACTGTCTTACCCCTGGGTTTATTTTTTGCTGTCAACATGTACTTTTTGAAAACATTTACTGTTTTTTACCAGTCAAATTCGCTGTGCAGGAGTGAAAAGGCTCAAACATGTGATATTTGCTTTGGGTGCTTTTTATATGCCCCCTTTGTCTGCATCATAACTTTTGGTGTTGAAGAAATATAATTGCTGTTCTCTGTGTAGAGTGCCAGTCACTGAGGTTGACAAAAGGCAAACTCCTTAACTAGAGCATTACCATTGTGTTAGGTGACATATCTTTAAAAGAAATGGCATTGCAGTATTTGTTGCTCCCGTTTGTGTGAGCCTCTTTTCAGTTGGTATTTCACCTTGAAATAAGGTAGCTTGACATAATCCCTTAAGTTTAAAGCAACCTTTCTTAAAAGAAGAAAAAAAAAACAATCTATCCATCCAACTTTGTCATCAGCCATGTTACAGGAACAGGCAGTGGTATTGTTGTGGGTTTTTTGTTTGTTTGCTTTTTCGACTATGTAACTTGTGTCTTTTAAAGTCTTTGAACAAATCATCTATCATAGTTTCTACCTTTCATATGAACTTTCTTTTCACTCGTTATACATTACCTGGGGTTAGATGAAAATTGAATGGGTTATAATTTGTTAAAGGCAGAAAAAGATTAGTGTTTCCAAATGGGGAAAAGTTAGGAGGGGGTTGTGTTTTTCTTCACTAATTATTCCAGCTGTGTTTTTTGTTCACTATTTATTCCTGCAGAATTTGAAGTAGCCAAAAAAGTTATGTTTTTGTCAGTATAATGTTGCTAACACGTAACAGGTAATAAGAATTGCTTCAGACTCTGCTGATTCCAGGAGAATCTGTGTGATTCTTTTATTTGATTTTAAAAGTGTCGAAATTAACAAACATTCGCCGCCCTCCTTTTTTTTTTGAGGGAAGTTTGATTTAAAATATTTGAAAATTTTTTTTGACATTCTAAACACACTAGAGCAGTCCGGAGCTTGTAGCAAAAAAGTGCTGTCTTCTATACTCAGCTCTTCTTCATTGGACATTCCGAATTCCCCTGGAGGTTGGATATGCATCCTGGGTCTCTCAGTATTCAACAGGATTCTCCACAAAGCAAAGTTCATGATGGAAGTCCCTCAGAATCCCAGATCAGAGAGTCTACTGACCAACCAAGGAAAAGGGCATCTTGGATTGATTTTGAGGATGTAGACAACCAATGCCCTCATTTTCCTGATGCATCCCAGTTTGGTCTGCCCTAACAACAGCAACACCTTTTTTGTTCATCTTGGTGGAGAGGGAAATACATATATATAGAAGTACATCAACTTTTTTCAGACTTGTCTCGACACTTCTCATTAGTTGGATGTCGCGGTCTGGCACTTATCGAATCCTTTCGTAAAATACTCATCTCAGCAAGACAAGGGCTGATGGTTCGAAGGGCACCTCCTTCATTACAGCTGACTCTGCTATATCCACCATTTTTCATGCCCTATACTGGCTATAGACCATTAGGCAAGTACTCTCCTCCTCTAGCTTTAAATTCTGCAGGAGTTTGACATGCTGAATGTCATGTGCACCAAAATGGAGAGTTTACAATATCATACTACCTGTTCGGCTAAGTATTCACCATGTCAAACTGGTAATCCTACCCCTCTTTTCCCGTTAACGTTGCCATGGTCTGCATGACATTCATTTATTGTTGACCATCGACAGAAAAGAAGCAGAACGAACTCTATGCTTTTACTTTTAGCTAGAATGAGTAGAACTAGTGGTGGGTTGTTTGTTCACTGCTTTGGCCACAAACATTTGTCCTAGGAGAGCTACCAGTCTGGCTCTGGCTTTCTGTTTTAGACATAGTAACCCACACACTTTAGGGGTGTAATACAAAGTCCTTATTTAATATTGTGACTTCAAAAAAAAAAAAAAAGGAGAAAAAATGTCAAAGGGAAGGCTACGAAATGATTCATATTCCTGACATATAGTACACTGATCCACAGAGAAGAATTCAGGTAATTCAGCTTTTGTGGCATTGCATGATCATCTTGGTCTTTTACAGTATTTTGAAATCCTTTATTATAGAAATTAACTTATCCGTTTTATACTGTTTATCATTTCTCTTAGGTTATTCTGAACCTAGTGGAGACGACAGTTGAAATGTGTGGGTTTTTTTTTTTTTTTTTTTTTTTTACATTTTACAGGCAGCGTACACACCAGCATTCTTGCCAATTGGGACAGAAGTGAGCGCAAAATACCGGGGCGCATTTTGCGAGGCGAAAGTGAAGAAGACTGTGAAGCTTGTTAAACTTCGGGTAAGTATTTGTCATGTCTTGCTCCTCACCATTGAAACGTTTGCTTGGAAGTATTAGAAATGTACTTATTATGTAGTCCATTCAGTGTTGCTCTGAACAAGTCACACAGTTATGAGATATTTGATTCCTAATTTTCTGACTTACTCATTGTTGGAGAAATAGTGTGAAGTCTTGTCAGAAAGTAATAAGATCCAATGAAGGAAAGTTTTTGCTTGATATTTGTGATTTTGGGACTTAAATGTTATAACTGTATGTTTTGACTGCATATGGCTTGGGAATGGGATGATACTACTGATAGGTTTAGTTTACTGTGTAAGTTGTCAAGAATAAATCTTTCAGATGAAAGTATCTTGAAAATACTACAGTCCAGTTACAAAGTTTGTAGAGCTCTCTTAAATTGACCTCTGTACCACAAGTTATGCGCAATCCTCGTTGTTAGCTATCATCATAATGAAAGGAAAATGTATCAGATTTAAGTAACAGAGGTTTATAATTATATGGCCATTGGTGTTACACTCTTGATAATGATTTGGTATCTTTTTCCATCCACCCATCTGTTTTGTAATGAGTTTGTAAATCTTAAGTCATAACAGTTTAATGGGCTGTGTCTGAAGAGGAGGAGGAATACTGATGATATTGATGGTCTTCACTCCTGAACAGAGCATTGATGGCTTTTCAGGTACATTTTAAATGAACAAAGAAAAAAAATGTGGAAGTGGATGAAACTGGAGAGTGAAAGATTGTACACAAAAATACTTCTTTTGAAAATCTTTTAATCAGATTTTTAAAGTTTTACCAGCTTGGACTGTGGGCTGTAAACAAAAACTATCTGGACATTTTGAAGTTAAAAAACAGTTGTTACTGAAACCTTTGTAAGGAGTTTTGTGTACATATTAAGTGAGATGAGAAAGATCAACTCAAATAGTAAGCCTTTTACCTGGCTAGGAAAAATGTTAATTAATAACCAGCTTCAGTGGCCTCTCAAATAACACAAAGCTTAGGGTACATTTGATAGTTCATGATGTCATATGCATTTGTTCTGTACATTAAAACATATGGACATACGATTATAATCATATAATGTTTGTGCATTTCACATTATTTTTCATTGAAGTATGTACTCCAGATAGTGTACACTTTTGTGCATAGTTCTGCAATGTTGACAGTTCACAGGGCGTTAAGTTAGCTGTAACTAGATGTGAGTTATGAAAGTAGATTTTTGATGTAAAGAAGAAAGAAAGAATGCTTCATATCTCTTTAGGATTTTGACGTACCTGAAAAAGTCTTGGCATAAGTGAACTTGAATTCCATGTGCATAGAATTTTTTAATTTTGTTTGTGTTTGTTAAAATAGCCAGACACATGGTGTTTACAAATTTATCATTGTCAGTGGTAACTCGAACAGTCTCAAGTTTTTTTTTTTTTTTCTTTTTCTCCCCAATCTGTAACTTGAGCAATGCAGGACAGTGAAAAGATCCCCCAAGTTGCAGCTGATTTGCAGCATTTGAAGTCATGTTTTCATGATGTTCAAGGAAAAGGCTTTTCCTTTACTGGAATCAAAATGCCAAATTTGATTTGGCTTGTGCATCATTTTTTGGATTCTTTTGCATGTTATGTAAGTTCTGTCATCATTTGTGATTCACTGTGGGCTCAGCTGCCTGTCAGAGGGAGGTTTATTATTTTTCAATCATTACTGTTTTACTTGTAAATTTTGGAGAGAATGTGAACATTTAAACTAGATCAGAAGCAGATTGTAAACAAGCATGTTGCACACTGAGAACAGGTAGATCAGTGACAGAATGTGAACAAGTGTGCTGTATTGTATTGTTACCACTGTATCTATATAACTCAGGTTTTGACAGTGAATATTACTGTCACAGTCCTGTTAGCCGGTTTGATTTTACTGTATTTTTATACACTGGTTTGGCAAAAAATATGACATTTTCTTGTGAAAGAGTACACCAACAGGGCTGTTTATGTATGACGTAGATTGTGCTTATGTTTTGGTGATGTTTTGCTTCATATCAGTTAGCAGGGAAAAAAAAAAATTTCAAGATGGAAAGGCAATCTACAAAGTACAAGGAAACCATACTTGCTGATCAATTGCTTCATGTGTCCAAAAGCCATTTCCCAGTGTCATAGACATCCATAAGGGACAAAATGAAAATACGATCTCTCTACAAGATTTAATGTCAAGTATGAAATTTTGCCAGTGCTCGGAGAAAAGGAAACGCATTACAGAAACAAGGATTCAGAAGCCATCATAATCAAACTAGCTGCAGGGATTTACAGAAAGCTGTATTCATTGCACCAAGGAACAGTTTGAACATATATTTTGAAAAAGAAAAAAGAACTATAGAGTTGTACTTTCAGGGCAGAATTGTCGAATTGTAAATTTAGAGCAAAATTGTCATTGTCAAGAGGACACACATACAAGTCTTCATGTTACTGTTGTTTCTGACATTTCTTTTGTTTTTGTTTGTCCAGGGCTGCCTCTAATCTTATGCTGAGTATGTTGTGTGTGTGTACATACACTGATTTCTGTAATATTTGAATGAGTCTATAAGTAGCTCTTAAGTATTCATTTGTGTCTTTTTTCTATTTTATAATGGAGTCGAAAAGAAAATATATATCAATATAATGTATAGTATCTAGTATCACTTGTTCTCTCTGTCTGTCTGTCTGTCTGTTTGTCTGTCTCACACACACACACATGCACGCATACTGGTTACTGTATCAGTGTATGTGAGCAGGGTTGTGAATGAGTCAGAGTGAGCCAATAGACTATAAAAAAAGTTATAGTCAAAAAATCACATTTTCTTTTGAGGTAATTGGAGATTTTAATTTATTCTTTCTAATGCTTGTCTGTTTCGATTTAAGGATCCTGACGTGTATGCACAATTTTAAGTATTCGCTTTATTCCAGACAAATCTCGGTCCTTGTGGAGGATGCCATTTATACTTTAAAAGTTTTCAGGACATATAATGATGCTAACATATCTTTAGACTATGATGCCTATTTAATCTGTTAATTTGATATTCAGGGCAAAACAGTAATAGAAAGATACCAGAACAATTTTGGATCCCTATTTCTTTTTGATTTTTGATTCCTGAAAGTGAAATATGGGTAGTATATACCCCCCCCCACCCCCCCCCCCCCCTTCCCCCGGCAAAAATTGATTTCCTTTATTATTTATTTTTACAGGTCACTGGAAAGGATTCTCAGTCATCCGTCTGGATTACAGACGAACATATTGTTGCTGGAGTGATGAAGGTAGAGTCTTTGAATTTTAAAATGATGAAAACTGAATTTATGTCAAATATGCTTTGCATGAGGAGCAATGCACACATACGCAGTGATGCACACAAATATCCAGGAATAGATGTTTATTTTTGTCATAAGGAAGATTTATTTGATTTTTTTTTCCTTTTACCTAGTTGAAAGGTATGCTCAATTTAAACAAGGGTTAACATGTTATTTCTGTCGTTCTTTTATTCTATGATGTGGAAGTAAAACTTCAGAAATGTTCTCTTAAGGGGAAAAAAAGTGAGAAAGTCATAGCTTCACCAAAATTTTATCTTTATGAAGCATTATATTGCATAAAGTAAAAAAGTAAAACTTTAATGCCTATTTGTAATTTCATTTTGAAACACATTGTATTGCACAAAGTGAAGGTAAGATGAAATAAATTTCATTTTGAAACACATAGTATTGTACAAAGTGAATGTAAACAGAAATTCAGGGCCTGTTTTGATGTTATATAATTTTCAGATGGAACTAGAGCTCACAAAACATATATTGATTTTAGATAGAAAAGTTGCTCAAACAATTTACAAGGATAACCTCCTATACACCTCCTATCCACATGCCGTACCTTTCCCCATAATTAAAGTGCTCTTTGTAAAGTACACTTCTAAGATAAGGAAACCGTAGATCTGGACTCAGGTGAACACAAGATTTGAACAAACAGAATACATGAGTACAGTTTGTATCCTTAGTTATGTTCATGACTTGACATTTAAAATCAAATCAAGAAAGTCCATGTTACATAGTTTCAGATTGTATTTTTCAGAGGCTGTATCAAAAGTTTTATAAGTGGTGATAGTGCACCAATTTGAAACATCCTTACCTGAAAAGTGAGAAACAGGGTGTCTTTGATTGTGTTCATAACTCTACAATGATTTGTTGTCGTAGTATCTTTACAGTTTTACTACATATTGGGTGGGGTGTTTCCCGAGATATCCTTAATTATTTGGGATGAGGGCATTTGACTTATTAAGAATAAGGGAGGCAACATGTGATGCAACATGTGATGAGGTGTTTCTTTTTCTTTCTCTCCCCCCCTCCCTCCCCCCCTTCCCCACCTTTTTTTGAGTGTGGTTTGTGTCTGCATCAGTGAATAAGGTTTGTCTGATTACACAGACATGAAATCTACCTGTGCATACAAGGTGATAGCTTTTTAAATGGGATGTCATGTGTCAAAGACTAGATGTTTTTTGGTGTGTGTGTGTGTGTGTGTGTGTGTGTGTGTGTGTGTGTGTGTGTGTGTGTGAGAGAGAGAGAGAGAGAGAGAGAGAGAGAGAGAGAGAGAGAATAGAGAAATGCATGAAATTAGTGATAAGCTCCAGATTAATTTTAAATGATGTCCAGTATGTAAAGTGTCATCATATTCATAGACTTACAATTAAAACATTTAAACGACATATCTCAGACACCAGTTAAGTGGTTTGTTAATTAATTTATTTGCTTGTGTATTTTTTCATTTTGTTCAGAAGTAATAATCTTTATTTCCTGAAAACAATGTAGTTATTTTTCATTTCTTTCAGAATTATTTTTATTTCTTGATAAATGTTAGTCTTGATCCACATGGGTCCAAGCATGTACTGTTATCAAACACAAGTTTTACAACGATTCATTCAGTTAGCCTGGTCTACAGGCTGAACAGGACACAAAGTAAATACTATAGCACTTGAATTTGAATGGGTAATTTGTATTCTTTCTGTGAATGAGTTTATTCTCCCAAGATAAAATTCAAAGATGGTTGCTGAGTTCATGCCTAGTTATATTTTTTTGCGTCACTCACCATAGTTGTTCAGAAAATACACATTTCACTGCTTGTTTTTACTGAAACACGGTGTTACATACTCATATGATACTGAAATTGTTTAACAAAGCATTTGGTTTTGCTATGAAAATGTTCTGTTTTTGAATCGGCACACAGACAACTGAACAAAAGTGTTTGTATGGATCAGTCATGTAACATACCTGATGGCATAAGTTTCTGCCAGGCAACTGACACACAAAGTCTAATTGTTGCAGAGATAATACTATTTACAGAGAGCAGACTTCTTGTTAAAGCTGATAGAAAATGCTGAAAACACTTTTTTTTTTTTTTTTTTAGTAATCTTTATTTTTGAAATTGATTGCAGAGTTGGTCTTGGTGTAACTGACCTGTTATGTGAGCCATACTCTTATTCAAATTACATGTTCCCCCAAACTTACTTGAACTTCTTTTTGCTTTTTCACTATCTACAAGAAATGACTGGATGGAAGAAAATTGGCAGAATGTTTCTGGAGAATGATGAAAACGATGCAAACGTGCTGGTGTGTGACTGAATCATGAGCATTGTGTGCACAGATTTTCATCAGTTAAAACTTCTTAAACTCAAAATATGACAATCCTGAATCCTACAGACAGATTGTGAAATTAGTAAGCTTGCCATGTGTAAAGATCTGACTCAGTAAGTCAGTTACACGTTGTCTCCTGACTTGACTTGATGAGTTGCTTGTTTCTTTAGGGATATATCACCAGTTTGCTTGATCAGAGGAAAGTTTGACTTTGAATATTAATATGATGCTAGCATTCAGACTGACTGTGATTCTGTGAAACGTGTGCTATGTGTTTTCTGTCATCACGTATGTATAAGAGGCTTCTGTTTTGATGAAAGATTTATGTAATGAAATCTAAAAATGTAAAATAAAATAATAAGTTGTGTTTTTAGATCTCTGTCACACATGATGGTGAAATTTCAGTTTCAGTGTATGGGAACAAAATCATTTGATCATTCTGGCATTATACTGTGTACTGCATATATAACTTCGCTCGAAGGAACAAGTTTTTCTGTGATGTGATGTGAATTTTGACAAAATCACACACTCTGTGATATGTGGTTGATATGCATTCAAGTTGTTTCACTTTGTTTTTGAACACATCCGAAGAATTGGTTTGCAGAGAAGATGCGATCTTTGTATCTCTAATGGGTTGTTTCTGGGACTTAAGTTATAAAACCTTTTTGCTGTCAAGTTTGTGCCGTGATGTTATATTTCAGTTCACTTACTTTTAGCACTGATAATTTCATAACTTTTCAAAAAATGAATGTGTGTGTGTGTGTGTGTTTTGAGTCGTGTGTTTAGTTAAAAATGTTTGCGTTTTCCTTATATTAGAGGTGATTGGTGTGCCTTTCTAGTTTTAAACTTTTTCTTTCATAATTATCATTTTGTAATGAGTAATCTCTTATGCTGACACCATTCTGTTTTATATATTTTTCATGATCAAAATGCAAAAATGCTGTTTAATATTAAGTAACACATCCTGTGACAGTGTGTGAAAGTGTGTATTTTTTCTTTGTTTTGACTTTTGCCAGCTTAATGGCTCTACAATTTGATCAGTTCTGAGGTAGGCTGCTGGAGACTGGGCACATACAGTTTTACTGTGGAAAAACATTGGGGTGATCCTTATTGTTTGGAGACTGGCCACGTACAGTATTACTGTGGAAAAGCATTATGGTGATCCTTATTGTTTGGTGACTGGGCGCGTACAGTACAGTATTACTGTGGAAAAGCATTGGGGTGATCCTTATTGTTTGGTGACTGGGCGTGTACACGTACAGTATTACTGTGGAAAAGCATGGGGTGATCCTATTGTTTGGAGACTGGGCGCGGTACACGGTACTATTAGTGTGGAAAAGCATTGGGGTGATCCTTATTGTTTGGAGACTGGGCGCGTACTATTACTGTGGAAAAGCATTATGGTGATCCGTATGTTTGGAGACTGGGCGCGCACAGTATTACTGTGGAAAAGCATTAGGCTGATCCTTATTGTTTGGAGACTGGGCACATACAGTGTTACTGTGGAAAAGCATTTAGGGTGATCCTTACTGTTTGTTTGGAGACTGGGCGCGTACAGTGTTACTGTGGAAAAGCATTAGGGTGATCCTTATTGTTTGGAGACTGGGCGCGTACAGTATTACTGGAAAAGCATTAGGGTGATCCTTATTGTTTGGAGACTGGGCGCGTACAGTATTACTGTGGAAAAGCATTGGGATCCTTATTGTTTGGTGACTGGCCACATACAGTATTACTGTGGGAAAAGCATTGGGGTGATCCTTATTGTTTGGTGACTGGGCACGTACAGTATTACTGTGGAAAAACATTGGGGTGATCCTTATTGTTTGGAGACTGGGCGCGTACAGTATACTGTGGAAAAGCATTAGGGTGATCCTTATTGTTTGGAGACTGGGCGCGTACAGTATTACTGTGGAAAAGCATTAGGGTGATCCTTATTGTTTGGAGACTGGGCGCGTACAGTATTACTGTGGAAAAGCATTATGGTGATCTTTATTGTTTGGAGACGGGGCACATATAGTTTAACTGAGGAAAAGCATTATGGTGATCCTTATTTTTTGGAGGTGAAATTTTTACTAGAGAAACAATACAAGGAAAGAAAATAGCACACTTTCATCGTGAGGTTATATGCATTATTGCAAATGTTGACCATTTTCACCAGTTTTTAATTTGTCTATTTTTCAGTTTGGGAATGTTCGTAGCATACATCTGTGAGTTGTAGTACACATGATGATGCATGTTTTCCAGACTTTGGGTTGAAAATCGCATTTGGTTTTATCAGTCTTCTAACAGTGTAAAGTTGCGCGAGTTTTTATGTTATCCGCTTCTGCACCCCTTTTTCAGCAGAATTCTTTAATGATCTTGAAAACAAATAAATGTGAGATCATGCCTGGAGTTTTATTTGTTCTTCATGCAAAAAGAGTTTTACTATACCCTTGGGTTAAAATCAGTGACATTTATAGGCAAAGCTTAGGTTTTCTCCTTGGCCAAGTTGGAATGGGTAACCTCTATCATGATGGTTTAAAGATGAAACCATCTTTCATCTTTAAAAAACTGAATTTTTTTTTTTTTTAAATTTACAAATTCACAGTGTAAAGAAGCAGTCACAGAAAATGCAAAATGCTGTAACTGAATGAGCGCATTTTCTTTTCACTTTGTAGTGTCAAAAGTGAACATATGTTGTTTTAGGTGTGGACCAGTAGATGTGTGTTTATTTAAAGCCCATACAAAAAAAAAAACCCCAAACCAGTTCACTTTATGCATGCGCTTTTCAATAGTTAATTATGCAAGATTGTGATGGTGTGAGTGCTATGTAAACCAGATGTTATATCCCCATTCATATTTTGTGAGCTGAATATCAATATACCTGTTTAACACTTATGATTTAGTGGTCAGTTTTTGAATGTCGAGTCAGTCTTTTCATCTGCAGGACATCACTGTCACAGGAACTGGACATCAGTGGATCCACATCCATGAGTTTTGGTTGCAACATGTATGCTGTCTCCCTTGCTTGTTGTTATGGAATCCCTCATTTATGTCACAGGTGGGAAGTGTGGTGCAATTCAAGCAGCCAGATTCTGGCCAAGTGATTGAGGGTGTTGTCAACAAAGTGAATGACAACAGCACATACACAGTGGGTAAGTACCACACTTAGGTGGGTGAAAAAGACAGTGAAAATGGTTTTAAAATAAGTGAAAGTGTTATGTGTTCTTTTGTGAACAAGATATCTGTGTACAGTATAAAGCTGGTATGTTAATTATCAGCTTGTCTGTGAAATTATGGTGGAAGAAAAACACTGAAATAACGAACTAGTGAGAGATGAGGGGCTGAGAGGATTGTTACAGTGTAGTAGTAAGAACAGTAAAAAAGTGTTACATGATGTCTTTCTGATTTTTGGTGGTGTGTTTTATTTTTTTTTTTATTTCATTTCAGTATTTAATGATGGTGATGAGCGTACATTACGAAGGAATCAACTGTGCCTAAAAGGAGATAAGCATTTTGATGTCAGTGAGGTAAGGGAGCTTTTATGTTTTCTTATGGTAAAGGGTCAAGAGGATTTTATTGTAGTAAAATTTTCCATTTATATGATCTGATGATCTTAAAAGTACCAATATTTCAAAAATTCAGTTTAAGTTTATGGGATGCTTGGAAAAATTTAGTTTATGCAGGAATAATATGTAACAAGCATATACTGAAAGACTTATTAGATGTGATTAATTGTGTATATGGCTCAGCTGAAAATATTTGTGTGAGAATGTAAGAAGAATAGACGGCATTTGTTCACATGTATATGAGCATCAGTGTTCATTTTCTCCTTTGGATCATTTTCTGTACAGGATCATTTTCTGTACAGTTCTCTCAAATATTGTTGCTTTCACTCGTTTCAGGCAACAGCAGATATTGTAGATGGAGCAGTTTCAAAAGGTGTTTTTCAAACATGTAGAAAACAAAACAAAAAACTACTTGCCATTATTTTTGCCTTCTTCATCTCTTCTCTGCATCACTGAAGTCATTCATGCATTTACATGAATGTGTACTCCAGTTGAAAATCGGCTTTTGTAAGCATGTTACTGGTGACGCATGACAACATAAAGTCTTTTCCTGTGTTAGCAGAAGATGATGTATAAAAAGCAAAGATAGATTCTGTCATATATCTGAAAGAACGCTGCATAATTATTTTCTAACCATGTTGATGGCAGTGACATTCTAAACACATTGCACATCGTCCCATCCACACGTTTCATGCCGTCAAAGGCAAACGATTCACAACAGCACACAAAACCTTTGTAAAGTGGAAAAAATTCTTTATATCTTGGGGGGAAAGGAAAAAAGCAGCTAGAAGTGTACTACAAAGTGATGAAAGCAGATTTTGGATCCAATCAGTGCTGGTGTAATAACTTTTTTTACTGTTTCTTGTGACTCAGATATATATGTGTTATGACAAAAACAGATTTGTTGTCACATGTCACAAGGAACATCAGATATCAAACAAGAAATCAGTTCTTCTGATTACCGTTCTCGGATTTCATGTGCCACCTTTGCATTTTGACTGCTGTAGTTGTATTGTATTGAAATGGCTGACATCACTTTTGCTTCAAAGCTTCTATTTTAGCGAGTCACATGATACTTACGACCTGTGACGACAAGAAATGCCCATTATGGGGGGCGCGCTAACTCCACAACTCAGCAGACCCAACTGATATTGCCTTTAAACGAAACACAATGAAAGTTTTGCTTCAAGATTGTGGTATATCTGCATCCTGATGTTGTTTAGCTTAAATCGCTATAGTTATGTAAGTCGTTTTGTGAGTCGCTTATTACAAAAGAGTTAATTGTGACTAAAACAGTTAGCGTGATGAGAAAACTGTGCCAAACTTCCCTCGTTGTACCTTGTTTGAAAAGGAGGGAGAAAGCTATATACATGCACATTTCGTCAGTGGTTTACAGAAACCATGATTTCCGTTATTGCCAAACAATTTTTTTCTTTGAAATGAGCTTCAGAAGTTTAAAAAAAAAATGTTACTTAATATGTGACGATAACCTTTATGGTCAGTTTTCCATGTTGTGCCATTAAAAAAAATCATATCAATCTATACAGGCTTACAAAAATATGATCTTCCGACGGTTGCGTAACCTTCATTTTAGACTCGATCTATGCTTTTAACAATCAGTAAATGATCATTTGTGTGCTGTCAGTGTGACAAGTGTAGTAAGTAATGCGCCAGGTTTGGTGCCTGATAACAACAGAATTAAGAATGCAACTTTCATTCATAAACTTTTGTACTTAACAACAATCAATTAAAAATAGTGAAACTATGATAAGTTTTATTCTCATGTACAGAGTCATGGGTAAAAATGCATCGCAATTCAGCTATGAGGTATAATGTTTTTGTTACTATATTTATATTTTGACTTCTGCATGCATTATTTGTTTTCAGGAAACATTTTTGTTCTCTTATGATATAAACCAGCATATTATTAGGATCAGTAGCATCACAAAATTATGATTCAATTTGTGAGGCAGTGTATGACTGGGCACCTTTTGACATTACCTCAGTTGGTGTGGAGTGGCATGCTTGAAATGAAGTAACCTGACGCAGACATGGTTTATCATTTTTTTCTAACCTCCAGTAATAGTGATTGTATGATTCATGTGAATAAAAATGGCTGTTGTGTTTACGTGCACCTTGATATCTTTGAGGATTGTGATTTTGCTGCTTTTGAATGTTGATCCATGCTTAACTGCTTACTTCCCTTGGCATAGTTTGTGATGATGACTTTGGTAGGTACTTGTGACAGGAGTTTTATGATTGTTCACAGACATTGGACAATCTGCCCTTGTCTAATCCTGAGCACTTTGGGACACCAGTTCTGAAGAATAAAGGCAGCACGTGCCGAACAGGGTAATTGTTTCTTCTGTTGATTTTGGCTGATCCACGATTTAACTGTGGTGCTGATTGCTGTGGGGTGGGATGGGATATAATCAGAATCAATTCATACTTTACGGAAAATATTTTTGCTCACCTGTTTGCTACTTAATGTGGGGATGGGGGGTTGTAAACTGACAGACATACCTTCTGACAGGAGAGACTTGAATATTTTTTCTTCATGTGAATAACTTCAAAACTTTTCTTAAAGTGTTTTATTTTTATCTTGAAAATCTTAATTTTTGGTTGATTCAGATACTTCCATGTAGAGTTATTTAGGGGTCAGAAATTGTCTGATTTGTTTCATTTAGACTGTTTACTGCAGGGTGAAATAGGATTTTGAAGGCAGGAGTTTTAAGTGTCTTAATGGAGATAGTGTATAGAGTTTTGGATGTCAGTGGAAACAGGCTGCAGGTTCAGACAGTCCACATGAAAGAGGAAAATAATTACAAGGCAGTTGTATGTTTCAGGGATTCTGACTCAGAAAAAGATGACAGTAGCTCAGAAGAGGAGTCCCCTCGGAGGGCTGCATACAAAAGTCGCCATCAGGAATTGGTGGGGAAGGTCATGCTGGCGGAGGTGGCTGACAAGCGCAAAGGGGCGTCAACACCAGTACTTGTGGTGCTGCCAGATGCTCACCCAGTGGAGCTCAAGAATCGTGATCAGCTGCTCGTCCGTTCCTTCAGGGATACTAAATTGTGAGTTGTTTTCAGAGTAATCAGACTTTTTTTGGGGGGGGGGGGGGGGGGGGGGTTAGATACATCAAATCAAGGTATAAATAGCATTGAATGAAGGTGGAAATATTGGATGGTTTCAATGGAAAAAGGCATAAGATTTTGGATGACTGACATGGGTATGTAGTGTGTGTTGATAATGGGGGCATTTAAGAACAGAAAGGAGAAAAAACTGTGTTCAGCTTTTAATTTAAATAAAAAAGAAGAAAAGTATAATCGTGATGTATATGATAAAGATATCTGTGGATTTTTGATGCCTTTTGTTGTGTGTTGTTGTTGTTGATGTTCCTTTTTGTCAGCTTGACTGAAGGATTTATATAAATGCTTGTTTATTTTTCTTCTTTTGTTTCAGTATGGCTGTCAATCGCAAAGATCTCAAGGAATTTTCCCGAGAGGCTGCAATAAAAAAACGAAGAAGATAAGCTTTAAAAGCTGGTAAGTTGTGATGATGAACATCCGTATAATACATGTACCTCTAATGATTTCATAGCCTGTGTTTAGAGATCTTTGAAATTATCAAATGCAACAAAATTGATTGGCATGTTAGACTTTGGATTACATATTTCATTTCATTAATTTTCTTAACCAAAGAATAACTGGTAAGAATGCACATGTATATATACATTTATTACATATTTAATTTTGTTTTTTGTTTCTTAACAAAAGAATATCTGGTAAAGATGCACATTTCTTCTGTCATTAATTTTTTGCATAGTTTGAAAAGTTAATAGTAGTTACTGTTATTTCAGCAACAAAAATATTTTGTGTACGATTTTGGTTTGTTCTTCCACAATACTGGCACTGGCAATGAAGAGGGAGAGTCATTGTCAGGTTGGCATGAGGCAGGCCAACAAAATAAACACTGCACTGCTGCCAAATCAGTCTGGTGGTGGACAGTGATGCCTGTTCTGATCCATCCAACATACTCTGGACACCAGCTACTGATTCCCCCCTCCTCTCCCCTCCCAAATGACATTACTTGTTTGGTCGCAGAACCAGGATCTGTCTAGTGTCAGGTAGGCAGGCAGGCAGGATCATGGCGTCCATTAGTTAGATAAGAGGAAAAGATCATGATCTGTCTAGTGTCAGTCAGGCAGGCAGGATATTGCGTCCATTAGTTAGATAAGAGGAAAAGATCATGATCTGTCTAGTGTCAGTCAGGCAGGCAGGATATTGGCGTCCATTAGTTAGATAGAGGAAAAGATCATGATCTGTCTAGGGTCAGTCAGGCAGGCAGGATATTGGCATCCATTTAGTTACATAAGAGGAAAAGATCATGATCTGTCTAGTGTCAGTCAGGCAGGCAGGATATTGGCGTCCATTAGTTAGATAAGAGGAAAAGATCATGATCTGTCTAGTGTCAGTCAGGCAGGCAGGATCATGGCATCCATTAGTTAGATAAAAGGAAAGATTATGATAGTTCTGTGTACACAGTCAGTATTCCACTTTTGTCTGACTTCTTCATTTCTGATGCATGATATATGAGGATGGTTGTCAGAACTGTAACTCAGAAATTAGTGTGGTTCTCTCCTGCTTTATTTTTTGCATACTTTTCCAGCTTTTGAGAAAGCCTTGTTGTATTTTGATGGCTGTGAGCTGCCAATGAACTGGAACCGTGAAGAACTTCTGGGGCCTGATGACGATGATGGGGATGAAGGGGAAGAGGTAAGTTTGAACCAGGACACGGGTCTGAATATTTTGTGTGTTAATGTGTGTGTGTGTGTGTGTGAAAGATCATCGTCATAAGTTTTGTTGTGTGCACTCAGTAAAGGAAATTGCGATTTTTTTTTTTTTTTTTTTTTTTACATTGGGCAAGTTAATGTGCGACGACAACAAAAATAAAGTCACTCAGCAATGGAATAGTAAACAATCAGATATCAGCATTTGGGTATTCTTGGTTGATTTTTGTTATTGTGTTTTTAACTCCACTTTGAGTGTGTCTCTTTTGTAGTTAGAACTTGTGGTTTTGAAAATGATCTGGTAAGAAAATTGCTGTGTGATGTTTTAATTGTAAGTGCAATTTTTTTCTTAGCAAGTTTGATATAAAAATAACTGATAATTAAGGCTTATTCAGTCAAGATCTGTTTTGCATAGGTGTGAATACCTCAGAATTTGCATGTGCCACTAAGACTAGGAAACCATGCAGGTAGTTTGTATTTGTGTAAGAGTTATAGCGTTTGAGATCGTCAGACATGAAGACAAGAACAAAAGAGTTTTGTTGAAGTTTTGTCTATTTCATCCTCGCTGTGTTCCAGAGTTTTTCAGTTCAGGTAACAGTTGAACTAACCTTAGACGTTGCCATTGTATTTGTTTGCAGTCATCTGATGATGATGAGCAGTGTGAAGAAAGAGATCGCTTTGTTGCTCAGCTGTACAAATTCATGGATGATAGAGGTAAGACTGGCTTTGTGCATGTGTACTTGATGGACAGGTAAAAGGTTGATTTTAGGGACTGCCTTGTCATTGGGCAAAAATCCAGTTAAAAAAAAAGTACTTTTTCTGTAGATCATTTTATGGGAATACCATCTCAGGAGGGGCTTGGGGGGACCCGGCGAGGGAACAGATATTTGGAGAAAATGTTGAAAATTAAGATGTCAAGGAAACCAAGTCAACTTCATGTTTTTCAGATGTGTATGGAATAAACTTCAAGTTGGGGATTTTGCCTATGACTGAGGCAGGAAATCAGCAGCATGAGTAGAGTCTCATTGAGCGGACAATTTTTTGTCATCTGAGTGTGAGATTACCAGATTTTGTCACGTGATTTTTGCTTTCTCCCAGAGGTTTAATTGTACATGCCAGTTCAGTTTTGGTTGTGCTTTGCAGTTCTGCGTTTATCTCCACATCTGTCCCAAAACAAAACCCTAAACTGTTGGTGTGTATGTGGGCACGTGTGTGTTAGTAGGTATAGTGATGGTGATTAGATTGTTCCTATGACTGTGAGGTGTACAAAATGTTCATATGAATCTCTGTGATCTCATGTGGGAAGACACTTTATAGTGATGGTGATTAGATTGTTCCTATGACTGTGAGGTGTACAAAATGTTCGTATGAATCTCTGTGACCTCATGTGGGAAGACACTTTATAAAAAGTGACAGAGTACAGAATGGCGAAAACTCATGCCACCAAAATTTGTGCTTTGTTTGTCAATGTCAATGTCCTTGGCGGTAACTAACCCCCTCTCTTTCTAAATTTTGCTTCTTTCTCCGCCATCAGTCACTCCATTTTAAAACTCATGCCACCAGTTTGTAATCTTCATCTGTTCCAGTTCCCATTTGGGTTGTGACAGGTTTGAAATGAATTATTGATGTCCTTTAGTCTCATTATCTCAAGGATAGCATTCAGGTGATTTGCTGTTATATGTAAATGCACATTGTGGATAAGCTTGGATGCAGTGCTAGTATTTTCATTTCATTACAAACTCAAGTGATATGCTTGCCTGGCAGCTACTCCTATCAACAAGGGTCCATGCATTGGGAACAAGGATCTGAACCTGTATCGTCTGTTCAGAGTGGTGCAGAACATTGGTGGATATACAACAAGGTATTATGCTGTCTTTGTGTGGAAGTATATGTACATTGTACTTACATAATTGTACTTTTAACTTGCTCGAAAGTCTTAGTTTTTTTGAACATGCAAGCATGAGTTTTTTTAAAAATGCAAGCATGAATTTTTTTTTTCTGACTAGCCCTTTTCAGTGCTGATGTTTGACAGTAGTGCCATGGCCATAGTCATTATGGTAGACTAAGAAACTTTACTGTTCATCAAAGTTTTCTTGACATTGCATGTACTTCTGTCTGTGACATCCATCTGTATTTATGTGTGGTGATGAAGTGCAGGTGACGGTGATAGTTACTCCATATTACTTAACCAGGAGAGTTGTTGATCTTGTGCTTGATAGTAATGTTTATTTCTGGTAAAAGGGAGCTGAATGCTTTACAGAGAACAGTTGAAAGATGTAAGGTAGTGTGTTTTTGAGAAAGCAACAGTAGTGCATTTTCTTCACTTGAGCTGTTGTGTAAAGTTGGTGGGAAAAAGTGTTAACTGTTGGTTCAGTGAATTGTGTGCTATCAATTTTTCCACAACAGGTAACTAACCAGATGAAGTGGAGACTAGTCTACTCCAAGATGGGTCTGCCACCTTCAAACACAGCTGCACACCAGATCAAGAATGCCTATAAAAAGTGAGCCATTCTGGATGTCTGAAGAATAAATTGAAAATATGTAGATAACCTGGTAGCTATTTTTTTTAAGACATGACCAACAGTGATAATGGTTTTTTTTCTTTCTTTCTCTTTAACATTCTTAATAGAAATAAGGATAAGCTTCAGAGTTTACAGCTACCAACCCTCCTGATTTCTTCTTCAGTATTCCTAACGTAGAAATTAATTCAAAAAGAAAAAAAATCAAATCTAGTTGAAAAAATCCAGAAGTTTTGTTTAAAAAAAATGTGGGCTAATTCTGAATAGGGATAATGAATTATTGCAGATGGCTTTAGGGCTAATTTTTGAATTGGTGTGATAAGTTATTGCAGAAAAAATCCCAATTGATGTATGTTGGCAATTATGTCTACAGAATGTGTATTTTTTTGGTTTTGTTTTAAACCCCACAATTGTTGATGGAAACATGAGGGGGTGAGAAATGCTTTCAGTCAGAAGTGGGACAGCCCCCTCTTCATTCCACCCACCCTCATTGTCCCCAAGTCCCCAATTTCAACTCCAGATGGTTGACAGCTGTAAGAGCTTCTATTTGGCGTCGTATACTATACCATGTCAGACCATAGCATTAAACGGCTGTCAGTCAGCTCTGTCAGGCCGAAGTTTTGTGGCGAATGCAGTCATAAGATAGTCATGTGACGCCCACCCTACTTCCGCCTACGGAAGATGCCGAAGTTCGTTGTACTGTACGGCATTCTTCTTCGGCCTGTCACCCAAGCAAGATAAGTCTTGTGCTCTGTCTCGCCTATACTTTGCCTTTGTGTAAAGATTGCTGTGTTCGCATTTTGAACTCATTTATTTGTGGCTTGTGCTTATCCCTCAGAGTAATCTTGACGTGTGAGGTTATCGGTGGGCTAGCATTCTAACCTTTATCTTCGGAATTATTCTCGCGATTGTGTGCTCCCGGTTCTTGCATTCCGCGTAACCGGTTCAGATTGATTGGCTTTTCCATCGCCGCGTTCATCGCTGGTTCGGTGCCTCCCTTTTATCCCTCGCCTTGCCTTTTCAATCGCCTTCTGCCCATTCGCCACTAAATTCCGTTTTCTTCCCTCGCTGTCAATTTTTTACCACGATCCCCCAACCTCTTGTGCGACGATCGTGAGCCGGCCTCGTCGCCATCTTGTTTTGCGCCGGTCTCCCCCCCCCTTGTGCACCAACTTCTAACCCACGGTATTTTACGTGGTTTTTTTTTTTCGTCCAGAATTTGCTTCCTTCATTGGTTTGTCCCCTTTCATTCATTTGTCACAAATTCTCGCTCGCCTTCGTGTCCTTAACGATCGCGATCGACCGTCGTCATTGTATTTACACGTGGCGTTACTCAGCACTTTTGGCCCACGCCACGGTCGCTTCTCACGCACGGTTTCGCTCATTTCTGCTGCGCTTTGTGTCCCTGTACGGACTTGTTTACCTTTATATCCATTGTGTGCGTTGTTTACTTTTATATTTTATGTTTGCGCACGGTCGATCATTGACCTGGTTATCCTCCTCGATCGACCGTCGTGTGTCTCCCGCTTACGATCGTGTGCTCCGGTTTCGCTCGGCGCCATCGCCCAATATGGTGAAGGACTCGGCTGGGTCGAGCAACAACTCTCTGACCTTCAGGGTTCGCTCACATTCCCGGAGGACCCACGAGTTGGTTCCAACCCCGAGCGAACCGTTCTCTCCTTGGGAGAACGGACGGCCGCGGTAGACGGAGACGACCCTCCCACGGAGGGGACGCGGGAATCTCCCTCCTCTACCCGACCGACGGACGCACGACCATTGCGTTCGAAAGCTAAAAGGCAACCGGCTGCGATTTCTAAGTGCCTTTCGTTCGACCTGCCCAGGAAATCTAAGGGCAAGCAAAATGAAGAGGCTGGAGGCCCTAAAAGGCCCTAAAACCAGAACAGCCTAAAAAAAAATTCTTAAAAAAAATGAAAAAACAACAACAACAACAACAAATCAAAGAAGAATGATCAGAAAAAAAAACAAAAACCGATTTTCATAATAGGTAAATGCCGAATCAGTACTGATCGATCATGGTGTAAAGTCGTTCAGGGAAGTAACTCCACGACAAAGTATTTGTGCTGTCCGCCATCTTGGATTTTCCATGTGTTGAACGAAGCAAGGCCACAGTTCGTTTTTTCAACGAAATTTGACATTTCATTGAGAGTTTTCTTTATAAGATTTCGTCAGTTTCACTCAGAAACATGGGGAAGTGCTTGCTTATTCCAAGATCTGTGGCTTGATAATTCTGAATATAAACTCTGGCTTCGCCAAGATAACTTAGACAAATCGGTTCTATTGTAGTTTTTGTAAGAAGGGAAAAAGGCCTTCAAACTCGCCAAAAAGGGAAGAAACATTCAGACTTGGAGAAGGCGAGTGCTACAGCGGCAGTGTCCTTAAATTTTTTTTTTTAAAGATCGTGACAGTGGGCAAGCTTGAAGTAGTACTAGTACATCAACAAGTTTTTGTTCAAAAAAGCACTTTGTTGCTGGTCCTTCAACGAGTTCTAGTGCTTTCTACTGCAACTTCGTTTGGCCCTACTGCCCCTCTGACACCCCTGTTTTCCCTTAACCCCCATATTTGAATCACCAGCATCCTAACACAACTACATGATTACACTAGTCCATCACCTCAGCTGCAACCCACTATATATATTCCATAAATTCACACACCCACTCATACCACATTAACTTGCAGTGCCCCCCCCCCCCCCCCCCCCCCCTTTTTCCCCCCCCCCCCCCCCCCCCCCCCCCCCCCCCCACTGACCACTTCCTTTCCTTTGTCCACATTATGTCCCCCCCCCCCCCCACCCCTCTGTGCACAAGTATTCTAAGGGGCTTGTGTCTCCCTCTCCCCCTCTACATACATATATATAGGTATGCTTAGATGTATGTGCATGTGTTTGTGTGTGTGTGTGTGTGTGTTTTTTTTTTTGTTTGTTTTTTTTTTTTTTTTAACACAGATTCCCATATATGACCACTATCATTATTACCACCACTCATAATGTCCTGTGTATGCTAATCCTTTTTTTTTTTTTTTTTTTTTTTTTTTTTTATATGTATGTGTGTGGATGTGCCTGTGTACGTATGTATGTGTGTGTGTGTGTGTGTGTGTACATGTGTGTGCGTGCATGTATCATGCATGTGTGTGTGCATGAGACGGTGATGATTTCGCCTGTGACAACCATCACCATCATCAGTCATCATTGTCATTGATCCCCCCCCCCCCCCCCCCCCCCCCCAGTGTTTTTTTTTGTTTTTTTTTTTTAACTCAACTGGCATTATCATGCCAAAGCTATCATGCTATTTCACTTATGGCAATGATCAATCATCAAATTTATTTTTTTTTTTTTTCCCCCACCCCCCACCGGCATTAATACATCAATGCCACCACAGTATTTCACTTATGACAATGGTCACCACCCTGTAGTACTGTAGATCTCATCTCAGTGATCAACATCCATCAGTCATTGATCATTTCCTTATTCCCCCACTGGCATTATCGTACTTGCCAATACACTATCCTACTCCTTTTACAAAAATGACCATCATCCTACACCACTGTGGATCATACCTACACCTTGACCATGATCATCATCCACCCATCTTTGAACACCTCCCCCATCCCCCCGCAGCATTTTTTACACCCAATGCCACAACATTATCCCACTTATACAACAATTATCATCATCCTACAGTACTGTTTTACTCAAATCATACATGATCATCACCCATCAGTCATCTACCCCTACCCCCCCCCACCCTCTTTCTCAACCTGCAATATTATACTAATGCCACCTTATTATTCCACTTACCACAATGACCATCATCCTACAGTACTATTGATCTCACCCATGCCAATGAGCATCACCCACAGGTCATTGATATTTTCCTTTATCCCCCCCCAACTTGCACCATCACCACTACATTTTTCCACTTATAACAATAGTCATCATCCTATGGTACTACTGATCTAAAATGATTACCATTTTCGGTTACTGAAAATACTCCCATCCAGTGAACACCTTCATACTGCACTATATATGGGAAATGAAGAAGCTGACCAATTGACAAAGGAATGAGGACAGCAGCCCCAACTGTAAAAGGTCGCCTCCTTGGAATAAATCAAAAGTATTTCCAAGAGGACAAATAGGAGGATGACTTGAGTACTGGACTGTTCTCACTGGACTGTTCTCTCCTTCAACCAGAGGCAGTGTGTGCTAGTCAATCAAGGACAAGGCAGCTGTTAGTCAGGTGGAAAGAAAGCATAGGCCTACTTTTTTCTTCATCTTGTGACTTGTATTCCTAAGACTTCTGCCTTGTGTGTGCTGCAAGAACACTGTGTTTACTCTAGCCATTGTAAAAGATTTCTTTGTTTTCATACGGATATGGAATTGACAAGATTCATACCAGAAAGTGATTAGGTACTTGCTGAATGGGAGGTCTTTATTGGAGAAAATCGCATCTGTGGGAGGCAGTGGTGAGCACTTTTCAGCATTTTCGTGTGCCCTGATGGCCCTATTTTTTGTAAATTTTAGGCCCTAAAAAAGGCCCTAAAAGGCCCTAAATTTTACTCGCCGTCTCACGACGCTCTCCCCCACCGTGCACAGGTGCAGCCCAACACCCCTGCACGAGGAGCGTCCCGTTACCTCCGGATGCAGTGTTATGGCCACGTCTTGGCACGACCATGCACATGTCCATAACTCTGGGCGTATGGGAACACCGAGTGCATCCACCGGTTGTGAACATACACAAAGACGGCCGACCAACCCCGCTCGCCCGTCGCAGGTTCCCCTAGGGGTTCAGGACGTTGGTGGTCCGACCTACTCGGCCCCTCACTTGGGCAACGTCCTCGGTCCCGTTCCTCCGGGGGGAGGATCTTCCAGCGGGACCAGGGGTAACCTGCCCTATTCCTCTGGGGCCCGGCACGCTCCCGGGGGGGGACCACATACCAGGGTCGATTACATTTCCCCCCCTGCTGCTCCAGGTTACCCCGGTCCCCGGCGAGTCCCTGCACAGTACACTGGGCCGCCACAGCCCGCCTTATCTCCCCGGGGACCAGTGCTCTATGCCCCCGAGAGGGACCAGTGGCTCAATACACACACCCAACCTGAACAACTATTTGGTCGATTGTGGCACCCAACCTCGCAGACTTGGGTCGACCTGGGTCTCCCACCTCGGGCGCTGTCCGATCGGCAGTCCAGGCTCTCCCACCCTAGCCTGTCTGCCGAGCATAGAGCCACGAGGGTCCCCCCCCCTCCCCCCCCCCCCCCCCACCACCCCCCCTACCAGGGCGGGACCCTCGCGCACCCTCGCGCCCGCGCACATGCCCCCTGAGGAAGACCTCCCTTCCCAGGAACTAGACTCCCCACAGCCTGAGGAGGACAACGATGAGGACCTCTTCTCATCGCTTTATGATATCCACACCATTGAACGGTTTCGACCGGACTTGGTGTCGAGGGACGCCCCTCCCTCTGCCGATATCTTGGCCTTCCCTGAGATCGTTGGGCCGCCCCCAGCCCAACACTCCAGACTCAGGATTGTCGCACCTCAGTCCCTCACTTCGCTGTGGGAGAGTCCGGCAAAACGTGCCAGGGGTGCAGACGCCGTCCCCACGCCGGGTCAAGACCTTCCCCCGGCACCCAATGCGGCCCCCCTTCGGTGCCCTACTTGGGACCCGCAGGAAGCACCAAGTTACCTCCCTCTTTGCCGACAATCCGGCTGCCAGGGAGTGGGCCATCTCCCAGTCTGATTGTCGCCTGATACCCAACCGGGCCCCCCCTACTTCGGCCACCATCTCCTTTAAAGCCTTAAAGGACTGGGACCGAGTAGCCCGGATGGGCATCTTACACACCACTGCAGGGCATGCCTACCTTAGCATGCTCTTGCAGAGGGCGGAGGTACTCTGGCCTGGGGATGACGGTGCCGTCCCAGTGCCTTCGGATACAAACTCCGAACCACACCAGGACGAACCTCGCTTATTCAGCGATCCCTTCATGCGACACCTAGTGAACAGGATATCGCATCATTTGTCGGCTGCGGCGGACAGCGCAGCAACAAGCCATTTTAATTGCTTCTAGTGGCTAGAGACGCGGTGCTTGCACGCTCCTCACTCTCCCGGCACTCAGGGCATCCCTACGATGTGTCCCGGGGCAGGATCACTCGCTCTTGGTGAGTACTCCACCTTGGCTATGTCTCTCTCTCGCTCGGAACGCAAGCAGGCGGCGTCCTTTGCCCCCCGGCCTCAGCCACGCACTTCCAGGCCCCCCTTTCGGTCTTACCCCAGGGCCAACAGGCCCACTCCGTATCCCCGTCAAGCCCCATCTCACACTGCCGGGCCGGCCAAGCGCCCACTTAACTCACAGAGGCCTAAACCGAAACCTCACCAGAATTTTCGGTTCGGCCAGCAAGCACGGCCCCGCCGGTGACTGGAGGACACTCCCGTAGTGGGCATGGAGCTGGCCCAACCTGCCCAGCAAGACACCGGCCCACTCTTCCCCTTCCCCCCGGGACCATCGGCTCCCCTGGCGGGCAACCTCTCCTGGCACGCCCGCCAGTGGCGACGTATGGGCCTCAGCCCCTGGGTAGTGTCGGTTCTCCAGGACGGGTTTCGCCTACCATGGGCTCACGGTCGCCCTCCCCTCATGCGCTCTCCTCCTCCGTCCCCCAGCGACCCCCCACCTGCCCAGGCGGACGCCCTTCGCCTGGAAGTCCTCGAACTCCTACAAAAGGGGCCATCTCCGAAGCTTTCCAGCCCAACCCCGGGTTTTACTCCCACCTGTTCGTGATCCCAAACCTTCGGGGGGGAAATCCCCAGATGCTTTGCCCTACACGCTTGGCTTCTATGCCAGCCAAATTGCGACCACCGGTCCCCGCCGCCCCCGCCGACAGACCCCGGTCTGTCCTAGATACCCTGACAGAAGCGGGAGCATCGCAGGGACTACGAGACTTGGCCTCGGCCTCATGTAGGTCCAGCACAGAGTTCCTCTACATTACCGATGGGAGAGATGGGTCACGTGGTGCACGGCTAACTCTCGGTCCCCTACCTACACCCCTCCAACATCCAGTTAGGCAATTTCCTATCCCACCTTTCGTCCTCTCAAAACTCTCGGCTAGTTCCATTCGGGGCTACCGATCGGCCGTATGCACCACCATCCGACAGCTCGGCGGCCCATCTTTCAACAATGACTTTCTCCTCAGAGAACTATCTCGGGGGGTTGCCCTACGGGAAGTTCAGTCCCCTAGGCGCGCCCCCATGTGGGACCTCTTTCTGGTATTAGGCGCCCTCAGAAAACCCCCTTTCGAGCCCCCCTCCGCTCCATTCCCTTTGACCTCCTCTCCTTCAAGACCACCTTCCTTCTCTCCCTGGCCTCAGCCAGAAGGCGAAGTGAGATTCATGCCCTCAGCGGGGACCTCAGGACATCGCCTTTCACAGAGACGGCTCGGTCTCACTTAAGTTCCTACCTGAGTTCTTAGCGAAGAACCAGGAACCGGGCACGGCCTCTCCTTCCCTTCTGATCCGCTCTCTAGCGGATATCTTAGGCAGCGAGCGGGGTGGGGACATGGACCTGTGCCCCTCTAGGTGCCTCAGATACTACTGGGGAGCATTCCCGCCCAGGCGTTCCTCGCAGAGACGCCTTCTTATCTCCATCAACCCCAACAACAAGAAGGACATATCGGCGGGCACTATCTCTAGGTGGCTATCCAATACTATCAGATCTGCCTATGCCCAGGCGTACAAAGACCTCCCAGCCCTTTCACCCCGAGCCCATGAGGTCAGAGCGCTGGCCACGTCCTCAGCGTTCCAGCACTCGGTCCCCCCGTGCGCCATCTCCTGGAGGCAGCCTACTGGCGTTCGGAGAACCCTTTCATAACTTTTATTTAAGGGACATCCGCATGACCAGGGCTGATGGTTCTAAAGGGATTTCATTTGTGGCGGCCAATGCAGCCATATCGGTCTACCCCAGGAACCATTAGGGCGGCTCGGCCCTCCTCCTATTCCTTTAAATTCTGCTATGGTCTGACATGGTATAGTATACGACGCCAAAATGGGAGTTTGTGTTATACTCCCTGTTTGGCTAAGTATACTTACCATGTCAGACTCTAATGCCCGCCCTACCTTCACCTCTAGCGCCAAGGTTCCCTGGGGTTGCCTTGCGCGCAGGCCTCATTGAATGACGTACAGTACACGAACTTCGGCATCTTCCGTAGGCGGAAGTAGGGTGGGCGTCACATGACTATCTTATGACTGCATTCGCCACAAAACTTCGGCCTGACAGAGCTGACTGACAGCCGTTTAATGCTATGGTCTGACATGATAGTATACTTAGCCAAACAGGGAGTATAACACAAACTCCCCATTTTTGTTGACTACCAACAATCAGTTGAGAAAAAAGGGAAAAGAAAATGTTCACCTATTTCTTTTTTGATAAAAAATCATTCATGCTAAATGATGGTATTATGAAGATATGTATATGCATCTACTCTTGTTTCAAAAAAGGATCCAAGTTTTTAAAACAGGAACAGAATAAAAAAAAATGAATAAGTGAACGAAAAATAAACAGCTTATTATGGGTGACCATATGAAGACCTCATGTTATTTGTATATATAACCTGGTAACTGTTGTACCTGGTGGTGTTCATTATTTTGATGTCTAGTCAGTAGAAGTGCACTGAGGGTAGTGTCGCTTTTGTATCATAAAGTAGGAACTTGGAAATTTTTTCCTTACATTTTGGGTTTTTCCTTTCATTGTCAGTATGCTTGGCTGCCCACTGTTGGTGTACCTTTGATGTGGTGTGTTTACAGGTATCTGCACGCCTTTGAAGACTTTTATAGGAAACTGGGTTGCATCATGGGTACAATCAGCAGACCAGGGCGACAGAGTCGACAGACACCTAGCAGGGGAATTTTATCATTTCGTAGCCGAGAAAAGGATTCTTCGCCACGTTCTCCTCGCACAGAGAAATCAACAGTCAAAGAGGATAAGGTATTGTGCTAAACAATTTGTACTTTGTATCCTGTCTAACATCAGGCTTTGAAGAGTGTTTTAAGAGAAAAACAGAAACAATTTTTGGGTTAGGTAGTTGAACACCTGGAAGAAAAGTTGTGGCATCATTTTTTTCATATGTATGGTCAGAACTATTGAAAGTGTCTCCCTGGTTAATTGACTCCTTTTCAAATTACAAAGTGATATACATGCATCTGTTTTATAAACCAGCCACCATGGCAAAGTGGTTAGCATTGCAGACTCCCATGCTGGTAGGTCGTAGGTTCGATTCCCATCAGAGTCATGTGGGGATTTTTTTCTGCCCTGACCAGCTCCTACCCAGAGTTGAGTTTGCTATGGGTTCAGTGGGAAGAGGGAGCACACAGTCGAGTTTCATCCACTTGATGGATGCATCTCTGAGAGTGTTGCTTGAATTTCCTGACCAATACTGCAGATGTCTGTATCTCTCAGGCCTGGTTGATGCCAGGATATATTATGAAAGGAAGCGTAGAGTACAGCAGCCTGTCATGCAGTCTCAGACGGGAATGGAAATCCGTAGCATCATCTTCATCATTCTCATTTTCATCGATCAGCATTAAAAAGGTCTGAAATTCTGTGGCCCTTCATGCCTGCTGACATGGTGACCTCAGTTTCGAAGTCCTCTCCACGTCTGTGACCTTGGTTTGATTCCGTCCGGGTCACCGGTGTTGGAGAGTCCATGGGGGCGGTCATGGACAGATGTAGTGGCACCCCCTGGAGGGAGAACTCACTCATGCTGGCTCCAGGACTAAGCAGTTGTTGTCATCAGTAGGGGGCTTAGTAAGTGGTGTCATGCATATATAGGTTGGATCAGAACTGGCACCACTGAACACCATCGAAGAGACTTGGCTGCTGTGCAGTGTGTCTTCCGGTGGGTTGCCTCTTGACGATTTGACATTGATTGCTCCCTGTGGATTGCTGGAGCTGTGGTGGAACTGATGGGGATGTGGGCTGTGGATGGGGTGTCTGAATGAGTGGTGTGGGTGCACTGCCGCTGAGGTGGCAACAGAAGATGGGACAGCAAAAAAATTAATACATATGTCTTACATGAAATGCATTCTGTATGGGTGTGTGTCTTCTTGCTTCATATGCAGGTCCACAGTTTTCATCTGATTCCCTAATTTTGCATGATGACTGCTTTGGTGCTCGACAGTGCAGAGTCGCATTTATAATATACACACTGAAGGGAAGCAATTTCAGGATTTGAAACAGGTCAGAAGTGCCACATGCTGGCATTCACATAGAGTAAAAACACTGTCCATTTATTGCCAGGGGGGAAAGCTCAGTTGGAAGAACGCTAGACTGCAGATTGAAAGATACCTGGTTCAATCCCGGGTTCCTTTTTTTTTTTTATCTTCAAGGGATATGAAGGGGACAAAGGATATGAAGCAGGTTTTGTGGGTGGCGAATGGCTAATGACAAAGAATTTCACTCGGAAGTATTTCAGTCTGGGCTATAGAACCATGAGAGACAAGTTACAGTTCAGAGTTGTCTTTGTTTTTTTTTTTTTTTACAGTCTTTTTTTTTTTACAGCTTTTTTTTTTTTCAAGTCATTTCACCAAGATCTTGCTCTTCCCCTATGTCCACTGATTTCTCTGCCTTCACCAGGCAGGATTATGCAAAAGCCACAGAGTGGTTTCTAATGAAACTTAGTGAAGGATGGAAGGTGATCAGGGGTGAAGCCATCAAATTAAGGGGCAGATCCATGTTGCGGATCTGGCTCAAATGCAGAGTCAAGATATTAATTTGTATATATATTTTGGCTATATTATCGAGGATCGGCTGGGCTGAAGTGGGTTTAAGATATTCATTAAGTACAAAGAGATAGCAACTCAGCAGTCCTATAAACTGGCAGTAAAGACACAAGCATATTCTCACACATGTGTCTGTGTGTGTGTCATCATGAAATGTTCTGTTGCTTAGAGCAGGGCAAAGAGGTATATGTGTGTCATCATGAAATGTTCTGTTGCTTAGAGCAGGGCAAAGAGGTATATGTGTGTGTCATCATGAAATGTTCTGTTGTTTAGAGCAGGGCAAAGAGGTACATGTGTGTGTCATCATGAAATGTCCCATTGTTTAGAGCAGGGCAAAGAGGTATGTGTGTGTCATCATGAAATGTTCCTGTTGTTTAGAGCAGGGCAAAGAGGTACATGTGTGTCATCATGAAATGTCCCATTGCTTAGAGCAGGGCAAAGAGGTATATGTGTGTGTCATCATGAAATGTCCTGTTGAGCAGGGCAAAGAGGATGAAAGGCGAAAGCAAAACAAGAGAGAAACGAGCAACACAGAAGAAAGGGAAAATTCAGTGGAATCTTCAGTTCAGGAAGAAACAGATTCTGATGTTGTACGCCGGTCCACTCTCCCCGCAGAGAAAAGGCACAAAAAGAGGATACCAAGTCCGACAAAAAAGAAGACCTCAAAGTTCGAAAAGAGGAGGAGGAGAAGAAGGAAGAAAGAAACGCCAACAAAAGGAGGAGAAGAAAAGGAAGAAAAGCGGGAAGAAAGAAAGTCATTGCGCCAGAGCCAGAAGAGAAAGACGAGGAAAAGAAAGAAGTTGCCAAGGTGAAAGAAGAAGAAAAGAAGGAGGCGAAGAAGGAAGAAGGAAAGACAGACAGGGTTTTGAGGAAAGACCTCAATGACAAAGAGGAAGAAGACAAGAAAGAAGCTGAAGATGCCAAGGAAGCGCAGAAGAAAAGGGTAAGATTTTTTTTTCCCCCTTCTCTCTTGGTCCATACACGCTGTCAGTCTTTCTTGTGACTTAAACTGATGCTTGTCTTGCTCATGTTTTTTCTCTGTGTAGGTGCAAGTGCTCAAGAGAATGTTTCCAGAGTTTAGCTGTTGAAAATACTTTCCTGGTGTTTTGGCTATCAGTTTGCAAATCAGAGAAAATGTCAATGCTCATGTATGTGGCCCAACCTGGCCTGCTCACTCTCTCAGGCAGATGTGTCGCTGGGCACACAGATTGCTTACTGAAGTTGAGGTACTAGCATTCCGCTACGAACAGATCAGATGTATTTCTCCAGAGGATTAGAAGCAGGGGCACATCATGCTTTAAAGAACCATAAGCATATAAACTGATTTTGGGGACAGGAATGAAAAAGCAAATGCTTAACGAAGTGCTGTTGATTGGTTGAATGTTTGTCAACCCACAGTGAGTGCATGTTGTGAGTAGAGTTCTGCTTCAGATCCTGGAAATACACAAGTCGGTTAATGCAAAATCATCATACCATCTTCTTGGTAATGCTTGGAAAATTCTTCTCTGCTGCAACATGATTTGCTGTGGTTTCATTGAATGCTTCTGTTACAGGTATCCCGTAGAAAGTCTGCTCGTGTGTGGAAGAAGAGAAAAAAGAAGAAGGAGATGAAAAAGAAGAAGAGGAGGAGAAGGGGGATGAGAAAAAGAAAGAAAAGAAGGCTCCTACAAATGCAAAGAAGGAGAAAGTGGCTGTCAAGAAGAAACCTGAAGAGGAGGAGAATGAAACAAAAGACAAGGAGTAAGTGTTATGTGTGTGTGGTCTTCTGATGATTTGCCATGTAAAGAACATGCATTTTGATGATAAAGTACATTGGATGCAACTTCCCTGCTTTGTGTGAACATATACTGTGGTACTTAAAGAGATGTACGCTCTTGCTGCAGGTGTGCAACACTCCAACACATCTCATCACACAAACACACACACACACACACACACACACACACACACACACACACACACACACACACACACACACACACACACACACTCACTCACTCACTCACTCACTCACTGACACACATGCATACAAGCTAATATTCACATGTACATTCATGTCGCTTGACATAAGAGGTAATTTGTCATCACAGAAATAATGACATTGCTTTTGATGTGCTGATGGAAGTTTTATTGGAAGATAGCCAGTAGACTGCACTGATATGGCCTCTCATGGTTGGCTTGGGTTGTAACAGTACGAGTAAACCAATGAAATGTATTACAGGTCTGAGAATGAAAGTGAAGCGGATGGCCCATCCAACAGCACCCAGCAGCAAGAAGTCTTGTCTTTGGGAACCAGGCTGAAAGTCCGCTATGGTCGGGGGGAAGAAACCACAAAATTTATGAAGCCAAGGTAATGTCATTTCTGTTTGTAACAGTTTGAAAAAATTCCATGAATGTTTTGTACGTATAATAGTACGAGAACAAACACACATGCATGTATTAGCAACACAAGTAAGAAATCAGAAGCCAGGCATATGTACATATGCGCTTTTGCAGACTCAAAAGATATGTTCGGGCCAGTAATGAGTAAGAGCTTTGAGTCCGAGTGTTGCTGTGGTGTTTCAGGTGATTGAATACAGGACAAGTGATCCTCATAAGAAATATCGGGTTCACTATGCAGGTTGGAACACAAGGTAAGTTTATGCATCTTCTTGTGTGTGTGTGTTGGGGAGGGGGGCTATTTTTTAGTGTGGTCCTTTGTTGTCTTCTGCATTGGTTTTTTTTTTGTGTGTGTGTTTTGTGTTTTGTTCTATGTAATCAAAGTTACAGTCAGCATCTCTACCAAGATTCTGTCACTCATCATTTTTTTCTTCTTTCTCTGGTTTCACATATTATCTTAAGAACTGTCAGTTGATGGCTTGGGAGTCATCTTTGTGGAGATCATTCTTTCTGGGTCAGCCAAAGTGTAAGCGATCATTAGATCTGAAAAAAAGAAATGAGATGCATAACTTTAAGAAGGCAGTGATTCACTGTGAGGTCCCTGCCAAAAAATGGTTTCAAGTGTCATTCCATATATCAGTCTACATCTGCTCAAGAGTCGCCAAGGAATGGACTGCAAAGCATGAGTTATAAAGGAAGCCTTGCGACCTGATATTTGCTTCTCTAAATCTTTCCTTGTAACCATCACAGTCTGTTCAGTTTCATGTGCCTGTCTCTTAATCTTTCTGGTAACTGTCGTAATTTTCTTAAATTTCTTGTGCCATTTTTGTTTGATCTTTCAGTTTTTTTAAAGTTTTTTTAAACCACTTGACTGTGAAGCTGTCGCTTTTACATCCTAACATTGGATGTTGCGCATCTGTGAAAAGATTTGAATGAGTCCTTGTTTGCTGCCCACATCATGGATTCCATGTTACTTGCTGCGCTACCCTATCATGTGCTGTCTTTGCAACTTCTGTCTATCTTCGTTCTGCACTTGGCAGATTTACAAAAAGCACAAATGAGTCTTAGCGTTGTTTGTTGTTAGGACAGTCAGTTTGTACTTGTCTGTATGGTTTGAATGACAAAAAAGGGATTCGATGAAAGTTTTTCACACACTTGATTTTAGCAAGTTAATGTGTTAGCATCAACAGAATAAACGGGATGTATTTGCAGTGCAAATGTGTTGGTTAGTTGGATTTTTTTTTTCCTACTGTATTTGGCTCACTTTGTCCATGTTATTGGCAGAGTTCAGCTTTTGAATCAGGTGATCATGTGATGGAAATGGACCATGACCATCCCCATTTTCTGTGCCACCTCAATAGCATTGCACACCTTTGTCGCCCGTTGGATACCCCCACCCCATCCCCCTGGCCACAGCTACAGCTGTAGCCCAGCCTGGCCCGCCACAGTCCCGGCACCAGCAGTCCACAGGGAGCAGTCATTGTCAAGTCACCAAGAGGCAACCCACCGGAGGAGACACTGCACAGCTGCAGAGTCATTTCACTGGTGTTCAGTAGTGCCTGTCCTGATCAGCATTCACAGGACATTACCTACAAGCGGTGACTGCTTAGTCATGGAGCCAGTGTGAAAAGTGAGCTCTCCCTCGGTGAACTTGCCAATACCATTGACTCTGACTGAGTACATCAAGGCCATAGACGTGAAGAGGTCATTGAAATTAAGGTCAGCATGTGAGCAGGGCATGAAGGGCCACAGAATTTGAGCCTTTTTTTTTTTTTTTTTTTTTTTTTTTTTTTTTTATGCTGATTGGTGAGGATGACGAAGATGATGCTACGGATTTCCATTCAGATCTGAGACTGTATGACAGGGTTGTACTGTATGCTTACTTTCATGATAAATCTCGGTGTCAACAAGGCCTAAGGGATACAGACAACTGCTGTGTTGGTCAGGAAATTACACTCTCAGAGATGCATCCATTCAGTGGATGAAGCTCGTCTGTGCGGTCTCGGTCTTCCCAACTGAGCCCATAGCAAACTTAACTCTGGGTAGGAGTCGGTCAGGGCAGGAAAATCCCACATGGCTCTGATGGGAGTCAAACCCACGACCTTCCAGCTTGGAGTCCATGATGCTAATCACTTCGTCATGGTAACTGGTTGAATTAATGGTAATTTGTGGTCATGCAGGGCTCCTGTGTAGACTTGGAAAGACATCAGTTTGTTTGTATTCTGTTTCTGTTAGGTACGATGAGTGGGTGGAGACAGAACGCATTGTAAAGGTGGTGGATAAGCCAGAATTGACAAAGCTGAAAAAGAAACCTTTGGCTGCCAAAGCTCTGAAGGTAAGCCTCCAGGTTAGTTAAGTCTTTCACTCTTGGCCGCGGATATAGCCGTGGTTCATGATTTTGAGTTATCTCATATAACAATTATATTGTCCATTCATTTCTCTTCAGTAGGATGTATACTTTTGTATATTTTAGTCTCTGGCATACAAGGCATTGTATGCTGACCTCTTTTCCAAATTCCCATCCTATCAGAAAATTTTCACTGACGGTTCCAATTTCAAGTCTGAAGATTGAGTGGCCTGTGCAGCCTATTGCCCTGGTGCTCCTCAAATGTTGAAACATATTCCATCAGATGCTTCTGTTTATTCTGCTGAACTTACAGCTCTGGTTCTGGCGTTGAAAATAAGCTCTAAATCAGCAAAGAAGGACTTTCTGGTTTTGTCAGATTCGCTGTCTGCTTTGGAGGCCATAGCTGTCGCAACTTTCAGCATCCCAAACTTTTACACTTTTTTAAAAAATTTTTACCAAGTTGTAAGCGGATGGTTACAACATTATTCTGGCTTGGGTTCCTGGTCATGTTGGCATCGGAGGGAATGAAATGGTTGATCATTTGGCCAAGAATGCCACAACAGAGAAACTGTCAAACATATCTATCCCCTGCTCAGATCTGAAACCAAAAATTAATTATCATGTCGGAGACCTGGCAGGAGGATTGAAATACACAGACGGATAACAAACTCTTTCAGATCTGTCCAAACCTAAAGGAGTTCCTCTCATCTACGTCTGGCAGTGGTAAAGAAGAAACAGTTCTATGCTGGCTGCACACGGGCCACTCGTATTTTTTACCCATTCATACCTTTTAAAGAGTGAGAAAGTTCCATGGTGCATTCCATGTCATGTGCCACTCACAATGATACATGTTCTTTTAGAGTTTTTGGGACTTGCATGACTTGCATGATGTGAAACACAAACATTTTACAGCAGATTCCATGAAACCTTGTTCAGAGATGTTCCACCTGACACGATCTTTGAGTTCTTGAGAGAGTAACATTTTTCATCGGATCTGAGGTTTTACGGTGGAATTTTTTTTTTTTTTTTTTTTTTTTAAACAAACTTTCGGATGGGTTTTATTGGATGTGTTTTGAAGAATTGTGTGAATGAATGACTTGTGAGTTGATTTTAACATGGTGACTGCTCTGATATGGCCCTTTGCAGTTGGCTGGGCTATAATCAACATTATCTTATCTTGTATATTTTAGAGCAGTACTTGAATTTTTTTGTTTTTGATTGTTTTTGAAAGGTTGGTGTTTTTTCCCAAAAACTACAAATAGTTCTAGGAGTCAAAGGGTTAATGAAAAGGCTTCAAATTGTTCTTTCGGAAGAAGGGGGAGTAGCAGAATTAAGTGTTTGGAGATACTCATCTACCCCTACTTTGCCTGTCATTGTTACCAATCGTTGAATATGATACATGAAAACTGAAATAAATGTGTCTGTTTTCTTCCTTCCTTCACCGTAGTTCTTTTGAACTGCAAAAGTATGGAAGAGCTGTTTCCATACCTGCACAGGGATGTCTGTCGCCAGACATCCATGGACAGGGTTTTGCAGAGTAGTGGGACTGGTTTGGGTTTTTATAGCTGACTGAACTTTTTTTTTCTTCAAATTGTTATTGAACCAACAGAAGAAAACTTGAAATAAAAAAGATTTGAGTACCCCGATTTTTTTTCAAGGGAAACTAGATATTTAGAGGAGGACAGATTTCAGAACTAAAAAAAGAAGAAATAAAAAAAAAAAAATTTTGAGGAGCTTTTTGCTTGATTCAGAGAAAATGAAACAGAAACAGATTGTAGATTGAACATTCTAGGCCATCATGATGGATTTTAAGGAAAAGTTGTCCGCTTGTAAAAAAAAGAAAAACCGGTGGAAGGGGAAAATCCCTACAGCAAGAATGGAAAGTTTGGCACTACAGCTAAAACTACTGCATGGTTTGTGCAGGCATCAGCAGCACCGCCTGCAGCTAAAAAATGAGATCCCTCTCAACACAAAAACGTGGGCGCCAGACCTCCACACAGCAAGTTCCTTCCCCTGGGGGTGGTGCCAGCACCAAACCCCTGACCACAGCCACAGCATTAGTGGAAACCAAGGCTGCAAAGAACAAGGCATCGGCTGCTTCAACCTCTGCAGCCTCCAAAACCAGGTCCATGCGCTCCAACAGCACGGAGATCAAGCCTGAGGCCCCAGTGACCAGTGAGTTGTTAGATAACAAGGCTTCCTTTGGTAGCGTCAGTGATGACTAGCAAATGACTTGTGTAGCTGATGGTTATTTATTTATTTATTTACTGCATAGGTGATGGTTCTTTTTTATTTGTTTTTTTATGTTTATTTCATTTTTATTTATATGTTTATTTTTGAGTGTGTGTGTGGAATAAAAAAAAGATATGTGGAATGGGTAGAACATTCTTTATTGAGAAGGAAATCGTCATTTTTCAAACAATTTGAAAATAAATTCTGTCATGCTCTCACAAGCATTTTTAATACCCCCCAAATATATGCATACAAGGGAGGTAAAAGAGGCTATGGTTTAGACTTAATTCTGTTGTTTATATTTTAAGTTGAGACTTTTCGTGCTTCAGCCTTTGACTGTTTTTGATGTTTTAAAGTTTTGTCGAACAGAAAAGTACTGCATGTGGTTTAGTACAAAATTCCCCGTAAAGTGGAGGAGCAAATTTTTTTATATATTCATGGTAGTGTTTATGTTCATTGGGTATAGACATAGGTCTAAAAATGTGTGAATCGGTTGTTTTTCTCCGGATACAAATGATGCGTGATGAGAATCATTGTGCTTCAGGTGCAGCAAAACAAAGGATCACAAGACGAACTTCGGGTGTAAACGATTCAGCTGAAGGACAAGTAACTGGTAAGATGTTGCACTATTTATATCTTTTTTTTTCATAATGAGGTTACATACAAGGACACTGAGTGTCCAGTTTGTGTCAGATTATCAAGTCTCAGATCGATTGAAAATAAAACTGAAGTCTTGAAAGAGGATGTTTTCTTGAAACATACAAGTGACACCAGATATTTAAATGTGATGCTCTCCCTTAGATGATTTTTCCATAGAACTAGATCTGCATTTGGTTATCCCATACGGACTTACATTTTGCGCATGACAAAAATCTCAGCCTTTGTTGATGCTTTCATTAACATAACTTTGGGAACCACGTTCCTTATTATGTGTCGTGATTTTCATTGAGTGTGATTTGAGTGTGAAGTACTAACACAGAGCCTAAGAACTGTAGTCCTTGGTAATTTGATGCAAATGTTCTCGCACAAAGTTTCAGACTGTAATGATTTTAAAATAAGTAATTGCACAGGTTAATCTGTCAGATTTCTACGTATGCTGAATATTGTAACAATGTCTAGTGGCGGAGTCATTTTGTTACTGTAGTAGGTACTGAATACAACCGTACAGGGGCCTTTCAATGAGGAGAAAAGTTGACTCGGAGAAGTGAGGCTGATGTAGGCCTTTCTACATGCTCTTTGAATCATTTTGGTTAGAATCATTGATGCAGTCCATTCAGTAGTGGATATACAGATAGCCAGGGGATCTAAACCAAGTGTTTAGATGATTTCCAAAGGCAGTCCAGCTAGCAGTAAATTACACACTTAACTCACACCATGCCAGGAGATTTCCCCTTGCTAATCCCTGTATACCCAGGGTTTGTATAGGGTAGGGAAAAAATTCTCACAATTATAGATGAGCAGACAGACACTTGAAATTTGGTGAGTGGATACAATGCATATTAGTCTATATGCGAACAAAAAATATCAGGGTTCGTACGCCCCTTGAAGACCCTTTAAAACCTTTAAAATTTCAACTGGGTCAAAAAGGCCCTTGAAATTGCAGATATCCCTACCATCCCTTGAAATCCCCTTAAAAATCGTTTTTGGACCAAAACTGAACGTAACATTTGAAGACGAATTGAAGAACAAACGTGAACAAGACTTCGGACATCGATTTTTGCCTCTCGAATCGTTTTGTGTGTCGTCTGCTTTTCAAGCAAAGGGAAGCAATTCAACAGTTGGTTATCATTTGCGCATGCGCGCAGTTGATTTCCAACAATGAGCGCTGTGCTCCCTCATCTTCAGCGAAGTCCAGTACTGATGCGTCTGTCATCATGCCTAAGGGAAATTGCGCATTTGATCCGTTTGTGGCTACAGAAGGAAGAATATCGAAGCTGGATCACTGAACGCAGAGACAACAAACATGCGTTTTTCTGTAAAGTGTGCAAAAAGACCGTTGATGTTCGGGCAATGGGCGAATCGCCGGTTGCAAGTCATGGAAAGAGGAAAAAATACATGGAATTGGAAAAAGCGAGTAGGCCCGGTCGTTAATCTTACGGACTTCGTTCGGCAATCATCAAATTCATCAACATCGGGTCAGACCCTTTCTCAGTAAGAATCGTCAGCCAATCCACAATAACAGCAAGTGGGACAGATGTGTTGAAAGCTGAAGTGTTGTGGACGATCCATCCCATCAACAATTATCACAGTTTCCAATCTGCTGAAGACAACGCGAAACTGCAGCAATGTTTCTATATTCCTCGATTGCGACGAACTATCGGTGTGGGGAAACCAAAAGTAGATATCCTGCAACTTTTGGCATTGCTTTTTTTTTTCTGTCAGAACTGAAAAAAAAGTGAAATCACAGACTGAATCTTCAAATCAATTGTCACATCGTCTCCATAGACTTTAAGTGACTCGTGAGTGTGCATTTGTTTAGAAAAAAATACAAAGGAACAAATCCTACTTTCTTGTTTAAAAGACAGCTTTCATACCACACTTATCTACCTGCTAGCCTACACACACACTCACTCACACACACACACACACCCCAAAAAAAAAAAAAATTATATATCTATTTTTTTCACTTATTTTTTTTTTTTTAATTACAGTTACTTTCATTTTATTCATCTACTTATTTATTATTACTACTACTTCATTTTATTCATCTACTTATTTATTATTATTACTACCACTATCATTAGTATCATTACTATCCCTTCTCTCTCTCTCTCTATATATATATAATTTTATTTTTTTATATATATATATATCGTATTAAAGTGCCCTTTGAGATTTTAAAAAAGCTCAACCACCTGGGGAGCAACATCTGTTAAAATGAGGTATTAAAATGTAGAAGTGAAAATATCTCTACAAGCTTGTTTCAAGCTTTCGCTCTCTTCTGGATGCTTTTTGGGGCATGCTATCGGTGTTACGTGGCGTGCGGGTCCTGATTTCATGACAACATCCGCAAAAAAGAAAAAAAACTTGTACACCGCATGGATTTAAACGATAGCGTGGAAGTAACAGCAACCAAAGAAGCCTTCATAACACTTAAGATCCTAAGCCTAACTTCCAAAACAACCCAACATGCAGACTAATAAACCCATCTAAATCTGAACTGGGCAAAATAAGCAAGAAAATCCTGGAAAACTTATAGAAAACGTAAAATCAAACACCGAACACAACCTTTGGAAAAACAGCTATGACGTCATCCAATGGTTTAAGAAACTTAACAGAGAAACGCAGTATTTATCACATTTGACATGGTGGACTTCTACCCATCCATAGATGAAGAACTGCTCACCAAAGCCCTGAAATTCGCCAATAAACACACAAACATAACGGAGTCAGAAATGGAAATTATTTTCCACACCAAGAAAACTCTACTCCACAGCAGAAATGAAACTTGGATAAAAAAAAAAAAAAAATGAACAAAAACTCTACATTTGATGTGACCATGGGATCGTATGATGATGCTGAAATGTGAGCTAGTCGGACTGTTCATGCTATCCAACATCCAGAAAAACAACTCGGAAAACAAGTTGGTCTACACAGAGATGACGGCCTCGCCGCAGTAAACAATAACCCAAGAACCATTGAAAATGAGAAAAAAACTGTGTGCAAAATTTTCCAAAACCACAATTTAAAAATCACAATAGAAGCAAACAAAAAGGTAGTGAACTACCTAGACATAACATTAGACCTCAACGACCACATGTACAAACCATATAAAAAACCTAATGACACACCCATCTGCGTAAATATCAAAAGCAACCACCCACCATCTATACTAAAAACTATACCCAATGGCATAAACAAGAGACTATCCAACCTGTCATGCAACAAAAGAGTATTCAATAATGCAGCAGCAGCAATACCAAGAAGCGTTGCAAAAAAGTGGTTACAATTACAAACTACAATATAGCCCAGACAACATCATGAACAGAAACAAGAAAAACAGAAAAAGGAAGGAAGATCATATGGTATAACCCCCCATATGATGGAAGAGTAAAAACAAACGTAGGAAAAGCATTCTTTAAATACTGACAACATCATTCCCAAAAGAACACAAACTGTTCAAAATATTCAACAAAAACACCATCAAACTATCATACTCATGTATGCCCAACCTCAAAAACATAATTGTTTTTACCCAACAAAATGAAAAGCAACACAGCAAAGAAGGGTGATGAAAGGATATCTTGCAATTGCACTAAAAAAGAACAGTGCCCCCTAAGCAACAAATGCCTTTACAATAATATTGTATACCAAGCTACTGTAACATCAGAAAATGAAAAAGAAGCATATATAGGGATTACTGAAAACCACTTTAAAACTAGATATGCAAACCACAAACAGTCATCCAACAAAGAAAAATACAGAAACCAAACGGAACCGAGTAAATGCATTGGAGACTTAAAGATAAGAAAATAAAATACAGCATATCATGGAAAATCACGAAAAGAGCAACACTGTACAACAATATTTAAAAAGAAATGCAACTTATGTTCCACAGAAAAATTGTTAATACTATATGTAAATCCTATTTAGCAACTTTGAATACAAAAGTAGAAATAGTAAATAACTGCAGGCATAAATGGAAATCTTGATCAGCGAATACCCCCTGAACAGACCACAGCAAGCAACCTGTGAACCACAGGCAGCACGTGCAATGAATGTAACTGACCCCCACATGCACAAATATGAAATCAGGACCCGCACACTATATAACACTGATAGCGCCCCCCCCCCCCCCCCCCCCCCAAACATCCTGAGAGAGCAGAAGCTTGAAACAAGCTTGTAGAGATATCTTTATTTCTACATTTTAATACCTCATTTAACATATCTATCTATCTATCTATCTATATATATATAGCAGAGCTGACCACTCAGACTGTTCCATATCTTTTGATCTCCCTTGCATCCTTAAATGGATCCTCAAGCATAGGCTCAAAGATTGTCCCTTACATTTTATTCTGTTGGCGTAATGTTTTTAGTTTTCAACAACTTTTTTCCTATTCACACTTTTCGTTTTGTTTAATTCTACTACCTTTCGCTGGCTGCTTTGGGGGTGCTGTTGGATTCTTTTTCGAACCCTTGGCGGTCGGAACACCACAGAATTATGGATTGTGGTGTGTCACTATCTGACGCCAAGAGCACAGACACAGTCAGCTGTGTCTCCCTGATCAGTCCGATCCAGCGGACGAAAGGCCTCGGAGCAGGCGATACATACAGAAATGCCTTCGAGAGGGATTGCGATACATACAGAATTGCCTTCGAGAGGGATTGCGATAGTTTCCTCATGCAGCTAGTGAAGGGTTTTTCATATTTATGATATACATTTTCCCATTTACTTCATCTTCAAATTTTGTTTTCCTCTCAATTTCTAATCTTTGCCAAATCATTACTATAATGATGGAAGAATTGTTAACCTGCACTTGTTTTTCCCCCACTACTTAATTGTTCAGCATTATGTATATATATATATATATATATATATATATATATATATATATGTCCATATATCTATCCCCCCCCCCCCCCCCCCCCCCCCCCCCCCCCCACTTAGCATTATTATCAATCCACCTTAACCACAACCGTCACAAATATATCACACCACCCTACTAAACCAGCTACACAACCCCATTGTTTCACTCCCCCCCTTCCCCCCCCATGCACCCCCCCCCCCCCCTACTTTTCTTCCCATAATCCCCTCTGTCATTTCCGTCTGGCGGCCATTCTTCCTACCAGTACCACATGGACAGATAAGTCACTCTTCATTCTTCGTACTGTCCTAAATGTTAAATGTGATCTTTTTTTTTGTTTGTTTGTTTTTTTTTTTTTTTTGCCTGAAGAAGACCCAAGAGGTCGAAATGCATCGTGTCTTTGTCCTGTGCTTTGTTTGTCAATGTCCTTGGCAGTAACTAACCCCCTCTCTTTCTAAATTTTGCTTTCGTTCTCCGCCATCAGTCACTCCATATTGAAACAAAAAAAAAAAAAAAGCCAGGTAAGTGTGGAGCTGCAGGAGGGCTACCCATGTTCACCTTTTCAGGAGGGGTTACCCCGCTCCCTGTCCTGCCCCAGAACAAGCATTAGGATAGTCCAGGCCCACCAACCACTCACACACACTTCCACACGACAGCACATACAGTGGCTGTATTTTAAAAGTAAAGTTTGCTGAGCTCCCTCCTGAAATGTGCCAGAGAGGGGGCCTCGGCTGCAGCTGCCGGTAGAGAATTGATGAATATGTCATGGCTTTTGATGAATCATTGAATAAGGACTTGAAACAGAAGCAGCTGGACATCCATCTCAGATACTGGTCCGGAAAGCAGCTTGAAAGTTTCTTTTTTCTGATTTCTCAATTTCTGTATAAAGACTTATTTTTTTTTATTTTTTGTATATGATATTGAGCGTGGAAAAGACTACAGAAGTGTAATCACCTTATCATCATGGCTGGATTACATGTGTAAGGTTATTATTCACTCTTTTTTTTTTCAATTGTACGGCTATTTTGCCCCTTAAAAATTCAAATAACCCCTTTAGAAACCCTTGAAAACCTCTTGAATTTTTTTTTCCTGAGAGGAAGTGGGAACCCTGAATAAAGTAACTTACTAACCATCTTGGTGATGAAAATTGCCTCAAAACTTTCCTATTTTTAGCACTTTTGTACCTATCAGAAATATATATACTAAGTGTTCCTTAGCAGCTCAGAAATGTCTACATCACATTCTAGCACAGCTGGAGTCTCTCAAGACACAGAAAATAAAATATGGAATCAAAAGCAGGTGATGGAGAATGTGAAAGTAAAAAAAAAAAAATGTGTCTTTGCTGGATGAAAAAACACAAAAAAAAGTTCACTGTGCACAAAAACACTGGTGACAAGTGACATTGCACCCTGAGCACAGCTTCACACACAATGGCAAACCATGGATTGCAAGATGCTTGTTGTAGAGAACAGACCCCTGAATAAGAGTCAAGGTCAGAAGATGAAAAACAGCTTCTTCCACCACTTCATGGTCTTCCTATTCAGGGGCATGTAGGCCATGAGCTGATCACTCATGTCTACTCATGCTATGTAGTCCTGTGCTCCTGTATCAGTAAAAATATGCCTGAAAACACAAACATATACCCATGCACAGAGTTACAAAACATGAACATGTGTAGCTGTTCTCTCTCTCAACACACACACACACACACACACACACACACACACACAGAGTAATGCACAAATACTCAATTTGTTTATCCCTCCTTTCTCTCCCCCCCCCCCTCCACCCTAGCCCCCCTCCCCCCTTTCCCCTCTCTCCCTGGTCTACTGATACCTGAATGGATCACTGAAAAAATATGCACTCACTTAGTATGTAAAACATACATGGCACATTTACACACAGCACAATTTATGTAGTAATAATTTCTCGTAGCCACCTCTGTGGAATACATGGACAACTCAGAGAACTGCAAAGGTTGAATGTTGACAGGCCAGTCGTTCAATAAACCTGTTGTGCCTGTGAACGGATGATAGAGAGGAAAAAAGATAACATTATTAGTCCAATCGCCAGTGAAAATGGCCTCCAAATCGTCAAACTTCTTCCCCCATTTCAGCGTCATATCTGAATCATACACTTGTTGTTGAGGCCCATGTGTTGGCACAGTTTTGTCTGCTTCTTCGCCACTATCAGTGCCCACTTCAGTGTCAGAATCCATGTCTGTCTCCCCACTGTAGGGGTCGAAATCCTCATCAGAAGAATCGCTGATGTCTTCTTCGACATCTGACTCTTCAGTCTGGATCATTTCCAGTGCGTATTCAACTCTTACTAACAATTCATCAGGCCTACTGTGTCGAACGCTTCACTGTGATGCCATCTTTTTGCTCACGCAGCAGAGTTGACCGATGGTACCCTTTGTTCTTGTTGGCTAGCGAGCGAGCTGCGCTACACACAGTGCGAATGATTGAAAAGTTGGTAGGGGATAACCTTCTTGAGTTTTGTAACTGATACGTAACGCGGACAGCACAAATTTTCAAAATCCAAATCCGCATTTGTGGACATTGGTAACGAATGCTTCATCATACGATGTCTGCATATGCGGACATTGGTAGTGAGTGAGTTAAGAGCAAAAACCAGTGCACCACTTCTTTGGTAATTTGCTTGTGTGATGCTGTTTTAATCATGCCATGCGGCAGCTTTGGTATTTGTTTGTGTGATGCTGTTTTAATCATGCCATGCGGCAGCTTTGGTAATTTGTTTGTGTGATGCTGATTTAATCATGCCATGCCATGCGGCAGCTCAGCTTTGAATGACGTATTTCTTTCTGAAAGATAAGGGGAAAAAATGTGTCCTGAGCACCAACTGTGCCGTGACAGCTTGCCAAGTGTTGCATAGCAAACAAATAAAAATTGCATAATAAACAAATAAATAAGCAGTGACGGAAGTACTGAACCTACCCAAAATAGTAAAATGATACCCCTTTCTAGTAGAATTGGGATACCCCAGTAACATACATATTATTACACAGAGGGACATTTATTGAGAACATCATGAATCCCCGGTGTTTGTAGTGTTGTTGAGCAAAGACCAAAAGGTTTTTGCTGTGTTTAGTGGGCTTTATGTGCTGAATTGTTCTAAGACTCTCAAATTGAAAACAAAACAAAAACTTTTATCACATGTTATTAGTGTGCACTATCATTATCACCAACTAAATCAAATAAGAATGATGTGAAATTTAAAGAAGGATATAAGGAAGTAATTCACAAAAAATCAAACAAATAGCTCAATAAATGGATGAGTAACGCACATGTTGGTGAACATACCGTACAAAACATAATTACGCCCCTTTTTACCTAGAAAATAGTACCCCCCCGAATTATGAGCAGATTGTCATCAAGAATAACATTCCTTGGGATAAATATATGACTGTCATGTGTTAGTGCTGATGTTGAATAAATAGTAAGACCACTTTTTTTTTTTTTTTTTTTCAGTGTTTTGACTGATTCTGTTTGGCACAGTGTGTTTGTGTATGCTTCAAAAACTTATTTTTGGTGAAAAGTTTATAATTATGTCAATTTCTGCTACACTAGTTCTCAACATAATCAAGTCATTTGACAGGACATTGTAGACAAATGTATGACAACAAAACATGCCAAAAAATAAGACAGATCTGTCAAGAGAAATAAGTGAGCTGTAACCATTTTGACTGAACCTACCCAAGAAAGCTAAATTTTACGTTGGCATACAGTTATTCAAATGTGCTATTATACTGTGGCAGTGAAGGCGTTAAGAGTTATGAATTGCGGCGACCCATTTGATGAACAGGTTCCTAATGAGTGAAGATTGGAATGGATGTCTACAATGGTAAAAATAAGAGAGGAACAAGAACGCCTTGAAAAAACCTTTTAAGGAAAATTGATAGCAGTAGAGCTAGCAGCTGCTTGACACGACCAAAAAAGTTCTCTTCAGAAAGCATGGCATCATCTCCATCACTGAGCATGCACTTAGAAAGCTGCACAACGCTACATCACCAGGTTGTTAGAAGAAAAAGATAACAACAACAAAATAACATTAACAACAAAATGGGCGTGTATGCACGCATGTGCACGCACACATGTGCATACACACATGCACTCGCGCACACATGCGTGCACGCACGCACTCACTCACTCTCTCTCTCTCTCTCTCTCTCTCTCTCTCTCTCTCTCTCTCTCTCTCTCTCTCTCTCTCTCTCTTGCACACCAGTATTGTCGTTGTCTTTCAAAAAAGTATATACAATCTGTTGTTTTCATCATGGTCTGTGCTGTTATTCTTCAGTCACTTGACACCAGCATCACTCTTCATATCCAGAGCTTGTTCTTGCACCTGCAGCCAAATGCCAGTAGTCTGCAGATCAGGCCAGTTAGAAGCCATCTCAGCCTCCAGCTTTGAGAGACAAATGGCTTAGCATGATCTGTGAGGGGCAGGCCAGTGTAAGGCAGGCTATTGGGATTGTGGTTTGAAACTGCACGCCAGAGCTGTCCTGTGGCTCCCTTCATGTCAGCCACCTTGCCTGAAAAAAAAAAAACGCTCCCATCTCTTGTGGGTCAGACACTAGTCTGGTTTTAGAGTTCATGACAGTTCACAGGGCCCCTTCTGTGCTCTGTGTGTGTGTGTGTGTGTGTGTGTGTGTCTCCTTTTTTTCTTTTCTTAACCTAACTTCAGACAAGGCTGAAAGATACAGCTACCTGTATTGTAGATCAGAAATGCTCTTAGACACTGCTATGAGTGGGTGGTGCTCTAGTTCATGATGCAGAGCTTAGGTAATGAAAAATGCTGCAACTTTAAAAAGATGTTGATCATAGTCGTGTTGCACTGTATCATTAAAACACGTATTTGAAGTTACAGTGGACTAATGGCAGTTTTTGTGTTGCAGGTGAAGTGGAGGGAGGGAGTGGATCAGACATGGAGGTGGAGTCTGCTGCAGCTGGTCCTGTTGATACAGACAACATCCAAGAGCATCAAGAGAAAGAGGAGCCGAAGGAGGTGGTCCCTGACAACAGCACAGAAGCTAAAGAAGAAAATTCCACCTCCCATGGAACTTGCTGAGGAACCAAAGCTTGTTGTCCCTCAAGAGGAAGATTCTGCTGTGGTAAAAGCAGATGATTCTAAATTAAAAGAGCTTGATGCAGATAAGGAATTGGTTCCGAGAGAGACCTCAGCATCAGATACAGATCTGCCAAAGGAGCCTGAGGATCCAGTGCCTCCACCCTCACCGCCTCCGTCAGCTCCAGTGGAGAACCTGGCCAGCCTCAAGGACAGCAGTCAGGTCACTCTAGACGCTCCCAAACAGTCAGAAGTAACTGTGGTCGAATCACTGCCTGTACCAATGAAACCGGAGCTGAAAGAGGTGCAGAAGGTAGAGGAGTCTGCCCCACAGCTGGTCAGCGTCAAAGAGGAGGCCATGGTGAAAGAAGAAGCAAACCTGAAGAGGTGAAAACTGTCCAAGCAGGTGGTCTAGAAATGCCAGCAGAGATTAAACCAGAAGCAGATAAAACTGTTCCCGTAGTTGATCCCACAATCCCCCACCTGAAGAAGATTGAACTAGACTTGCCACCGGCAGATGAGAAAAAGGAAAGTAAAGAAAAAAAGAGAGAACAAAACCTGGGAAGAAGTTAGGTCGGGATTTCAAAAAGAACCGACAGAATGAGATGAGGACTTCTTTTTCGGAAATCCCTACCCTGGAACCCATGACCACGCCCAGTGACATCAAACCTGCCCCTGTGGATGTTGCTCCATCCCCATATGACTTCAATGACACAGAGATGGATTCTCCTTCTCCTTGGCAGCCTGAGATCACTAAGAAGTGGGATCCTAGCAACAAACCACCTCCCATTTTCAGAGATGTGAAAATGGAACTGAAGAAAAGCTTGGAGACCGAGAAAAAGAAGGTGAAGAAAAAGAACAAAAAGATACCAGAAGAACAGAGTGGGGAGTGTGAAAGCCCTGTCAAAGCCAATGAGAAAAAACCAAAGGACCCATCTCTTGTGAAAAAAGGCCGTAAGAAAAGATTGACGGATGGTGAAGTAAAAGTGGACACTAGTTCTTATGAGGAAACAGTGAACAGTGTGGTAGAATCTTGTAAAAATGATGACTTGTTGTGTCTTCCTCTTCCTCCTCCTTTGGAGTCCAAAGAGGAAAAGCCTGCCAAGAGAAGAAAGAAAAAATGTTTCAGAGTAAAGCTTCTCAGGAGTCAGAAGCTGTTCAGGATGGGAAAAAGGAACCAGTTAAACCCGTGAAAGCACTGAAAGGAAAAGTAGGGCGTAAGAAAAAAGACGTGAAAAGTCCAGAGATTGTGACAGAACAACATGCAAACCCAGCCCCTTGCCCCTCCCACCCCTCGATGTGCATATCCCCTCTGCTATCACACACAGTGAAAAACAGCCATCCACTGAACCCTGTGAGCCTCTCCATGTTAAACAGCCTTGTTCGGAAGGTGACGTGCCCTCAGCCTCTTTACTGGGTTCCTGTTCCCAAGGACTTGTAGTGCCTGCCTCCAAGGCAGTGCCATCTGGTATGCAAGTGTTAAGTATGGCCTCCATCCGCCCTGTGCCCAGCACGTCAGGTGCTGCTGGGAGCGGACCCAGCGACAGACTGGCACCCCTGTTGGAAGGGGTGCATTGTGAAATGTTGAAACAGGCCAGGCTGGAGCCTCGTGTGGACTGTGCAGGGGACATGCCTAAAGCTTCTTGTTCTGTTGGCAACACGGTGCTAGACAATACTCCCCCTACCACGCCAGAAAAACGATTTAGATGAAGCCAATTCGGCTTCTTCATCATCGGAAGGCCATGACAATCTCAAAGAAGACTTGGACAGTTTAGATTCAGTGGAAAGAACTTGTAAAGGTGGGAGCGAGTCTCCTCCAGGTTGTGACTTTAGCTTGAGTAGTACTTCCAGTGAAAACCTGCCCTCAAGCAGCAGTGGTGCACAGTCCAATGGTCAGCCTTCACAGTCGTTGGAAACGGTCAGTAACAAGAGGAAAAAGAAGGAGGACCCAGGAGCCCCAGTCAAGAAAAAGAAGCGACTTATCAGTCGATCAACGCGGGGAGAGAACGCAACAAAAAATCTCCAAAGTGTAAGTGCATAAATCTGCTTCTGAACCAGGATTGTTACATTTTTTGTGTTTGTGTTTACTCCTGTAGACTTTTGTTGTAGTTCTTGAAGTAGTTGTTATCTTCATTATAATGTTACCATTTGTTGTTTGTGATGTTTAGTTATATTTCTTGTGCTGAGTATTGATATCAGCCTGAAGAACTGGTTGGAAATCTGTATCCAATACAAGCACATACATTCACAGCCCCAAAAGACCAGCACATGAACAAACACACACACACACACACACACACACACACACACACACACACACACACACACACACACACACACACACACACACACACACACACACACACACACACACACACACACACACACACACGCACACACGCACACACACATCTGCGCTTGCTGTTCATTCTTCAGACTGATGATATGTAAAATGAGATGTACGCATTTGTGGGTGCAGCGAGTTATCCATCCTACATCAAATATGTCAGATCTTCGAGAGCGAGTTATCATCGAGTTGTCTTGATATGGGAAAAAAAAGAAAAAAAAGGAGGAGTTGTGGAGATCTGTTGACATCTTGAATTGTAGACTGTGAAGGAATAAGAGAAGAACTTGTACTCTGACTTGGTTTCAAAGTGAGATGACTGCAGGCAGAAATTGAAGGGGAAAAAGAAGTGATTGGTCATTCTTTGTTTTGATTGTCTTGAGTATTGTTTGTCTTGCCTGAGGAAGACCAAAGAGGTTGAAACGTGTTGCATTTTGTCTTGTAATTTGTTTGTCTCTTTCGTTTGGCGTTACAGTAAATCTTCTTTTAAGTTTTGTTTTTCTTTGCTGTTCGATTTCACTTGGCCATCAGGGAATGTATTGTTGTTAGATTTATTGTGCATTCTGTGGAAATCACATCAGTAATCTGACATTTTATTGTTTGATAAACATGTGAATTTACCCTGTTATTTGACAGATGGAGATGATGATTCCCAAAGTCAGTCACCTGTACATCAGAACAACACTGATAGCAGCCTGGTTTCCACAGCAAATGATGCTACAAAGAGTAGCACTCCTCGACCACCCAAATTTCATTTCGCAGATGGTAAGTATTAATTTTGTTGTTGTTGTCTCCATATACACAAGGTTTCCAGTTTGATGGGATTGTACACAGCATACAGTTTTCATTTTTCTGTAATCCAGGTTGCGTACTGAATTGTTTGTTATATTCATGCTTTTGTTGAACACAGAGACATAAATACATGTATTATTAACTGAATTTGATGAATGAATTGAAAAGCATGCATACATTAGTATTTTTTTCGCGCGATTTCACATCACATTGTAACTACTCAAGTTCTAGTTGCAAAGTGAGGTAACTGCAGGCGGAATCTAAAAACAAATCTTAAGTAAATGTTAGCGAACCGCCCAGAGAAACGTGGACAAACGAGTCACAAGACACAAAACACAACGCGTTTCGACCTCATAGGTCTTCTTCAGGTAAGACACAAACGAATTAAATAATGAAAATTCACTTAGCTTTGATTGCTTCAGAGTTCAGCGCAAGGAAGAAGGCGTTGAATGCGCTGAACTCTGAAGCGATCGAAGCTAAGTGAATTTTCGTTATTTTTATTTGTTTGTGTCTTACCTGAAGAAGACCTAGGAGGTTGAAAAGCGTTGTGTTTTGTCTTGTGACTCGTTTGTCCACGTTTCTCTGGGCGGTTCGCTGACATTTAAGATTTACTCAAGTTCTGCCTGTTAAAAGATGTATGGTATGTATGCAGTCACTATTGTTATAAAATAGTGTCCATTTCTTTTAAGTTTGGGCACCAGGGACAGTAGCCCTTTTAGCATTACAAGATGAGATCAGCACGAGGATTTTTCACCACAATTGTTTGCAGAAAATTCTAGTCATGCTGAAGTGTTGTTCTTTCAGTGAGAAAACTATCAAGAGCAGTGAAGTGTCCCAAAAATGTCTGTTTTCTGTGAAATAGTTTATGGAGAAATACATCCGAAGTGGACTTCAGGAATTGACTTTTAGGTCTCTTTCTTGGACAGTGCTGATGGAGATCATGTAATCAGCTGCGAGTGTCTGTCAGTGTCACAGCAAGAAGAGGCAAATCCAGCTGAACTGGTGTTAAAACAAAACCAGCTGAACTTGTGTTAAATAAAACTTGGTGGGGACCAGCCGCTGTGGCGAAGTGGTTAGCGTCGTGGACTCCCAGCTGGGAGGTCATGGGTTCGAATCCCATCAGAGTCATGTGGGTTTTTTCTGCCCCAACTGGCTCCTACCCAGAGTTGAGTTTGCTGCAGATTCAGTTGGGAAAACTGGGACCACACAGTCGAGTTTCATCCACTTAATGGATGCATTTCTAAGAGTGTTGCTCAAATTTACTGACCAACACTGCAGGTGTCTGTATCTCTCGGGCCTGGTTGACGCTGGGATATATATTATGAAAGGAAATGTAGAGTACAGCCCTGTCATATAGTCTCAGACGAAATGGAAATCCGTAGCATCATCTTAATCATCCTCATTTTCATCAATCGACATTAAAAAAAAAAAATGTCTCAAATTCTGTGGCCCTTCATGCCCTGCTCTCATGATGACCTCAGTTTCGATGTCCTCTCCACGTCTGTGGTCTTGGTTTGCTTTGTGTCGGGTCACCAGTATTGGCGAGTCCATGGGGCTGTCGTTGGACGGACGTGGTGGTACCCTCCGGAAGGAGAGCTCACTTGCTGGCTCCGCGACTAAGCAATTATTGTTGTCAGTAGGGGGCTTAGTAGGTGGTGTCCTGCGTATGTTAGATCAGAACAGGCGCCAGTGAATACTACCAAAGTGACTTGGCAGCAGTGCAGTGACTCCTCCGGTGGGTTGCCTCTTGACAACTTGACATTGACTGCTCCCTGTAGATTGCTGGTGTCGGGGCTGCAGCGGGGCTGACCAGGCTGTGGCTATTGATAGGGTGTCGGAATAAGCAGCGTGGGTGCACTGCCTCTGAGGTGGCACAGAGGTTGGGACAGCAAAAAAAAAAAAAAAAAAAAAACCAAACCTTGGTGGGGAGCTGAACATTGGCCCAAGGGGGAGCCTGTCCAGTTTGGGTGTGGCTCTGTTGGACCATGGCTGTGGAGGTTTGTGCTCACCCACGTGCCCTGTCTAGTTCTTCACTGTGGTGCTGCTCCTCATGTTGGCAGTTGTTCCTTCAACATGTCATCCATTTCTTCCTGCTATCCCCAGAATGTAATCTTTAATAGATACTGACCCTGCAAACAGGCCAGCAAAATGTGATGAAAATCCATCCTGTTGCTGCAAATTCCTACAATGTTTTGTAAGTGTATGCATGCTGCTGTGGTTGTGTGCTGTGTCAGAAATCTGTGTTATAACATTGCAGATCTGGGTGAACATTTGCAAGGAGAGCAGCGCATTCAGTTCCTGTTGGACAAGATGAAGGAAGTGCGCAGGGTGTACCAGGGCATCAAAGCCGAAGTGGCAGCCATTGATCGCAAACGCAAACGAGCCAGAAGGAGGGAAAAGGAGCGTGAAAGTAAGTGCTGTATTTTATAGTAATATAACTCGCTCAAAATCTGCCCCAAGGTAAAACCATTTGCTTATCAATTAGTGATGAATTTGAATTGTTCAGAGTACTAAATGACAAATAAACAGGAAACACATTAACACAGATTTATATATGCTTATACAGACATGCACCTTGCAAAGCGTCTGTCGCTTGTACTCAACCATCCATCCATCATCTGCCTTTTGTCAGTAACAGGCCTAAATTAGACAGCTGTGTGCTCCATTCTGATCGGCTAGTGTCTTCTGACTCTGCCAATCATCTAGCATGATACATTATAATAGTGTCATGAACATCCACTTAAAATATTAGTAGTTTTGCGAAGCAAAATCTCCAGTTGTAGCAATGATTATATGATCCTGACCACCAGAATTTTTCTCATGCTTACCTGTCAAAACAAGTGCCTTACTCCTACTTGGCGTGGAACATTTGCTATGTAACCAGGATTCTTGAAAATTAGAAATGGAAGAATGAGAGAGCTAATCATACCTCAAACTCCTGATACGCCTACGAAGTAACTGGCCTTGATGAATCAAGATCATATGCAAGAGCAAGTATTCAGCTCTGGTTTCTCTCTGGTGAAGGAACCTGTCCCCTTTTCTTCCGTTTTCTGATTTAAACATTTTTTTCCGCCAATGATTCTTCGATCAGTTCTTATTTTACTGCATTTTGGGATGGTTTATCTGAATGTACTACATTTTGGGATGGTTTATCTGGGTGTATTACGTTTTGGGATGGTTTATCTGGGTGTATTACATTTTAGGATGGTTTATTTCATTGACATAACTGAAGACATGACACCTCTTGCCTGGGGGGTGTTGTGTTTACTCAGACTGCAACACATCCCAATTTGTAATTTACTATTGCCACCAGATACACTTCCTGGCAAACTGACATGCATTTTGTGTGTTACTTGCTCAATATAACATAGCTTCTTTTACCCTTTGATGTTCATCGTGGAATGGTGTGGTTGTACAGTCGGCAAAGCATACTCTTATACATTATGTCATGTTTGGGGGGGAGGGAGATGGTTGCTTTTATTCAGGCTTGACTTCTCCTTGAATCCGAGATTTTAAAGAAAAGCAGATTTTCATAGGCAGGAAAAGTAAACATCTCAGGGAAAAAAAGGTCCATTGAAAAGAAAAAGAAATTGGGAAACACTAGTACTGTGAGTCTGGAACTGTAACCAGTTTTTCCAGTCCCCGTTTCCATGATTCTGCATTCAGCATTCTGCTGCCTGCAGTCGTTACGAAGTAGTCGAGGTAGTTTGGGTGCTTCTGCTGCATTAATCAGAGCGTTTCAGTGATGGGCAAATTAGATAACAATTATTCCCAATACTGCAGTTTAAAGGAAAAGTAGTTTTAACAGACACATGCATGCACGCACAGACACGCGCACGCACACACACACGCACACGCACACACACACACAGATGCAAGCACACACACATGCACGCATGCATGAACAGCTAATTTAGAAATACAGCTTTTTTTTTTAACTCCCTATTTCCTTTTCACAGTTGCATTAGATGTTTGTAACACAGCTGTGTGTACGTTGCAGGCTCCCAGACATCCACTGGAGACCGAGAGGTTTCCTGAAATTCACTTGGCCTTGGACTATGGCCTGTGCTGCCACTGTTCCTCTCAACCGTCTTAGTATTTAACAATGAACGATCATCCCAACCATGTTTCCTGTGTTTTTATCATGACTTGGGCCAGGCAGGGCAGCAGAGCGTGCACTGGATGATGAAAGATGAGGATTTTTAATGGGAGTGTGGTTGTATGTGAGAGAGAGTGAGAGAGCATGTGACACGGTGAGTTACAAGGGCTATGAACATGGGAAAGTCAAAGGGAACAGTTGGCAGCAGTCTTGAAGAGAGATGAGATTGGGGAACAGGGGGAAACCCCATGAAAGTCTAAAGCAAGTTTTCTACACAGAACGTAACATTTTGAACTTTGTTTATAGGTGCGTGTGTTATATATTTATTCCAGGTATGCAGACCAGCCTTTGCACATAGTGGGTGTGAAATTTTACATGTCTTTCAGTTGTCTATAGACAGTTGTAACTAAGTGGATAACATGCTGGCCTTGTAAGCCAGGAAATACAGGGATGGTGGTTCCAGCTTAGCAGGGGCAGGTTTAGTGTTCCTGCTGCTCACCACTAATGTTGTGGTTGGAGCGCATTTTTTTTTGATGAGACGAGAAAGGGCGATTTCCAAGTGCAGCATGCACTTGTGCACATAATAAAAATAGGCAGCAAGGAGGTTGTTGTCTGGGGCAAAATTTTAAGGGAAAATCTGAATTTTAGAAAAAACTCTGACCATAAGGGAGTAGCATCATATCAAGGGGATACAGAGCAGCCTGAATGTCCCATAGAGAAATTGGTTGAGAATGTGTGTTTGAAGGTACACAATACGATTAAGGCATAAACTACTGTCTGGTCAAATAGGGAGAATGAAAAGGAAGGTCCCCAAATTGAAATGGGGGATCATCAGTGAAGGTTGTGTAGGGCAAGACCCTAGATGTCAGCAGGTTTTTGTTTCACTTCAACCTTGTTTCACTTCAATGTGGTTGAGAACCTTGTTTCACTTCATTGTGGTTGATAGAGCAAGTGATGTCATTCATGAGTACTGGTCAGCCTAGTCAATTCACTTCTGCTTACAGTAAGTTATGCATGCAGTGCCAGTGGCCTGAAGATGCTGGAACACAATGCCTTGATCTAACTGTGGCAGTGAACAGTGGTCAAGCCTTACTGAAATAGTTATATGGTGCAAGTAGAACTAGGTGAAAGAGGAAAAAGTTGTCTCTTTGCTCAGTGTTTGGTCATAAAACGAAAGGAAGCGAATGTACCTGTTGGCTGTGGCTTAGAGAAGAAAAACTTCAGTGAGGCATGTCTGCCTTGCATTTGCCATGAAAATGACATGAACAGACCCAGCAAACTGGTGATAGCCTGCAAGAATGGTTATTTCTGAATGTACATAACCAAAGAGGGAGTACCACTGGAACAACAACCCCATTTTTTTTTCACTGGAAGAAAACTTAGGTTAAAGAACTGTATTTGGAGTGGCAGTTGATTATCCCTATCCTCATTGTCTTTACCCCCCCCCCCCCCCCCCCTTTTTTTTTTTTTTTTTATCTTTATTCTGCCCTCTCACCACCAACATTGAAATCATGGCTGAACGCAGAGTTTTTGTTTGATTTAAGGAAGCGAGATCTTGATGTCACGTGTGCTTTGGATAATGAAAAGAAGACAAAATGTTCATTGCAATAAAAAGCCATGTGACATTTTGAATGAAAATTGTTGAATGAGTGTTGATGGGTGATTGTTAATAGTGTAGCAACCAAAATGATGTATTCACATAGGAATAAAGCCAAACCACTTTTCACCATACAGGTGACAGTGTTCATGTTATCTATGTACTAATTTTTGTCATTTTCTATATTTCTTTCTCTCACTCTTAATGTGATCACGGATTTCCAGCTGCTGCCTTTCTGCCTCAGCTGGTATTTATGGTTTTTGTTTTTGTTTTGTTTCTTTTTTTCATTCTGCTTATCTCTCTCCTTGTCCCACTTGTCAATAATTTCCTCATTTTCTTTCCTCTCTGTTCTTTTTTGTTATAGAAGATAACTGAAAGTATTTAAATAAAGGTATAATGAATGGATAAGTTTATGATTTAAATGATTTGTAATCTGCAAGTCAAAGGCAAAACAGAAGAAAGCATGACTACATGTCATAATAAAAAGCAGTGGGAAAAATGAAAAGAATCGATAGTCTAGATTGTGAAGTTATGTCATAACTGTGTGAAGTGCTTTGTGACATTTTTTTTTCTCCATGTCCATGGAATGGTTGAAAAAGACAAGCTGAATGTGTGTGTGTGTGTGTGTGTGTGTGTGTGGGTGAAGGAGGTTGTAGCATCTTCATCAGCATTACCAAACATGGCACTTTTCACTGGATTTTTTTCAATGGAGTATAGTATGTAAAGTTCTGCTTACACATACAGATGTGTATGAACCTGAACAGAATGAAATTGTACATTTTCTTTATTTTTTTTGTGAATGAATTGTGTGTTTACAAAGATTGCCATAACATTTTATGTCATAGAATGGGTCAGAGTTTGTTATTTTTCTCGCTCGCTCACTCGCCATCGGTGCACTGTCATCTCTTGTCTCTAACAATCTGTATCTCTGTTCTCTCTCTTACTCACCCTCCATCCCTTCTTTCTTGCCATCTGTGTTCACTTTCTGTCTGTACCTTGTGTGTGTGTGTGTGTGTGATTTCTCATCTGTGAATGTTTAGTTACCATGGGTATTGCAGAAAACTTTGAAATATGATGTTACCCCTGGGACCTTTAATGTAAAATTCCACTCCCCTTACTCTCCCCTCCCCCTCCCCTTTCAAAGTTATCTGTTGTGAGGAGTTGGCAAGTCTTCATATTTGCAAAACTGTTCTTTTTCATTTCATTTATATTTGGTTCATGTATAGTGGGCCTTAGTGGTGTGGGAAAGAAGAGCAAGTCTTGGAAAGGTGCCAGTGGGAATGTTCAACAGATTTGTCACTGTGATATAGTAATCAAATTATCTTGTTATGGTCACTCGGGTTTAGCGAGTCATCCATACAGAGGGAGAAGAAAAAAAGAATGAGAAAGGCAAATGGAGATTGTTGATTATGTCCGCAGATATATTGTTGGGGCTGCTTGATTTATTTGTTTGTTTTTGTTTTGTTTGAAATGAGTGTTACTGCAAGAAGTTGACGTTCTTGTTCGTATAAGTGTATTGGTATTATTTATATTACCTTCAGTGCAGAGCATGAATTGTCTAGCATTTTCTCAAATAATAAACAGTGGAGGAAAGAAGAGGGCCTCCATTAGTTCACAGGGGGAAGAAATAAATGTCTTTTGAAAAGGATTGAAGGGAAAGAAATGGTTGCACATGAAAACTGCTATGCCAACTGTCAGAGCATGAGACCAATTGTGTGGTGCAGAGATAGATAACACTCTGAACTGTTGGGCTGCGTGTACAAACTGTGGCTTCATATCAGGGATGCAAGTCTTCTGGAATAACCCAGAAAGCCAGATCAGGAAAACTTTGTGTGGATTGTCTTCACTTCAGCAAGATTGTATCGCAGTATCTTCCAGAATGGCAAGATTTTGTTGTTTATTTTCCATGAATTAGGGTGCAGAAGCAGTATTTTTTTTCATCTTCCTTTTTGGTTTATTTGGCATAACATGATAGAAAATAAATATCCTGAAAAGGAATTTTAATGGTTTTCCCCATGATATTGATGTAGTTTGTTTTGGGTGCAACATCTTAAAAACGTGTAGTGATTAAGTGTGTATAAGGGTGACCAAGTCAAAAAATAATGAAGTTCTTGACAAGAAAATCATTGTTGATATTTTCAAAGGAATGGATGAAAACCATGAGTAGAATCTGATTCCGCTGGGGGTGGTTAACTGATATTTTCAAAGGAGTGGATGAAAACCATGAGTAGAATGGTTGGGAGTGGCTGGTTAAACTGGGTGACAAAGGACTGCCTCAAGACAGAGGTCACTTCCCCTTTCTGTGCCCTTGAACATTAAGTTCCACCTGTGCAGAACAATTGGTTGAAATAAATGAATAATAATTGATTTCTCACTCAATTGGTCCAGTAGACATAAGAGCCTGTGGTGCCATCATTGATGTTTTGAAGCTGAAGGGGGGCCACAATCAGTACTGGCAAGTCTTCATTCTACCATTGCATAGGGAAAAATGAGCCATTTTGAGCAAGGTAGAGAGTGTGAAGTGTATTTTTTGTTGTTGTTTTTTGTTATGTTGTTCTTTTTTTGTTTAATGGTTCAAAAACTGTTGACCTTACTTTTTCTTAGTAGAGCTCATTACATGGAAGCTGTCATCAAATCGTTTTATCATTTTTTCTTGTTTACTTCTTAGTGTACTGCATTCAAGGACACTTGATGCTGTAGTGTCATAAGGTGCTTGACACTTGTTGCTGTAGTGTCATAAGGTGCTTGAAAAAGGTTTCAGTGTTTTTTCCTCGTTTCATGACCATGTTCAGGATGGCTAGGACCGGAATGGTGCAGGCCATGAGTGTGGGCATTGAAAGACAAAATAAATTTTGAAGAGAAGGGGGGAAAACTATGGTTAATTCATGAATTAAAGCAGTCACAAGCATTAAAACAATCAGTCATGAGCTGCTGGGGTCAATTTTTTGTTGTTTTTAATGTATAATTTTTTTTTTTTAAGTGATACACAGAGTAATGTTCAGGTTTCCCATTTCTCCACGAAATCATGAATTTTAGCAAAAAAAACTAAAAGTAGAAATCAGTATTCCTTCCTTTTTTTTTCTTCTAAGGGTAAAAAGAGAAGAAACAAAACTTTAAGAAATTGTATGTGGCAGTTGAATTCTACACACACGTACATGCTCACACGCATGCACGTGTACACACACACACACCTGTCAGTGAGTGGCCTGAATATGATAGTGACATGGTGGAATAGTGCCATTTCCCATTATTTCATTCTAGGTGATGGGAGTCATGTGATTGATTATCTGGGTTTTGTATGGAGGGATAATTTTGTCTGTGTCTTAATTTTTGTTGTTTTGTGTGTGTGGGTTTGAAGGTATTCTCCATTTTTTTCCTTTTGTGGGCTTATGAACAAAAACCTTTTTTTTGTAAGTATGATTATGTACATTTTCATAGAGAACCATTCTGAACATGGTGTCTGGCAGAAAGGATATCTCTCCTGATCAGTAGGCACTATGGATATGAAATATGTTTTGAAACAGAAAGCTCTTTTATCAAGTTTTTGTTGTTGTTTGTTTTTTTTGTAAATAAATTGAACCCTTTCCACCTCCATGGTTCCCACATGGTCTCTACAAGAGAGAAAGAGAGCTACAACCTGGTTATATGACAGTTCATTGTATGACACCAGAGAGAAACTGAGAATGAGTGTTGTAAATGGGACATGAACGAGTGCTTCCTGTCATCATCAGACCACATATGTCGAGTTGATGTGACAAACAACTGAAATGTCGTCTTCTCTATCTGGGGGGGGGGGGGGGGGGGGGGGGGGGGGGGGGGGGGGGGGGGGGGGGGGGGGGGGGAGGAGTCACCTCTGTGGATAGAAACTTCATGGAAATTCATGTGTCTGTCAAGATGCAGAACTACCTGGTGTGCATGAAAAGTCCAGTGTTCATTCTGTGCCTCATCATGACTGTGAGTGTGGGGGATGACTGAAACGACAAGTGTGATGTGGAGTGATTTTTCATCAGTTCTACCAATTAACAAAGCATGGACTGACTGCTGCTCTGCCTGATCTGCCATGTTGTTCTCGTCCTGGAGGTGGATGGTTGTGGATTTACTTCAGCTGCAATCACAAAGCGTGAATCAGTCTCTCTCATTGGTATCGTCCATCCCTTCACACTCAGCCTTGTGGTTGTCCATGAGAAACCTCCAGTGTCACCAATACAGCAGATAAGGTTGGGTTTTTAGTCTTGAATTCAACAGAATGAAATTCTTGGCACTGAACACCTGAGCAGGAAGCCGTTTTAAAACATGAACATGGAGATATTAGAGTTGAAAAAGCTGTGTACAGATAGGGGAGATTGGGGTGAAAAGTGTAAGCTGTGAAACTGGATTGTGTTGATGAAGGTTATGATGGTCAAGTCGTCTGTTTGAAAGGTCATCGGACTTGGATGCTGTAATCAAACACCAAACTTTTTAAGCTACAGGTTAGTTCAGGGAGGGGAAGGGTTTAGGGAGAGAGGGGGCAAGTGAGGGGAATGGGCGTTAAAGTCCACTCAGCAGGGTTTAGTGTGTCCATGCTGTGTGGAATACAGCAAATTGTACGATTGCTGGCCAATCTGCACGTCACTTCAAAGAATTCTGCATGCATTCTTCATTGACTGCATCTCTCCCCCCCCCCCCCCCCCCCCCCCCTTTGAAATTCTTTCTCTTTGCGCTTGCCCAATCTACATAGGTAAAAGCACTTACAGCCCTATTTGATGTAATGCTTTGAGATTCATCTGGAAAAGATCAACACACTTCAGTTTCCATGTAACACAGGGGCTTTAGGGATTTTTCACCAAATGATGACCAGCAAAAGCATTGCTCATAACCGTGTTGTCAATCCAATTGTTTGTTGAAATAAAGAAAGCAACGCTTTAAAAGTGACATCCTGTTTTTCCTTTGTTTTTAGTATCATGGAATGTTGGTGCCCATTATCTATGTCACATTTGTTTAGAAACTAAAATGCGTGTGTTCATTGATGTATGTCTTTTGTGATTCCACATGTAAAGTATTTTCTGATGCATTAAAGATTACACTGTGTCTTAAAATGACAGAAATTAAACCAGCCTGAACTTTGAGATTTGCTTTGCAGACTCTTGAGAAGACATGCACGCACTTATCTTCCCCTGCAAAGTTAAAGTAATACACAAATGACCAACATTCCTCCTCACATTGTGAGCTGAAAAACCTGTGCTGATGGATGTTAGACTGACTGGTTTCTGAAATGCTCATAGTTTTGTTGTTTTGTGTTTTTTAGAAAAATAAAGATGGATGTTGACATTTGTCATCTGCGTTTCAATATTCTGCTGGAGTAAAATGGCACCTCTGACTCAATATGAGATTTACTTCTGAAGTATTTCAGATGTGCCTGCTCATGTTTTCTGTTAGCACTAGGTTTTGTTGAGACAATGGTTTCTGTTTTGAAAGCAAAGCTACTATAATTGACTTCTTCCTTTTTACAGTTAGATTTTGAGACAGGTTTTTGAAATGTGTTTTGCAGGTGCTTGGAATGTGTTCATGCATCTGGTCACTTTGAACGCTGCTCATTCAGATCAATGACTTCCGTAAAATGATAGGTTGTGTGTGTATAAATGCTATAACAGAAAGTAATATCATAACTATAGTATTTATAGAAGCAGCACCAAATTATGGAGACTCGCTTCCAATTTCTATACATTTCATGACTGGAGCAGTGGGGGGGGGGGGGGGGGGGGGGGGGGGGTTGACACACATTTTGTTGAAAATGTTTGTCAGTCAGTCAGGGGTTTATGATGTGCATATCTTGAGAATACTTCAGGATTGTTGTGTACCCTCCCCTCTTCATCCTTTCCTTAGGGTCATCAGATTGGTTTGTTCCAAGGTGAATGTGATTTTTGCACCAAGCAGTCTGTCAGAACTGACATTCTTGTTTGAACCTTTCACTTCCTCATGAGTGATGGATGAAGTAAGCAAAGTTGTTGGCAGCTCAGGGTCAAGTGGGAGGACCCCTCTGTCCCACTTCCATAGAGATTCACAGATGTGCTCCTCACAGGATGGAAAAGCTGTTAACCTTCTGCAAGGTAACCACACGACACGGTGGTTTCTGGCTTGACCTGACAAGTGGTCACAAAGTTAGAGGTCTCAAGGTCAACTTGTGATTCCATTTTATTATGAGGTCTTGTTCCATGTATTGTCCTCTGAAGGGCTGTGTTTGCCTGCCCTGTCCAAAGATGGGATTGTGATACAATTTAACTTTTTTCCTTTAAATCAGATCATCTTTACTTTGTTAAGAGTAAAGACAAAAATTATCATTTTTGGTAGCTATTTTGAACATTAGTACATGGAGTACAAATGTGTTTTGAATTATTAAAATGTTTTTTCAAGCGTCCTATAGCCATTTAACCATCTTATTCCATCATCCGCCATGCCCATCTTAGTAGAGATCTGCCAGGCAAGGGTGATCCTGTTTTGATTCCATATAGTTATACTGGGTAGCTTCCAGGTTAAGATACACCATCGAAGACTAACTGCTTCTACAAAGGTGGATGCCATTTGCAAAGTGTTTTGATTCCAAAGCTTTGAGGTTAAGATACACTATTGAAGAACTACTGCTTTTACGAAGTGGATGCCATTTGCAAAGTGTTTTGATTCCAGACCCAGAAATTTTAACAAAAATATGATTGAGCTTGTATTATTGTGGCTCAGAGTGACATTGATAAGGGACAAGCCATTTAATGTGACTGAACTACCTAGCAGCCAAGATGCCTCTGAAATGATGACAGCACAGAAAGCCATGCAGTATGGGTTAGTTTGATCATGACAGCTCAAAAAGCCATGTAGTATGGGTTAGTTTGATCATGATAGCTCAGAAAGCCATGTAGTATGGGTTGGTTTGTTCATGACAGCTCAGAAAGCCATGTAGTATGGGGTTAGTTTGATCGCAACAGCACAGAAAGCCATGTAGTATGGGTTAGTTTGATCATGACACATCAGAAAGCCATGTAGTATGGGTTAGTTTGATCATGACAGCACAGAAAGCCATTTAGCATGAGTTAGTTTGATCTTGACAGCTCAGAAAGACATATAATATGGGCAACTCTGCACTTGGTGGAGACTTAAGTCAGTGTGTGAGAAAATCAAGAATTAGGGATTGGCATCAAGGTTATAGATGAATTCTTAAGTTTCTGTAATAAGTGACCACATCGGACACATTCACAGCAAAACTTCATCCACAAGATTTTCAACAGCTATTAGTTGTGACAGACGCACAGTGTTTTTTTTTTTTTTTTAGGGTGTTTTAAGTTCATTCGGATTTGGTGCACTTGAAAAATTTGGTGGTTGCAGGAACATTACATAAAGATTAAAAAAAAACTTGGTAGTTAAATGGTATTACGGGAGATATTCCATTTGTGCTTCCAACACATCTTTTCTTGGTAATTCTACAATTTGACAGTGTTCGCAGGCACAACTTCGACATTGGGTCTTTGCTGCATCTAAATTTGAGAGTCCTTACTAATGCTACATCTAAAAGAATTGCAAAGTGGTTTTATTTTTGTTTTCATCATTCTTTTCATTGTCCTTGCCTTTCACCTTTATCATGAATTAAAGTTGGTTTGGTTTTGATGTGTATATTTGAAGACATTGTGCCCATGGAGGCCATGAATGTAGATAGAGGACCAACAATGAACCACCGTAGGTTGTCTCTGTCGCCAAATGTTGCATGTCGTACAGCTGTTTGGGTCATTGTGTCTCAGTGAGGTCCCTTTGAGCATATAGGGCATGTTGACATGTACATCATAATTATATTGCCTTAACACCCACTGTTCCTGCCATCAGAAACTGACTCCAGATCAGTGTTAATCATCATCACAATTTTCATCCCACATAGGACTGTATGGTTTAGAGTTGTTGTATTGAGACAGAGGCTAGGATGTTTAGGGACCTCCCAAGTTCTTGGTCCATGACAGTTCAGGACAAGGTTGGGGCGATTGTTCCAGTCCTTCGTGTTATCCATTTTGGACTTTTCTATCAGGGTACTGGGATCGTGTACTTCTTTTTTTTTCTGGGTACTAGGATGGTGTATCTCTTTTTTTTTCTGGGTACTAGGATGGTGTATCTCTTTTCTTTCTGGGTACTAGGATGATGTGTCTTTTTCTTTCTGGGTACTAGGATGGTGTATATATTTTTCTTTCTGGGTACTAGGATGGTGTATCTCTTTTTCTTTCTGGGTACTAGGGTGGTGTATCTCTTTTCTAGGTACTTGGCTGGGGTATCTCCGGTCTTTGTGGGTGCTAGGATGGTGTATCTCTTTTCTTTCCGGGTGCTAGGATGATGTATCTCTGTTCTTTCTGGGTACTAGGATGGTGTATCTCTGTTCTTTCTGGGTACTAGGATGGTGTGTCTCCATCCTTTCTGGGTAATAGGAAGGTGAATCTGTCCTTTCTGGGTACTAGGATGGTGTATCTCTTGCCATTCCCCCAGATCCCGTGATCACCCTTGTGAACAGTCCACCTCCCACTCTTCCTTTTGGTCGGTGGCACTAGCAACACTTGGCCGGTGTTGTCTGTTGTGTCATTCTATCTCTGATGATCAAAGCATTCTGCTGCAAGGAATTTTAGGTGGGAATTTTGTATTTTTTTTTTTTTTTTTTTTTGGCGGGAGGGGGGTGGGGGGGGGGGGGGGGGGGCTGATGGAGGGGGGAGGATTTGGTGGGGGGGGGGGGGGGGCACAGAGAGGGAAGGACAAGTCAAGGGAATATTGCAAGCAACTAGAAGAGTCTCTGTGCTCGGAAATATGCAGGGATATGTGATGTCTGTGCATGGACTGAAAGGAACAGTTTTGTCATAGTAACAACTTGGGAGAAGGGATCTTCAAGAAGGGTCGACTGATGTTGGTGCACATATTGGAGAATATTTCCTATGTACAGTGCGTCCACAAAGGGGGTGGGGTGGGAAGGGGTGAAGAGAAGCAAAAGGCATCCTGTCTTCTGCTCCTGGTTTTGTTGCCCATGTCCTGTGGAGAGGTCTGTTACCTGTACAGATGGAAAGAAATCATGTGTAGATTGATTGTATAAGACGTGCCCCGCGCAATTGGTACAGATGTGTATTTAAGCATTGCAAGACGTGCCAGTGGATTGGTTATAGACGAATAACGACCGCGCACTTGGTAACCAAATGTACAGATGTGTATTTTAAATGCTGTTCGACAACCCAAAACGGAGACTGGTTGAGGAGGATCTCATCTGTTCATACCCGTTTTTCACATTAAATAATAAAGACTTTTTGAACACAGCTGTTTGATGTTTGTGTGAGGGAGAGTCGTGGTGTGAAACTTTTGCCTTGTGCAACTATTGTCACAGTGATTGTACTGTGTAATGTTGCCTCCTCTCCAGGGAAACAGCATGTGACCATTGTATGGCACTACCTGTAGTTTTTGTCTGTTTACTCCCACATCTGCTTTTCTATGAAGTGGATTTTCCAACAGAATACCGACAGGGACAGCTTTTCTGTGCATTCTGCTCTAACGTGCAGTAGGTGCACAGTGTACACAGGATCTGGCTTAATCAAACAAATGAGCGCTTGCCCCCACTGCTCAAGGTCTTAGGGGAATCTGAAAAACAATCTGCCCTCAGTAAGACTCAAACCACAGACTCTCGGCATAACCACAAGGCCCCTCTCCATGGTTTCATGGAAAGACAGACGCACCAATTTCCCTTTTTCAGTGTGCACACACAAGAACCTGAATCCATGCATATAAAGGAACCATTGAATAATGTGTTTATTATGAAACTAAACATTTAAAAATGTATTTTTCATCCTTATAACATCCAGCCAGGGAAACAGAGGATCATTTTAATGTACTTTGCACCAAGCTTAAGTTCACGTTGCATAGCTGAAAATGCTGAGCATTATATACATGTGTACTTCTGATCTCCATTCTTGAACAGGCTAAGAGTGTGTACTGATCAGACATCCAGGACATACATTTTAGTGAAAGAAGTACTTTATACTAATATACACACATCCATTCCCACACACAAACTGACTACCCATCATCACATCACCTGAAGAAACCAGCATGTGATAACTGGCAGACACCTTAGTGTTGAGCCAACACACCTGACTAGATACCACTGCAATGACACACACTGGTGTCTTGATACACATTCACAATCTCACAGACACTTGTATTGCCAAGATATTTCCTAACACAAGCAATGAACTAAACTGACATTGCCCATGGCATCCAGAAGAATGATAATCCCTGCCAACTGGCTGTAAAAAGTTTTTCATCATCAATCTCCATGTATACCAAACAATCTCGAACTGAGAATAAGTGACTTTGGAGGGGGAAAAAAAAAAGAAAAATGGCGATAAAGAAAAAAACCAACAACAATCTGAAAATAATCAGTTCTGAACCAATGTATCTACATTTTCAACCGTCTACATGGTTCTGTTGGTTTCCTTTAATTAAGATTCCACAGCAGAATACCACTTGTTGTGACTGAAGCTCTCATAATTTTCACGCTGTCTTCAAAGACTTTTCTTTTGAGCCATCAAGTCTGAAAAGAATTTCCCTAGACAATACCAGCGAGGCATTCATTACATGCACAATATATACATCACAATGTAAAGGATCATAATCCACAGGCAGTTTTGCCTCATACTTTGAAAGATCTGAAGGACAGCAAGAGAGATTCACATGCAATGCCAGCTTCACAGAACACAATGGGCAAGTAATACACAAACATAACACCAACTATAATGGATGACAAACATAACACACCAACTACAACAATGGAAGACATAATACATAAACATAACACCAACTACACACAACAGGCGTCATAATACATAAACATAACACACCAACTACACACAATGGGCAACATAAACATAACACATTCAGCTATAATTAAACCCAAGCATGCACATGGTTACATTGGTACTGCTTGAACACAAATCCCATAGATACCTTGTGTACAAAACGTGCAACTCCACATCGGATTCCACATGCACATGAACTGAGAACAGAATGACTCGCAGTGATTATTGTTGACATTAGTATTCAGTAATGATCCCTTGTCTTTCAGCATTTATACCCATAAGTTTCCATGTGTCTGTGTGCTGTCCATCAGGGTGACGGAATCTTCAGGAGTCCTGACAGATGCGGGGGTCGATGCCATCAGGGCAGGCACAGGTGCGCCCACCGCTAGGAGTTGGGAAGCACAGGAAGGCGCAGCCTCCATTGTTGAAGGCACATGAATTGCTGCCTGTTGACAGAGCAAGCAGAGCTACTGTTGCACACTTACAGTCTCTTTCCCACACTTACAGTCTCCTTCCCACACCTACAGTCTCTTTCCCACACTTACAGTCTCTTTCCCACACTTACAGTCTCCTTCCCACACTAGTCTCTTTCCCACACTTACAGTCTCTTTCCCACACTTACAGTCTCCTTCCCACACCTACAGTCTCTTTCCCACACTTACAGTCTCTTCCCACACTTAAGTCTCCTTCCCACACCTACAGTCTCTTTGCCACACTTACAGTCTCTTTCCCACACTTAAGTCTCCTTCCCACACCTACAGTCTCCTTCCCACACCTACAGTCTCCTTCCCACACCTACAGTCTCTTTCCCACACTTGTCTCCTTCCCACACTTACAGTCTCCTTCCCACACCTACAGTCTCCTTCCCACACTTACAGTCTCCTTCCCACACTTACAGTCTCCTTCCCACACTTGGAGTCTCCTTCCCACACCTACAGTCTCCTTCCCACACTTACAGTCTCCTTCCCACACCTACAGTCTCTTTTCCCACACCTACAGTCTCTTTCCCACACCTACAGTCTCTTTTCTACACTTGGAATCTCCTTCCCACACCTACAGTCTCCTTCCCACACCTACAGTCTCTTTCCCACACCTACAGTCTCTTTCCCACACCTACAGTCTCTTTTCTACACTTGGAATCTCCTTCCCACACCTACAGTCTCCTTCTCACACCTACAGTCTCCTTCCCACACCTACAGTCTCTTTCCCACACCTACAGTCTCTTTCCCGGATGGGACCCATGTGTCAGCTTGATGGGACTTGCCAGATGGTTCAGAAATAGCCAGTTTCAAAGGGAGGCAACTGCAGGCAGAACTTGAAACAAATTTTGAAAAAGTAACTATTAGTGAATCCGCTGAAGAACAGGGACAAGTACATTACAAGACGAAACAACACGTTTCAACTTCCTAGGTCTTCTTCTGGCAAGATAAACAAAGTTCAGGACAATGAAAACAAAGAACAAGTAGTCGCTTACCTGCTCAAACTCGGCACAAAAGGGCGTTGAATCCATTGATTCAACGCCCTTCTGTTGATCCAGTGACCATCTTGTTTTGAATTTGAGAAGAAAAGTGATCGCTTGTTCTTTGTTGTCAGTATCCTGAATGTTGTTTATCTTGCCTGAAGAAGGCCTAGGGAGGTTGAAACGCGTTGTGTTTTGTCTTGTAATTTGTTTGTCCCTGTTGTTTGGCAGACTTACTAATAATTCTTTCTACAATTTATTTTAGAAATAGTAAACTGAACACTTGAATCATTTCCGATCAAGTTGAAACTAACCATCAACGTGGGCATTTTCCTATGCCTAACCCTCTAGAACACCTGGTCAGTTGTGTGTTCTAGTCAGCTGCCTGCTTAATGAAAGTCGGTTCCGTCCACCCATTACAGCTCTCCCCCTGCAGTGATCATTAAGTGTATGGAGTCCACAAGGAGATGTAGGCGAAGACTTCTCTTGTAGTCGTCTGCTCCCCACTGTGTGGCATGCTATCCTACATAGTGCCCATACCATTATTTGCATCGTCTCCCTTTCAAAAACACTCGTTCTTGACCATGACAGACAAAAGGCAAGTGCAGCAGTTCTACCTTTTGTCTCTACCAATGTTCTGGGACCGGAATAGCCTTGGTGACACAATGAACAGCAGTCATAGAAATTTTTTTTTAGCAGCAGCCTCGCTTTCATTCCACATCCAACTGGGGGCTAATTTTGAGGAGATAAATGATTGTTGGCTCTTGGGTTTTTTTTTTTTTTTTTCAGTTAACATTTCACTGCTTTTGTCAACAATTGAAAATGGTAGGCAGCCCCACAAGTGACCTCATTTTTCTGTCCATGGCGCTGGGTTTCAACAGATAAGCAAAACTGTTCTTTATCGTTAACTCTATACAGCAAACTTTTTCGTAAAATGAATACCATACTGATGTGCAGACCTGTTTCAAAAAGTTCTTGCCTTTCTCATTTTTTACAATAATTGCAAACTTCAAGAGTCGGTCAGCCTTGAAGATGTGATCCAATGATATAACTGATTTCACATAACTATGGACATGAACCATGTAAAATATTAAATTCATTTAAACACATTTTTTTTCAACTGTAAAATCACTTCATCTCGAAACAGCAAACTTTTTTGGACAGAGTTGCAGTACTAAAGTGTTACTGATACAGGCAGCTGTTGCATTTTCATTTCTTCTGCACCGGAGGACTACAACCCAACATTCAGTCATTTCAGGGACATGACTTGAATTTCTCTCTCAACGACAATCAACCCCATCTCAAGAGTGAAAGAAAGATATTTTTTCTTCTTTCTGTACTTGTCTATCAAAGTTCGACATCAAACTTTTGTTCTTCACTTCATAATTTCAGCTGACTGTGCAGCCAATGGGCCAGACCTGATACTTGGTGAGTAATGCTGAACTTGGCAGAGGAACATATTGTAATGCACACCCTGTGACCTTGCATGAAGGAAACAATGACGTTAAAGTCACCAAACACTCAGAGTATTCCAACAGACTCCTGTGTTTCCTGGCAGGCACTCCTAGGTTAATCACTGATGACAGTTTGACAGGCACTCCTAGGTTCATCACTGATGACAGTTTGACAGGCACTCCTAGGTTCATCACTGATGACAGTTTGACAGGCACTCCTAGGTTCATCACTGATGACAGTTTTACAAACGTGACCATTTTTTATCCCACAATGAAGACTGCCGTATTCTGACAAGGATGATGAAACCACTGAGCAGGTTTTATTTGTTGTTTTTTTATACAACATACGTTTAGTACAGACTGCATAGGATTTAATGTGTACGCAGTAAAGGAGGTGTGCGTATGTTACCTGTGCACACTCACACTCTGCACCAAGCTATAACGTCTTTTCCTGAACAACTTCCAAGGGGCTGGGAAATCTGCAGCGATGCCAACTACAAAGACATATCTGATCTGGCCGTCTCCAAGGAGCTGAACCATGGATCCCTGGACCAAAGAGACCGAGGATTTACCCACAAGGCCCCCCCCCCCCCCCCCCCCCCCCCCCCCCCCCCCCCCCCCCCCCCCCCCCCCCCCCAGCTCTTTCATGTCTGTCTGACCACTAGCAGACTTACCTCTTGGGCACTGCTCCTTTAAAGCTGCGATGCCATAGAGTCGCCCGTTGCCCCCGATGGCTGGCCTGATCATGGTGACCTCCTCTCCCCCTGTCTGACTGACCCCAGAGATGTGCTTCCTGTGCACACACCAAGAGGCTCAACAGCTTGGTTTGACTGGGCTTGATTTCACAGGTTTTTTTCTTTTTTTTTTTTTTTTTTTTTTTTAATACAAGAGTTGTTTTTGATAAATTCACATTTGTTTGACACTGTGAGGTAAAAGATATCATCAATGGGGTATGACCACACCTCCACCTTCACCATTAAAAAAAAAAAAAAAAAAAAAAACCCCCACCAACTGAACATCTCAATAATTCCTGCTTCTTTAACTCGCCCTTAGCAAACAATTAAATGGAGACAACAGTAACACGCCAATGGAACTAGGAAGAACAAACTATTTCTGCAATGAAAAGAACTGAGAGATGTGCAATAATCCAAAGCTCACAACTAAATGTTCGCTTTCAACGTGATCTGATAAAGCACCATCCACTAAAGCAGAGCGCGTGTTTGTGCCATGTGTTTCATACTGTGTCATACTATACGCTGTTGATGTGTAGATGGCATTCTGACACCTCGAACTGATGGACAGAATTAATTTGCTTTGAAAAGATCGCCTAACTATGTACAAAATGACGCTGCAAAAGATTATTTTCTGAGAAACTAACAATTCTAACATCATTGCTGAAACCATTACCAAGGATTTATGTTTCAGACTTCAGTAACATCTTTATACACAGTATAGCTGGAATGGTTACGTTGCCAGTTTAAGTTCATTGTCCTCTTGTACTAGCGGAGAAATGTTGATTTTAATCATTTCTGAAACACTTTAGGGGTTATGTCCCTTACACTTCAGCAACATATTCATGCAATTTACAGATCTTATATCTTTCAGTAACACTTTCATGTGATCTAAAGCTCTCATATTTCAGAAGCATTTTCATGTGATTTATGACTCACACTACAGACACATTTTCATGTGATTTATGACACTCACACTTACGTGGCATTTTCATATGATGGCTCTCACTTTTAATAAACATTTATATCATGTGTTTTACAGCTCTGAGATTTAAGTAACATTAATAATAGGTGACTAATTGTACTCATACTTTGGTAACATTTCTATCATGTAAGTCATGGCTCAGACTTAAGTATCATTTTCATGCACGGGATGGCTGATACGATCATCTGGCCAAACCTGAGTCTGTACCTACTTCCTGTAGTTGACAAAGGTATGCTATGCTGGCACTGAAATTTCCCTCCCACAAACCACAAACCCAGCAGCATGAGAAGCAAAGGTGACTGACCTCTCCCAGTCGGTCCAGTACAGAATGTTGTTAAGCATGGTCAGGCCAAAGGGATGGGTGGGGGCAGTAGACACCACACGCCGCCCCAAGCCGTCAGAACGCATGCACTCCAGCTGTCTGGTTCCTGAAGCATAGTGTGACATTGAGGTGCATTTCTCCTGACAACAATAACACCACGTTGTGGAGCATTTCACCTGACAGCAAGAACACCACACTGTGGGGCATTTCACCTGACAATAACACCACATTGAGGAGCATTACTCCTGACAACAATAACACCACATTGTGGAGCATTTCTCCTGACAACAATAACATCACATTGTGGAGCATTTCTCCTGACAACAATAACACCACATTGTGGAGCATTTCTCCTGACAACAAGTACACCACATTGTGAAGCATTTCTCCTGACAACAAGTACACCTCATTGTGGAGCATTTCACCTGACAAGTACACCACATTGTGGAGCATTTCACCTGACAAGTACATCACATTACGAAGTAATTCACCTGAAAAGTACACCATATTGTGAAGCCTTTTGCCTGAAAAAAGTACACCACATTGTGGAGCATTTCACCTGACAAGTACACCACATGTGTGCAGCATTTCAATTGACAACAAGTACATCACATTACAAAGCAATTCACCTGACAAGTACACCACATTGTGCAGCATTTCAACTGACAGCAAGTACACCACATTGTGAAGCATTTTGCCTTACAACAAGTACACCACATTGTGGAGCATTTCACCTGACAACAAGTACATCACATTACGAAGCAATTCACCTGACAACAAGTACACACCACATTGTGGAGCATTTCACCTGGCAGCAAGAACACCACATTGTGGAGCATTTTGCCTGACAAGTACACCACATTGTGGAGCATTTCACCTGACAAGTACACCACATTGTGGAGCATTTCACCTGACAACAAGTACACCACATTATGGAGCATTTCACTTGATAAGTACACCACATTGTGGAGCATTTCACCTGACAAGTACACCATACTGTGAAGCCTTTTGCCTGACAAGTACACATACTGTGCAGTATTTCAGCTGATAGCAAGAACACCACAGTGTGGAGCATTTCACCTGACATGTACACCACAGTGTGGAGCATTTCACCTAACAACAAGTACACCACATTCTGGAGCATTTCTCCTGACATGCACACCACATTGTGGAGCATTTCTCCTGACATGCACACCATATTGTGAAGCCCTTTGCCTGACAAGTACACCACACTGTGGAATATTTCTCCTGACAACAAGTACATCGCATTGTGGAGCATTTCACCTGACAAGTACACCACATTATGGAGCAATTCACCTGACAAATACACCACATTGTGGAGCAATTCGCCTGACAACAAGAACACCACATTGTGAAGCATTTCACCTGACAGCAAGTACACCACATTGTGGAGCATTTCACCTGACAAATACACCACACTGTGGAGCATTTCACCTGACAAGTATACCATATTGTGAAGCCTTTTGCCTGACAAGTACACCACACTGTGGAATATTTCTCCTGACAAGAAGTAGACCGCATGTGGAGCATTTCACCAGACAAGTACACCACATTGTGGAGCAATTCGCCTGACAACAAGAACACCACATTGTGAAACATTTCATCGACAGCAAGTACACCACATTGTGGAGCATTTCCCCTGACAAGTACACCACACTGTGGAGCATTTCACCTGACAACAAGTACAACACACTGTGGGGCATTTCTCCTGACAACAAGTACAACACATTGTGGAGCATTTCTCTTGACAAGTACACACTATTGTGGAGCATTTCTCCTGAGAAGTACAACACATTGTGGAGCATTTCTCCTGATAAGTACCCCACATTGTGGAGCATTTCACCTGACAACAAATACACCACACTGAGGAGCATTTCACATGACAAGTACAACACATTGTGGAGCACTTCTCCTCACAATACACCACATTGTGGAGCATTTCACCTGACAAGGACACCACATTGCGCAGCATTTCATCTGACAAGTACACCACATTGTGCAGCATTTCATCTGACAAGTACACCACATTGTGGAGCATTTCACCTGACAAGTACACCACATTGTGGAGCATTTCACCTGACAAGTACACCACATTGTGGAGCATTTCACCTGACAAGTACAACACAGTCTGGAGCATTTCACCTGACAAGTACACCACATTGTGGTGCATTTCACCTAACAAGTACACCACAGTCTGGAGCATTTCACCTCACAAGTACACTACATTGTGGAGCATTTCACCTGACAACAAGTACACCACATTGTGGAGCATTTCACCTGACAAGCACACCACATTGTGGAGCATTTCACCTGACAAGCACACACCACATTGTGGCATTGTGGAGCATTTCACCTGACAAGCACACCACATGTCTGGAGCATTTCACATGACAAGTACACCACATTCTGGAGCATTTCACCTGACAAGTACACCACAGTCTGGAGCATTTCACCTGACAAGTACACCACATTGGGGAGCATTTGGCCTGACAACAAAACCACCACAAACAATGTTTCTTGGCCAGTTATAAAACACATCAAGCTGCACTCTCAAGACATACTGTCTTAAACCAAAAAGGAATTCCATAGCATCACTGTTAACATCTGCACCTTCAATACTTTTTGTCATGGAAGAGATAAACAGTCTGTTAACATCTGCAACCTCAATACTTGTCATGGAGGAGAAAAAGTCTGTTAACATCTGCAACCTCAATACTTGTCATGGAGAAGAAAAACAGTCTGTTTAGATCTGCAACCTCAATACTTGTCATGGAGAAGAAAAAGTCTGTTTACATCTGCAACCTCAATACTTGTCATGGAGAAGAAAAACAGTCTGTTTACATCTGCAACCTCAATACTTGTCATGGAGGAGAAAAACAGTCTGTTTACATCTGCAACCTCAATACTTGTCATGGAGGAGAAAAACAGTCTGTTAAATCTGCAACCTAAATACTTGTCATGGAGGAGAAAAACAGTCTGTTAACATCTGCAACCTAAATACTTGTCATGGAGCAAAAAAACAACAAACAAAAAAAACAAACCAGTCTGTTAACATCTGCAACTTCAATACTGTGTCATGGAGAAGAAAAACAGTCTGTTAACATCTGCAACCTCAATACTTGTCATGGAGAAGAAAAACAGTCTGTTAACATCTGCAACCTCAATACTTGTCATGGAGGAGACAAACAGTCTCAGATTCTGAGGTCCTCCATGCCCTGCTTTCATGACAACATATTCAGATTTCTATTCCACGTGCATTTGGTGGGTTGCAACTGAGTATTTACCGTTGGTACATTTCATGGGGAGTGTGGTGGGTTGGGTGTGGTGGTCTCCTCCTGAAAGGGAACACTTGTTCTGTCTGGCATCAAGACTACGTTCAAACATTCTGCCAGCGAATATATCCAAATTGATGTAGCCGGGTGTTTACAGTGTATATTTCTTGGTCACCCGTTGTAGACAAGATATTTTGTTCATGTTATCTTCCCCCTTACCTCCCCTGGTTGAATCTCATTTTTATTGAGTAAATTCTTTAAATCATGAATACCTCAGAACCTATATAGTTGTATATACGCTGCTGAAGTCACAAAAATAATGTATTCTATTCATTACAACTGTGTTGGGCTGAGAAGCCCATATTTTCTCTAAAACTGGTATTTTGCACAATTAATCTTGGTGCCATTTTGAATTGTCCGAACAAACCGTAAATAATTCTTGATTTCACAAAAAGTATGCGAAAATCCTAAGAATCCATGAATGCGCATTGAAAGTAAAGTCCATAAGCTCTCATTTCGTATATCACATGCCTATGATCTTTTCTGTACAAGCTTGCGACTATACGAAATGACTGATGGCCGGTCTCTTGAGTAAGTCGCCTTCTTTGTTGATTGTCGAGTTTTTATCTAAATTGTCGTTTTATGAAATTCGGACTTCCCAATCAAAAAATCTTTTTAATGACTCCATTTCTATCATCGAAGCAACTAAAAATGTATAAAAATTATCATCTGATGGACCATGTCAACAGAATAACATTTTTTTCGAACATCATGTTAAAAGCACATGGTGATGGCCATGTGGCGATGAAAGCAAGTTGTGTTTCAGACAATTTTAAACACGAAGTTCTCTGCTCAGACGGTATATTGGATAATGAAATTTATAAGTATAAAAAGAGCAAAATGCCAGCTATTCATTCATTACAAAATTATTTCATGCTGTTTGGTATTTTTCATCAAAATAGAGGAAAATATGATGTAAACTCATTAAAGTGGGTTAATTCTTGGATTTTAATCACCAATAACTTTACACAGCCACAGAATTGTCAAATATAACTTACTGTATTTCATTCCTTAGGTTCTGAGGTTTTCATTGATATCAAATATGTTTGCATACTTTGAATGGACGGCAAGCTAGACAACACAGAAACTGCGACATATAGCATAAATTTTGTCATTTACTTTCTAACGAGGCCTATTTTAGTGCGGCGCTGCGTTGTCTTCTTTGCGGTTAGGCTCGCCTGTATATATTTGAGCGCTGCGTTGAGTGCGAGCAGTGTTCCCCGGAGTGTCACCGAGTGTGCCCAGAGTGTGTCCTGAGAGAGTGCTCAGTGCGCTGAGTGCTGAGAGAGAGAGAGAGAAAGTGCTCCCAGGGCTGTGTTCCTGGTTTGAGCTTGGTATGGAAGGAGAATAAAAGGAGAAAAACTCTGCTTCGTCCTGTGTATCTTCTTGACATGACTGCTGTCCCTTGGTTCCTGCACTTGTCACCATCTGCCTGTCTTCACCTGCACACCCCTTACCCCTCCACACCTCACATTATACTGAAAGCTATAGAGTTTCCTCCATATATGTAATGGTTGTTGAAATCCAGCTGAAGTGAATAATTTGCAGCCATCTTCTTTTCCTTCTCCTTCTTCTCCATTAACTCCTTCATTCTACATTTCTATGAATGATTACGTCCTCTTGTTCTAGATTTCTATGAATGATTACTTCCCCTTGTTCCTACATTTTCTATGAATGATTACTTCCTCTTGTTCCTAGATTTCTATGAATGATTACTTCCCCTTGTTCCTACATTTCTATGAATGATTACTTCCTCTTGTTCCTACATTTCTATGAATGATTACGTCCTCTTGTTCCTACATTTCTATGAATGATTACTTCCTCTTGTTCCTACATTTCTATGAATGATTACTTCCCCTTGTTCCTACATTTCTATGATGATTACTTCCTCTTGTTCCTACATTTCTATGAATGATTACGTCCTCTTGTTCCTTGATTCCTATAATACCAGTATTCCCTTCATTCCTACATTTCTATGAATGATTGCTTCCCCTTGTTCCTAGATTCCTATAATACGAGTGTTCCCTTCATTCCTACATTTCTATGAATGATTGCTTCCCCTTGTTCCTTGATTCCTATAATACCAGTATTCCCCTTCATTCCTACATTTCTATGAATGATTGCTTCCTCTTGTTCCTTGATTCCTATACTACCAGTGTTCCCTTCATTCCTCATTTCTATGAATGATTACGTCCTCTTGTTCCTAGATTCCTATACTACCAGTATTCCCTTCATTCCTACATTTCTATGAATGATTACGTCCTCTTGTTCCTAGATTCCTATAATACCAGTATTCCCTTCATTCCTACATTTCTATGAATGATTACGTCCTCTTGTTCCTTGATTCCTATAATACCAGTATTCCCTTCATTCCTACATTTCTATGAATGATTACTTCCTCTTGTTCCTAGATTCCTATAATACCAGTATTCCCTTCATTCCTGGATTTCTATGAATGATTGCTTCCTCTTGTTCCTTGATTCCTATAATACCAGTATTCCCTTCATTCCTACATTTCTATGAATGATTACTTCCTCTTGTTCCTAGATTCCTATAATACCAGTATTCCCTTCATTCCTACATTTCTATGAATGATTGCTTCCTCTTGTTCCTGATTCCTATAATACCAGTATTCCCTTCATTCCTACATTTCTATGAATGATTGCTTCCTCTTGTTCCTTGATCCTATAATACCAGTATTCCCTTCATTCCTGGATTTCTATGAATGATTGCTTCCTCTTGTTCCTAGATTCCTATAATACCAGTATTCCCTTCATTCCTGGATTTCTATGAATGATTACATCCTCTTGTTCCTTGATTCCTATAATACCAGTATTCCCTTCATTCCTGGATTTCTATGAATGATTACATCCTCTTGTTCCTTGATTCCTATAATACCAGTATTCCCTTCATTCCTACATTTCTATGAATGATTACGTCCTCAGTCCTTGATTCCCTATAATACCAGTATTCCCTTCATTCCTACATTTCTATGAATGATTACGTCCTCTTGTTCCTTGATTCCTATAATACCAGTATTCCCTTCATTCCTACATTTCTATGAATGATTACGTCCTCTTGTTCCTAGATTCCTATAATACCAGTATTCCCTTCATTCCTACATTTCTATGAATGATTGCTTCCTCTTGTTCCTAGATTCCTATAATACCAGTATTCCTTCATTCCTAATTTCTATGAATGATTACGTCCTCTTGTTCCTAGATTCCTATAATACCAGTATTCCCTTCATTCCTACATTTCTATGAATGATTACGTCCTCTTGTTCCTAGATTCCTATAATACCAGTATTCCCTTCATTCCTACATTTCTATGAATGATTACGTCCTCTTGTTCCTAGATTCCTATAATACCAGTATTCCCTTCATTCCTACATTTCTATGAATGATTACGTCCTCTTGTTCCTAGATTCCTATAATACCAGTATTCCCTTCATTCCTACATTTCTATGAATGATTACGTCCTCTTGTTCCTAGATTCCTATAATACCAGTATTCCCTTCATTCCTACATTTCTATGAATGATTACGTCCTCTTGTTCCTAGATTCCTATAATACCAGTATTCCCTTCATTCCTACATTTCTATGAATGATTGCTTCCTCTTGTTCCTAGATTCTATAATACCAGTATTCCCTTCATTCCTACATTTCTATGAATGATTGCTTCCTCTTGTTCCTTGATTCCTATAATACCAGTATTCCCTTCATCCTACATTTCTATGAATGATTACGTCCTCTTGTTCCTAGATTCCTATAATACCAGTATTCCCTTCATTCCTACATTTCTATGAATGATTACGTCCTCTTGTTCCTAGATTCCTATAATACGAGTATTCCCTTCATTCCTACATTTCTATGAATGATTACGTCCTCTTGTCCTAGATTCCTATAATACGAGTATTCCCTTCATTCCTACATTTCTATGAATGATTACGTCCTCTTGTTCCTAGATTCCTATAATACGAGTATTCCCTTCATTCCTACATTTCTATGAATGATTACGTCCTCTTGTTCCTAGATTCCTATAATACGAGTATTCCCTTCATTCCTACATTCTATGAATGATTACGTCCTCTTGTTCCTAGATTCCTATAATACGAGTATTCCCTTCATTCCTACATTTCTATGAATGATTACTTCCTCTTGTTCCTAGATTCCTATAATACCAGTATTCCCTTCATTCTGGATTTAGAGAAGAAAAAGAAGTGTAAAGTGAGAACTGCCATGTATGCAGTAGCAAACCGGCCAGAATAGAGCGGCAACCACTTTCCCATGCTGTAGGGGCCGTCTGGCATCCATTCCATTCATTCACACTGCCCCAAAAGCGACCCGGTCATGATGTATACCGATGACACGACTCACGCAAAGTTCTAAGTGCTTACCGCAAGAACCGATTTTCTGCACTGTGGGAAGGAAAGGAAAGGAGGGATTCTGTGCTGCCTGGTTTTCCAGGCTGCAGGAAGGAAGGGTAGGATTTCTGCAAACCCGGTTGTAGGGATGAAAGAGTTAAATCTGCGGGAATCACTGGGGCGCCATACTGGAGAACAGTTCACCAGGTTCCTCCAGTTCTGTCGGCTGTGTGTCAAGGCCTGGTTTCTGCAAATACTTTCCCTGTCCACTCTGCAAAGTGGTCAGTGTTTCACTCTTCCCCACGGTCTCCCTACTTCAACAGTTCCCTGGAGGACTGTGTTGGCAAGGCCACTGGATCTTGTTACATGGGTGCACCATCACAGCTTTATTCCCCCCACTGATGTACATGGGGAGCACCATCATAGCTTTGTTTCCCCCACTGATGTTACATGGGTGCACCATCATAGCTTTGTTTCCCCTACTGATGTTACATGGGTGCACCATCATAGCTTTGTTTCCCCCACTGATGTTACATGGGTGCACCATCATAGCTTTATTTCCCCGATTGATGTTACATGGGTGCACCATCATAGCTTTATTTCCCCGATTGATGTTACATGGGTGCACCATCATAGCTGTTACATGGGTGCACCATCATAGTTTTGTTTCCCCCACTGATGTTACATGGGTGCACCATCATAGCTGTTATATGGGTGCACCATCATAGCTGTTACATGGGTACACCATCATAGCTTTGTTTCCCCCACTGATGTTACATGGATACACCATCATAGCTTTGTTTCCCCCACTGATGTTACATGGGTACACCATCATAGCTTTGTTTCCCCCACTGATGTTACATGGGTGCACCATCATAGCTTTGTTTCCCCTGTTGATGTTACATGGGTGCACCATCATAGCTTTGTTTCCCCCACTGATGTTACATGGGTACACCATCATAGCTTTGTTTCCCCTACTGATGTTACATGGGTGCACCATCATAGCTTTGTTTTCCCCCCCACTGATGTTACATGGTACACCATCATAGCTTTATTTCCCTGATTGATGTTACATGGGTGCACCATCATAGCTTTATTTCCCCGATTGATATAAGTAGACCTTCACATGGTCCTAGCTGCTGCCTAAGGGTGCAACACACCTGTTGACTGGTGATATGATCAGTATCATTTGATTCTAGTATCTCATTTGCATGCTTTGGATTCTTCTTTCCAATTCCACTATGAGGGTCCATGTCTCACACGTGTCCAGGAAGGTGGAATGCACCAGTGCACCAGATGCCTGATCTTGGGTTTCACCAAGATACTCCTGTCCTTCCGTACAGCCATAAGCTAATATAACCTCATATACATACTCCGACACAATATACATACACCTGTACATTAAATCATTACCGTGATGCGCCTACAGACCCTTGAGGATTTCCATGACAATTTCATCTATTAAACACACACACACACACACATTCCTCTTCACATCACATCACACAGACACATACCATCACATCACATCGCACCACACCCACTGACACTAACTCACCTGCATCTGCCCAGCACAGCTGCTGAGAGAAATGGTCGAAGGCCAGGCCGTTGGGCAGCCTGAGGTCATCGCTCACCAGCACCCGGCGCTCAGAGACCCATCCATGTTGGACGTCTCTATCTGAGGCCTGTTTCGGTTCCAGTCCGTCCAGTAGATCTTGCTGAAAACAGCAGAGGGCCGACCTCGTCACCACTGAATACATGGACAAACACGCACAGACACAAACACTGCCCACTCAACAGGAATGCAAGGGTCGCTGAGGAACACGGCAGGGATGGGGATGGGGATAGAAGGGTAGGGTGTGGAAGTAGGGGGAATTTCAAGAGATGTGAGTGACATGTTACAACCATGACTACCTCTTGCTCTCTCCATCCTCTTCCACTGAAACAAACCCCACAAAGAAAGAAAATAACTGTAAAATTTGTGGCCGAGTTGTTTGGAAACCCCAAAATCCTGTTAGTGTCTTTTGCTGGGTTGGAAATTCCTTCAAACATCCTCTTTTCCAGTATCATGTGTTCTTGCAGTGTACAATACTTCTGAGCTCCCCAAAAACACACTCAATAAAATTTACAGTACGAATAAATAAGGACTGCTTTTATTTAGCAGTTTTGAATACTCAGAAATTTTTCTATAGAAGTTTCAACTCATGAAACGGCCACATTGTGGAAACAAAAGAACATGATGAAGAGAAAAAGATCAGAAGCAAAAAAGTGTGCACTATCCTGAGGAATATTTTGCATGAACATTTCTTAGAGTTGTCATCTTTCTGACCTACAACCTGCCACAGAGGTACGCTCTCCATAAAAAAAAAATGATTAAGCATGTTTCCACCATTTCTCTGTCCTCAAAAAGCTGGGTAAAGTGACAAGAGATTCCAGCTTACCCACGGTTGTTATCGAGCACAATGGCTCTGGGGTTGACCATGTCGGTGTTGAAGAGCGTTTTGCGGTAGGACCCATCCAGCAGGGCTGCACCCACTTCATCCAACTTGGAATCCGTGTAGTACAAAATGCGGGACACGGGGTCAATGGCGATGCCCTCCGGTGACCCCAAACCTGCAAAAAGCCAGCAGTGTCATGAGCGGACCTGTGCTTTGCAAATAGTTGCTTTCTTTTTTTGTTTTTTGATGATATTCGCTTTCTGATATTATTCCTTTAAAGCAAACAATGCGACAAGAAACTTGCAAATGAAAAATTAATATATATCATACCAACCCATCATTTATGACATGCTTAACCTACACAGCACTTTTGCAAAGTGCTTATAATAACTGATTAATTAGATATGTACATTAAAAAAAACTACAGCAGGTAACTACATAACAAAAAACTATAGCAGGAAACTACATAAAAAAAAACTATTGCAGGAAACTCCTGCTGCCCCAAACTCTTATCCCTCACTCCTTTCAAACAACGCAGGTACAGCTGAGGTCACCTGCATATCCAGAAAAAAAGATGACCTTAACTAAAACATCTGATTTGCTGGCTTTCTGTAATCAGCTGTCAAAGCTACTAAAAGCTGGCAGAGAAGTATAGACCCTGCGGCATGCAGGGGGTGGAGACAGACGGCTGTTGACCGACCTGTCAAGACGTCCTGGCTGTTGGAGCCGTTCAGAGCAGCTCTGCGGATGATTCCAGCAGCGGCGTCTGTCCAGTACACCTCCCCCTGGACACAGTCCATGTCCACAGCCACCGCAAGCTGACCTGTCAACACACCCCTTTGTTTTGTCAACACATCCCTTTGTTCTGTCAACACACCCCTTTGTTCTGTCAACACACCCCTTTGTTTTGTCAACACATCCCTTTGTTCTGTCAACGCACCCCTTTGTTCTGTCAACACACTCCTTTGTTCAGCTGACCTGTCAACACACCCCTTTGTTTTGTCAACACATCCCTTTGTTCTGTCAACACATCTCTTTGTTTTGTCTACACACCCCTTTGTTCTGTCAACACACTCCTTTGTTCAGCTGACCTGTCAACACACTCCTTTGTTCAGCTGACCTGTCAACACACCCTTTGTTCTGTCAACACACCCCTTTGTTCTGTCAACACCCCTTTGTTGTATCAACGCATCCCTTTGTTCTGTCCACACACCCCTTTTTCTGTCAACACATCCTTTTGTTCTGTGTCAACACATTCCTTTGTTCAGCTGACCTGTCAACACACCCCTTTGTTCTGTCAACACATCCCTTTGTTCTGTCAACACACCCCTTTGTTCTGGCGACACATCCCTTTGTTCTGTCAACACACCCCTTTGTTCTGTCAACACACCCCTTTGTCTTTGTTCTGTCAACACACCCATCTGCTCTCTTCAGCTAACCTGTCAACACACCCCTTTGTTCAGCTGACCTGTCAACACACCCTTTTGCTCGGCTGACCTGTCAACATGTCCTTTGTTCTGTCAACACATCCCCTTCTTCAGCTTACCTATCAACACACCCTTTTGTTCAGCTAACGTGTCAACACACCCCTTTGTTCAGCTGACCTGTCAACACACTCCTCTGCTCAGCTGACCTGTCAACATGTCCCTTTGTTCTGTCAACACATCCCTTTCTTCAGCTTACCTGTCAACACACACCTTTTGTTCAGCTAACGTGTCAACACACCCCTTTGTTCAGCTGACCTGTCAACACACTCCTCTGCTCAGCTGACCTGTCAACATGTCCCTTTGTTCTGTCAACACATCCCTTTGCTCAGCTGATCTGTCACATCCCTTTGTTCAGCTAACCTGTTAACACACCCCTTTGTTCAGCTGACCTGTCAACACATCCCTTTGTTCAGCTGTCCTGTCAACACACTCCTTTGTTCAGCTGACCTGTCAACACACTTTGTTCAGCTGACCTGTCAACATGTCCTTTGTTCTGTCAACACATCCCTTTGTTCAGCTGTCCTGTCAACACACTCCTTTGTTCAGCTGACCTGTCAACACACCCCTTTGTTCTGTTAACACATGCCTTTGTTCAGCTGTCCTGTCAACACACCCCTTTGTTCTGTTAACACATCCCTTTGTTCTGTCAACACATCCCTTTGTTCAGCTGTCCTGTCAACACACCCCTTTGATTTGTCAACACATCCCTTTGTTCTGTCAACACATCCCTTTGTTCAGCTGACCTGTCAACACATCCTTTGTTCAGCACTGGAAGTTTTCTCTTAGGTGTGGATCTTAATCTCTTGCTTCAAAATTTCTTCGAGAGTGTAGCCCTCAAAAACACTCTCTTTCATCACTATCATATCCAAAAATGGATTCCAGAAGTTGCATGGTTTCTTGATCCACCATTTCTGCAGAAAATGTTGTTCAAAAAAAAAAGACTTAAATTTGAAAAATCACAGCAGCAAAACTACTACTCAACCAAAATTCTTGCAACAAAGCACAAAAATGGCATCCAGAAACGGCCCTACCAGAAGATGCTTATATCACGATTGCATTCAGGGATATGCAATAGTGAAAGTGAGTCAGTGACCTAATATTCGGAAAAACTAAACTACTCAACCAAAATTCTTGCAACAAAGCACAAAATGGCGTCCAGAAACGGCCCTACTGGAAGACGCTTCTATTGCGATTGCATTCTGGGATATCCAACAGTGAAAGTGAGTCAGTGACCTAGTATTTGGCAGTCGATCTCGGTCGATCCAGTATTCAGAAAGGGGAAATTTCATGGTTGATCTCGGTGGATCTGGTAGGCATTGGGTTAATCAGCGCTCTGGCTGGTTGTCACACACACACTCAATTTGCTTTGCTTCAGCGAACTGTTTATGTGACACACTCTGAGCATGCCACTTGCAGCCAAAATTGCATGCCACTGCTCCAGACACATTGTTCCTGATAGCGTGGCAGAAACGTCTGTAATGCAGTCTTGGCCTTCTTCACAATGTTTTTTGCTGCATTAGAATCTTCTGAGTCCAGAATTTCTTCATCGGAGTCATATATCCCTTTTGTGTGCTCAGTTCCTGCCATTTTTGGTAGAATGAAGTCGGCTGCATTCAGTATTACTGTCAAACTTTGCTATCTGCCCACTTGGATTAAGTAAAGGCTATCACAGCAAGACAGTAACAGCCTGTGCGGGCGGGCATTTTTCTGAGCGCATTCTAAGCTTGCACTCGACAGGCTTAAAAGGTGATTTGGACTTTGTCCCTCTCTTCATGAGTGCCGTTTTCGCATACATTTTCATCAGTTAGAAAATTACGTAGTCCACCAAATCCAAATAATGTAGTTGCATTCCAATGTATGTAGCTATGTAGTTTGGCAAAAAATGCATAGTTTTCTATGGTCAAAACATAGTGTCAGCAGGTCTGACACAGCCTCCCCTTTGCCAGTCTCTCCATGTCATCCTCCCTCACTGTTTCACTCTCTTAGTTGCCTTTCCTTTTTCTACACCCTGACCCTCAGCCCCCACACCCACCTGCCCCTGACCTCAGCAGTCCCCTACTGTCCATGGTGTGAACAGACCTGGTGATCCATCCTACAATGCCAGTCATGTGTGGACTACATTCTACTGGAGGCAGTCAATCATTTTTTATGTAAGCGGAGTAAAACAAAAACGGTGCTGATCTTCTCATGCCTGTTACGTAACAGCTTTGTGCTGGGTAACCTGCTTGACCAAAATGGCAGATAAGGGAGAGTACTCACGGGGCATGTAGTTCAGCTGCTGGCCGTAGTCACCAGGCTGGGCGGAGGTGGACACCGTGAACACCTTGCTGCCTTGGGCATACAGCAGTCGCTCCCCCTCTCTCTCTATCACTGATTGCAGAAGACAGAAAACAGTCAGATCTTCCCTCTTTTATCAGACTTACTGAAAAATAAATAAATAAAAATGAAAATATCCAAATGCAGTAGTTGTTTCTTTTCTTTCTGCAACTGATTACAGAAACAGACCAAAACTGAAGTCTGACATGCCACAGTCATTCCCCCCTCTCAGTGACCTATTGCTGTATGGGGGTGTGGGAGGAGTGGATGGAGGGGTGTGGAGGGGGGTGGCACTGTACAGGTCAAAGGGAAGTAAAGCAGACCTTTTGTTTCCCTATGACTAATTACAGAAGAAAAACAAAATCAAAAACACCATCATTTTTCATGACTGACAACATGAAAAAAAAAAAAAGTCAGGTGAACCATTTTTTGGGGTCTCTTTTCAGCAAGAAAGTTCACTGAACACGTTAATCCTCTAACCACTGTGTTCCAATACCTCCCTCTAGTGGAATGACATCAAGGCTGTAACGAAGAAGACAATGTTTATTTTAAAACAAGCATACTTTCGTCCTTGCTCCAAAATCAATGTCGAATGTTGGTGGATTAGTCTCCTTCCTAACGGACTCATTTTCATTCAACATCCATCTTACACTGAATGCGAGAAGACAGGTGATTGCTCGATCTTCGTTTTCACTGTTCTGAATGTTGTTCATCTTGCCTGAAGAAGACCTAAGAGGTCGAAACGCGTCATCTTTTGTCTTGTAATTTGTTTGTCCATGTTAAAACTGGCGGAGTTATTTAAAATTCCTTTTACAATTTCTCTCTAGCTATTACTCCAGCATGCACACCTCCGCATGCACACAAGCTGACATGTCTTACCTGTGCACCTACGACCATCTCCTCTGTAGTTATAGTTGCAGACACAAACATAGCGGCCGTTGGCACCTTCCACGCAGGTGGCATACCTGTCACACAGGGAGGGCTGGGAGCGGCAGTCTGCGGGGACATCTGCACACAGCGTCACAGGGAGGGCTGCTGTTTACCTGGATTACACTAGGCTAAACAAGGTGTGTGTGTGTGTGTGTGTGTGTGTGTGTGTGTGTGTGTGTGTGTGTGTGTGTGTGTGTGTGTGTGTGGATGCTGCAGTGTGTGTGTGTGCATGTGTGTATGTGTGTGGATGCTGCAGTGTGTGTGTGTGTGTGTGTGTGTGTGTGTGTGTGTGTGTGTGTGTGTGTGTGTGTGTGTGTGTGTGTGTTTGTGTGTGTGTGTGTGTGTGTGTATGTGCGTGAGAGAGAGAGAGAGACAGACAGACAGACAGACAGACAGACAGAATAAGCAAAGCGCCACAACCAAAAGGCCTAACCTCTCTGCCGACATGTGTACCCATCCCCCTCATAGCCTCGCTGGCACTGACACCTGTAGGACATGGCGTCAGGGTCGTAGATGCATTCCGCGTGACGGTCACAGTTGTTCACCTGATTGCACGGCGTCACTGTAACAGGGCAACAAACCGCACAAAGCGACTGAAGCTTATCAACTGGTCACATGCGATCAACGGAACAGACCAACTGATTACATCAAATCACTGCCACACTTCACCTGGCTACAAAGTGTCACTGTGACCTGTCAGTCAGTCGCACAGAACATCAATGAACTGCTTCAAGTGCTTACACACAGTCAGTGTTAACATATCAAATGATTACACATGAAAATCACTGAGGTAGGTGCACAGTGTTGCCCTAACATCAACAGTTACATCAGAACACGCCCAGTGGTAACAGAGAGAGACACTACCACACAAAGGCAGTTCAGTACCTTTCATCATCAGAACACGCCCAGTGGTAATAGAGAGACACTACCACACAAAGGCAGTTCAGTACCTTTCATCATCAGAACACCCCCAGTGGTAATAGAGAGACACTACACACAAAGGCAGTTCAGTACCTTTCATCATCAGAACACCCCCAGTGGTAATAGAGAGACACTACCACACAAAGGCAGTTCAGTACCTTTCATCATCAGAACACCCCCAGTGGTAATAGAGAGACACTACCACACAAAGGCAGTTCAGTACCTTTCATCATCATCAGAACACCCCCAGTGGTAACAGAGAGACACTACCACACAAAGGCAGTTCAGTACCTTTCATCATCAGAACACCCCCAGTGGTAACAGAGAGACACTACCACACAAAGGCAGTTCAGTACCTTTCATCATCAGAACACGCCCAGTGGTAATAGAGAGACACTACCACACAAAGGCAGTTCAGTACCTTTCATCATCAGAACACGCCCAGTGGTAATAGAGAGACACTACCACACAAAGGCAGTTCAGTACCTTTCATCATCAGAACACCCCAGTGGTAACAGAGAGACACTACCACACAAGGCAGTTCAGTACCTTTCATCATCAGAACACGCCCAGTGGTAAGAGAGAGACACTACCACACAAAGGCAGTTCAGTACCTTTCATCATCAGAACACGCCCAGTGGTAATAGAGAGACACTACCACACAAAGGCAGTTCAGTACCTTTCATCATCAGAACACCCCCAGTGGTAACAGAGAGACACTACCACACAAAGGCAGTTCAGTACCTTTCATCATCAGAGCAACCCCAGTGGTAACAGAGAGACACTACCACACAAAGGCAGTTCAGTACCTTTCATCATCGAACACGCCCAGTGGTAATAGAGAGACACTACCACACAAAGGCAGTTCAGTACCTTTCATCATCGAACACGCCCAGTGGTAATAGAGAGACACTACCACACAAAGGCAGTTCAGTACCTTTCATCATCGAACACGCCCAGTGGTAATAGAGAGACACTACCACACAAAGGCAGTTCAATACCTTTCATCATCGAACATGCCCAGTGGTAACAGAGACACTACCACACAAAGGCAGTTCAATACGTTTTATCCAAGATTAAAGGGAGTGAATGTTTCTTCAGTGGTTTGGTTTAGCCATGTCATGCTGGTAAGACACTCGCCCAGCCATCTGAACCGACCTTTTGGCAGAACTGTCTTCAGGTGATAGGGTACCTGACCAACCTGGTCGCACCATAGTATGCAGTATACAAAAAATCATTTACATAATTCACGTTTCATAGTAACTACTTTAAAAAATGCCACTTACCTAGATGAATATCAATACACTAGTGTCTGCCAAGCACAAAGGGATTCAAAAGTCCATTTTTTTTTTTTTCCATTTCATACTCAAACAAAAAAGAAAAAAACAAAAAAGCAATTATCAAGTTTGTTACCCATCATACGAAATGGTACATAACGTATTGAACTGGACATTTTTTTTTTTTCCCCTCATCTATTTCATGGTCATTTTGAACCTCTTGAACAGTCAGAAAATTCTCTTCCTGGTGGAAAAAAAAAAAAAAACTGTGTGTTTCTTCACAACAATTTTGTGGACAACTGACGATCTTTGGCTGGTGTTCAGCTATTTTCAGACATGAGACCTCTGACCTTAGCCGGCTGTACAAAAAGAATGTCCTCAGCAAACACAATACCTGGTTTTAAGTTCCTGTGGTTCAACACTGACATTATCCTACTTGTTTACTGTTTATGCAGTCAGCTGATGACGAAGATAATGAATTGTGGGAACACAGAAAAGGCAATAATGCAAATCTGCTTATTTCAAAGAAGCGCCATTCACCTTTCCGAGCATACTGTTGGAAAACACTGTGACAACTCAATGGATGTTTCATTGCGATGGGTCACGTGAGGAATGTGGGTCAGCTGTGGATACCCCAGTACTCTTCCTCCGTGACAGCATCACTGTACAGACAGCACTGGGAGATGGCTTTCAACACTGAGCTTGACCATGATGACCATGATGCCAGTCTTCTGTTTCAGTTTCATGCTGTGACCGTGTCGTGATGCCAGTCTTCTGTTTCAGTTTCATGCCATGTGACCGTCGTCATGATGCCAGTCTTCTGTTTCAGTTTCATGCCATGTGACTGTCGTTGTGATGCCAGTCTTCTGTTTCAGTTTCATGCCATGTGACCGTCATCATGATGCCAGTCTTCTGTTTCAGTTTCATGCTGTGACTGTCGTTGTGATGCCAGTCTTCTGTTTCAGTTTCATGCCATGTGACTGTCGTCGTGATGCCAGTCTTCTGTTTCAGTTTCATGCCATGTGACTGTTGTTGTGATGCCAGTCTTCTGTTTCAGTTTCATGCCATGTGACCGTCGTCATGATGCCAGTCTTCTGTTTCAGTTTCATGCCATGTGACTGTTGTTGTGATGCCAGTCTTCTGTTTCAGTTTCATGCCATGTGACGGTCGTCATGATGCCAGTCTTCTGTTTTCAGTTTCATGCCATGTGACTGTCGTTGTGATGCCAGTCTTCTGTTTCAGTTTCATGCCATGTGACCGTCGTCATGATGCCAGTCTTCTGTTTCAGTTTCATGCCATGTGACCGTCGTCATGATGCCAGTCTTCTGTTTCAGTTTCATGCCATGTGACTGTTGTGATGCCAGTCTTCTGTTTCAGTTTCATGCCATGTGACCGTCGTCATGATGCCAGTCTTCTGTTTCAGTTTCATGCCATGTGACCGTCGTCATGATGCCAGTCTTCTGTTTCAGTTTCATGCCATGTGACTGTCGTTGTGATGCCAGTCTTCTGTTTCAGTTTCATGCTATGTGACCGCTGTCGTTTATCTGTTCTTTTATTTCATAATGTATCCTGACTTCTTCCAGGCCCGAGAGATGCATGTACCTGCAATGCTGGTCAGGGCATTTTTCTGCAACTCTCAAAGTCACATTCACTGAGGAGATGAAACTCAGTTGTATAGTTCCAGTTAAGCCCACAGGCTTGTCCACCCCTGCCTATCACTCAGGCTGGTTGACTGTCCACTCCCTATCATTCAGGCTGGTTGATTGTCCACCCCCTGCCTATCACTCAGGCTGGTTGATTGTCCACCCCTGCCTATAACTCAGGCTGGGTTGATTGTCCACTCCCTGTCTATCATTCAGGCTGGTTGATTGTCCACCCCCTATCACTCAGGCTGGTTGATTGTCCACCCCCTGCCTATCACTCAGGCTGGCTGATTGTCCACCCCCTGCCTATCACTCAGGCTGGTTGATTGTCCACCCCCTGCCTATCATTCAGGCTGGTTGACTGTCCACCCCCTGCCTATCACTCAGGCTGGTTGATTGTCCACCCCCTGCCTATCATTCAGGCTGGTTGATTGTCCACCCTCTGCCTATCACTCAGGCTGGTTGATTGTCCACCCCCCCCGCCTATCACTCAGGCTGGTTGATTGTCCACCCCCTATCACTCAGGCTGGTTGACTGTCCACCCCCTGCCTATCACTCAGGCTGGTTGATTGTCCACTCCCTGCCTATCACTCAGGCTGGTTGATTGTCCACCCCCTGCCTATCACTCAGGCTGGTTGATTGTCCACCCCCTATCATTCAGGCTGGTTGATTGTCCACCCCTGCCTATCACTCAGGCTGGTTGATTGTCCACCCCCGCCTATCACTCAGGCTGGTTGACTGTCCACTCCCTGTCTATCACTCAGGCTGGTTGACTGTCCACCCCCTGCCTATCACTCAGGCTGGTTGATTGTCCACCCCCCGCCTATCACTCAGGCTGGTTGATTGTCCACTCCCTGTCTATCACTCAGGCTGGTTGATTGTCCACCCTCTGCCTATCACTCAGGCTGGTTGATTGTCCACCCCCCGCCTATCACTCAGGCTGGTTGATTGTCCACTCCCTGTCTATCACTCAGGCTGGTTGATTGTCCACCCCCTATCACTCAGGCTGGTTGACTGTCCACCCCCTGCTGCCTATCACTCAGGCTGGTTGATTGTCCACCCCCTGCCTATCACTCAGGCTGGTTGATTGTCCACCCTCTGCCTATCACTCAGCTGGTTGATTGTCCACCATCTGCCTATTATTCAGGCTGGTTGATAGTCCACCCCCTATCATTCAGGCTGGTTGACTGTCCACCCCCTGCCTATCACTGAGGCTGGCTGATTGTCCACCCCCTGCTTATCACTCAGGCTGGTTGACTGTCCACTCCCTGTCTAGCTGGTTGATTGTCCACCCCCCCTGCCTATCATTCAGGCTGGTTGATTGTCCACCCCCTATCACTCAGGCTGGTTGACTGTCCACCCCCTCTGCCTATCACTCAGGCTGGTTGACTGTCCACCCCCTGCCTATCATTCAGGCTGGTTGATTGTCCACCCCCTGCCTATCATTCAGGCTGGTTGATTGTCCACTCCCTATCACTCAGGCTGGTTGATTGTCCACCCCCTGCCTATCACTCAGGCTGGCTGACTGTTCATCATGCATTACACTCCAGTTTGTCCACGCCTACTGTGAATGAAATGTAGGCCAAGCTAAAAAAAAAAAATCAATGAAAAAAACTATGGCGCCTCATGTGCTTAAAAATGACAAACACTTTTATTTCAACAGAGGGAAGTTTCCCAGTGACATTTTCAAATGCAACAGGGTAAACTGACATTCTTGCAGGTAACAAATTGGTGTGTGCGTGCTGTCCCATGTCCTGTCTCACCTAAGTCAAATCATTCTCAGGCCCCTACCTCCAGCTTTGTATTGCTGGTAGTAACTGCCTGGAAGAAAATTTTACCCACCTAAGAGCGAAGATGGGAGGAGGGAGAGAGGGAGGAAAGGAGAGAAGAGAGGACAGCAAACACAAAAATAGGTTAAGTCAGAAACTTGAACAAACAAAGAGAAGAATAGCAGACAAAAAAGATCAAGAGAAGAAATAACAGGACAGACAAAAGAATCCACAACGATTGAAAAGCCATGATAACCAGGCTTCCGTGCTTTCTATCAGGTAATTAGCCACTAACAACTGGTCAAAGCGCAGACAATACCTTGCTTGAGCACACCTTCCCGTCTCCCTCAAAGCCAGGATTGCACTGACACACGTAGCGAGACGCCCCCGATGGATCCGGCAAGCAGCGAGCGTTCTCGTCACAGTCGTTCATGACATCACAGCCTTTCACCTCACAGCGGAATCCGTCACCTGCAAATCGACAATGAATCATCCAGTGCATGCTGCAAAGTTACTGTACACCCCTGCAATCCAGCTTGCAAGGAAGACTAAAATACACTGCTGAGATACAATACATAATTGCTGTGTGAACAACACCAACCAAGGAGACCAAAATGTTATCAACTACTTCTCTGTTGCCCTTCTTCAATCCCTGCCTCTCAAGTAATCTTGTTCATAGCCCAGCCAACTATGGAGGCCGTATGAGGGTTGTCTCTACCACTCTACTCCTTAGATTTCCTCCTATCCCTCCCTCCTTTCCTTCACCATCCCACCCCCACTCCAGACTATTCCAAAACTACCCTTAATGAAATCCTCACTATTCCCTGACTGCCATCCCAGCTCAATCCACTCCATTCCCTATCTCCCCTCTCAGCTCAATCCACTCCATTCCCAAACTCCCCTCACAATCCACTCCATTCCCAATCTCCCCTCTCAGTTCAGTTCAGTCCACTCCATTCCATCTTCCCAATCCACTCCCCTCCCCTCACAATCCACTCTATTCCCAATCTCCCCTCTCAGCTCAGTCCACTCCAAATCTCCCTCTCAGCTCAATCCACTCCATTCCCAATCTCCCCTCTCAGCTCAATCCACTCCATTCCCAAACTCCCCTCACAATCCACTCCATTCCCAATCTCCCCTCAGCTCAGTCCACTCCATTCCAATCTCCCTCTCTCAGCTCAATCCACTCCATTCCCAAACTCCCCTCACAATCCACTCTATTCCCAATCTCCCCTCTCAGCTCAGTCCACTCCATTCCCAATCTCCCCTCTCACCTCAGTCCACTCCATTCCCAATCTCCCCTCTCAGCTCAGTCCACTTTAGTCCCAAACTCCCCTCTCAGCTCAGTCCACTCCATTCCCAATCTCCCCTCTCACCTCAGTCCACTATATTCCCAAACTCCCCTCTCAACTCAGTCCACTTTAGTCCAAAACTCCCCTCTCAGCTCAGTCCACTCCATTCCCAATCTCCCCTCTCAGCTCAATCCACTCTATTCCCAAACTCCCCTCTCAGCTCAATCCACTCTATTCCCAAACTTCCCTCTCAGCTCAATCCACTCCATTCCCAATCTCCCCTCTCAGCTCAATCCACTATATTCCCAAACTCCCCTCTCACCTCAGTCACTATATTCCCAATCTCCCCTCTCAGCTCAGTCCACTTTAGTCCCAAACTCCCCTCTCTCAGCTCAATCCACTCTACTCCCAAACTCCCCCTCAGCTCAATCCACTCTATTCCCAATCTCCCCTCTCAGCTCAATCCACTCTATTCCCAAACCCCCTCTCACCTCAGTCCACTATATTCCCAAACTCCCCTCTCAGCTCAGTCCACTTTAGTCCCCAAACTCCCCTCTCAGCTCAGTCCACTCCACTCCCAAACTCCCCTCTTAATCAATCTGTTCCCAAACTCCCCTCTCAACTCAATCCACTCCATTCCCAAACTCCCCTCTCAGCCCAATCCACTCCATTCCCAAAGTCCCCTCTTATTCCAATCTGTTCCAAACTCCCCTCTCAGCTCAGTCCACTCCATTCCCAATCTCCCCTCTCACCTCAGTCCACTATATTCCCAAACTCCCCTCTCAGCTCAGTCCACTTTAGTCCCAAACTCCCCTCTCAGCTCAGTCCACTCCATTCCCAATCTCCCCTCTCAGCTAAATCCACTCTATTCCCAAACTCCCCTCTCACCTCAGTCCACTATATTCCCAAACTCCCCTCTCAGCTCAGTCCACTTTAGTCCCAAACTCCCCTCTCAGCTCATTCCACTCCATTCCCAAACTCCCCTCTTAATCCAATCTGTTCCCAAACTCCCCTCTCAACTCAATCCACTCCATTCCCAAACTCCCCTCTCAATCCAGTCTGAACTCCCCTCTCAGCTCAATCCGATCTGTCCCCAAACTCCCCTCTCAGTTCAATCCACTCCATTCCCAAACTCCCCTCAATCCAATCTGTTCCCAAACTCCTCTCTCAGCTCAATCCACTCCATTCCCAAACTCCCCTCTCAATCCAATCTGTTCCCAAACTCCCCTCTCAATCCAGTCCATTCCCAAACTCCCCTCTCAATCCACTCCATTCCCAAAGTCCCCTCTAAATCTACTCTATTCCTAAACTCCCCTCTCAATCCAATCTGTTCCCAAAGTCCCCTCTCAATCCAATCTATTCCCAAACACCCCTCTCAATCCACTCCACTCCCAAAGTCCCCTCTCAATCCACTCCATTCCCAAACTCCCCTCTCAATCCACTCCATTTCCAAACTCCCCTCTCAATCCAATCTTTTCCCAAGCACCCCTCTCAATCCAATCTGTTCCCAAACTTCCCTCTCAATCCAATCTATTCCCAAACTCCCTTTTGGGCTCAATCCCAATTATTCCCCCAATTTTCTTTTCAGCTCAATCCATTCCATTCCCAACTACTTTCTCAGTTAAATCCATCCTACTCTCTAACTCTATTCTCAGTTCAACCCATTCTATTCTGCAAAATTTCAACTCATCTAAATCCACACTATTCCCCAACTCTTTTCTAAGCCCAGTCCACTCTGCTTCTCAATTCCCGTCTCAACTCTGTCAACTCTATTCCAAAATTCCCCTCTCAACTCAATCAACTCTATTCCAAAGTTCCCCTCTCAACTCAATCAACTCTATTCCAAAATTCCCCTCTCAACTCTATTCCAAAGTTGCCCTCTTAACTCAATCAACTCTACTCCAAAATTCCCCTCTCAGCTCAATCAACTCTATTCCAAAATCCCTTCTCAACTCAATCAACTCTACTCCAAAATTCCCCTCTCAGCTCAGACCATTACATTTACCAAATTTTTTTTTTCCAGGCTCAATCCACTCTATTCTCCAATCCCCGACACAAATCAGTCCCTATGTGTTAACTCCCCTTTCAGATCAATCCACACATTTCCCCCAACTCCCCTTCTCTAAGTTCAACCAACTCTACTCCACAATTCCCTTCTGAACTAGATCTACTCTTTTCTGCATCCTCTCTCTTTCACCATTCTTCACTAGCTAAATAAAAATAAAAACACCCGAATGTCTTTTCCTACTGATGTAACAGACGACTTACATAAAACTGTTAACAACATGAACTTGTTCTGAAAGGAAAAAAAAAAAAAAGGCACTCCTTATGGATGATTATGCATACCTGTGTAGCCAGCAGGACAACGGCAGAGGAAGGCGTTATAAGTCACATCAAAGTCACACACAGCTTCCCGCGCACACACGTTGACCTCCCGACAGTCATACTCCTGGCAGCTTGTGCCATCTCCATAGAAACCATAGCGGCACTGGCACTGGAATCGGTTGGCAGCAGGGTCAAAGTTGCATTCTGCATTGGGGTCGCATTCACCACACCTGTCTGCAAGGTATAACCATCAGCACACCTGTCAGGAACCTTTTCTGTCATCGTATTGATCATCCTATTTGACGATGTCGTCTGAAAATGAAATTAAAAAAAAAAAATTTTTTTTAATACTATTTAAGTACAAACATAAATATATCTACAGACCCTCCTTGAAAGCTGAAAATAGGAACAAAATTTACTGTTGACATCATTATATGACACTGCACTTGTGTTGGCATCTTGTAATCATCATGCACTTTACTGACACTACGCCACTTTACCCACCCCCCTCCGTCCAAAACCTCCACGTGAAAATAAAGTAAACTCTACTATTTTTAACACCCAAGTCAGTCAGCAGATATTCTGATCATCTCAACTTCTTCCTGCTTCACTCCTGATTTAATGCTGGTGCCATGAACTTATTGCTCTTCACCTAAAAAGAAAATAACAATATTTAGCAAGTACCCTTCTAAATCTTGACCTAAAGAGCAACATAAAATATATTTTGAACAACTACCAGTATGAGCTAACATTCCAGGAAAAGTTTGAACTTTCAAAATATCCACATAAACATGATTTTGTTGAAGTCTTTGTGCAGGCGACTGTCCCTGCCCTGATTCACTTCTGATGATCAGTCTGGACAGCAAATTCATTAGTAGTTTTTTTTTTACCTCCTGACCAAATTATACTCATCTGAAAGTAGTACTTGACTTCTCTCTTTGGTACCTTGTTTATAACGAAAAGAAATGTGGTAGACAGAGGGAGATAAAGAGACAAAAAAAAAGACCAAGGACAGATCTATACACAGGGTGAACAAAACAGGTGCAACAAAAAAAAAAAAGAAAGGAGCACGATTGGGTATCCACATAGCCAACTGACCAATGGGAGTGCAGGTGACGCCATCGCCAGTGAAGCCATAGCGACAGTTGCAGCGATACACCAAGCGCTCGATGTCGTAGATACACTCTGCATCCCTGCTGCAGTAGCGACAGTCAGCCTCTGGCATCACATCAGGCACAGTTCATTGCACCAGTTATAACAGTCACATCGCACACAGTTCATTGCACCAGTTTATAACAGTCACATCGCACACACAGTTCATCGCACCGGTTATAACAGTCACATCGCACACAGTTCACTGCACCAGTTATAACAGTCACACCACACACAGTTCATTGCACTGGTTATAACAGTCACATCACACACAGTTCACTGCACCAGTTATAACAGTCACAACACGGACAGTTCACTGCCAGTTATAACAGTCACATCACACACTGTTCACTGCACCAGTTATAACAGTCACACACACAGAGTTCATCTGCACCAGTTATAACAGTCACATCACACACAGTTCACTGCACCAGTTATAACAGTCACACACACGGACAGTTCATCGCACCAGTTATAACAGTCACATCACACACACACACACAGTTTGCACAGTGGTTATAACAGTCACATCACACACAGTTCATCGCACTAGTTATAACAGTCACATCACACACAGTTCATTGCACAAGTTATAACAGTCACATCACACACAGTTCACTGCACCAGTTATAACAGTCACAACACGGAGAGTTCATCGCACCAGTTATAACAGTCACATCACACACAGTTCACTGCACCAGTTATAACAGTCACAACACGGACAGTTCATCGCACCAGTTATAACAGTCACATCACACACAGTTCATTGTACTAGTGGTAACAGTGACATCACACACAGGTCATTGCACCAGTTATAACAGTCACATCACACACACAGTTCATCGCACCAGTTATAACAGTCAGGCCACACACAGTTCATCGCACCAGTTATAACAGTCACATCACACACAGTTCACCGCACCAGTTATAACAGTCACATCAAACACACAGTTCATTGCACTAGTGGTAACAGTCACATCAGACACAGTTCGTTGCACTAGGTAACAGTCACAACACGGACAGTTCATTGCATCAGTGGTAACAGTCACACAACACGGACAGTTCATTGCACCAGTTATAACAGTCACACCACACACAGTTCATCGCACCAGTTATAACAGTCACATCACACACAGTTCATCGCACCAGTTATAACAGTCACATCACACACAGTTCACTGCACTAGTGGTAACAGTCACACAGCACACACAGTTCATTGCCACATGGCACCAGGTAACAGTCACCACCACACACAGTTCATTGCACTAGTGGTAACAGTCACATCACACACAGTTCATTGCCACCATGGCATAACAGTCACATCACACACAGTTCATTGCACCAGTTATAACAGTCACATCGCACACAGTTCATGGCACCAGTGGTAACAGTCACATCACTCACAGTCATTGCCAACATGGTAACAGAACAGTCACATCACACAGTTCACTGCACCAGTTATAACAGTCACATCACACACAGTTCATTGCACCAGTTATAACAGTCACATCGACACAGTTCATTGCCAACATGGCACCAGTGCACACAACAGGCACTAGTGGTAACAGTCACATCACTCACAGTTCATTGCCTAGTGGTAACAGTCACATCACACACAGTTCACTGCACCAGTTAACAGTCACAGTCACATCACACACAGTTCATTGCACCAGTTATAACAGTCACATCGTTCACACAGTTCATGGCACTAGTGTAACAGTCACATCACGCACAGTTCATTGCCAACATGGCACCAGTCGTAACAGTCACATCAGGCACAGTTCATTTGCCAACATAGCACCAGTGGTAACAGTCACATCAGGCACAGTTCACTGCACCACATGGTAACAGTCACATCAGGCACAGTTCACTGCACCAGTGGTAACAGTCACACCAGGCACAGTTCACTGCACCAGTGGTAACAGTCACAGTTCACTGCACCAGTGGTAACAGTCACATCAGGCACAGTTCATTGCCAACATGCACCAGTGGTAACAGTCACATCAGGCACAGTTCACTGCACCAGTGGTAACAGTCACATCGGCACAGTTCATTGCACCAGTGCTAACAGTCACATCAGGCACAGTTCATTGCCAACATAGCACCAGTGGTAACAGTCACACTGCACGTCACCTCACCATGGGATTCTTCACATCATCATTACACATTCTACAGCAGCCCAATCATTTAAGATATTACATTATATCATCAGACCATAAAGGCCTTACACGGATGATCAAAGCACGACAGATACTATCGAGCTCCAGCATCAAATGTTTGAAAGAGACAAAGCACAAGAAAAAAAAAAAAAGTAAATTTCTAGAAATTCATCATGATCTTGTTACTGGTGATATTGATGGATGACACTTTACATCCATCTGTTGTATTATATCTACATTTGTTACAACACCCTCCATGTAATAATTGCACCACCCATGATAAACTATAAGTGCAGAACTACCCCCCCCCCCCCCCCCCCCCACACACATATGTACCCCATCAAACATTATATGCATGCGCCTGCTCACACTTGCTCTCACACACACTTGTCTAAAATCATGTGGTGAACAGACATAAATATTAAACATACAAACACACACACACACCACACCAACGCACATACATCTATAATCTATGAATACAAACATACACAGCCAGCCACTTACAAATCCACGCAAAAAAAAAGGAAAAAGAAAAAAAAAACAACAGCAACAATTATCATTGCTCTCCCTGTCAAAACAACACACAACATGTGTAGTGTGCACTGACGATCATTGGGTCGACAGTTGATGCCGTCCCCGCTGAAGTCGTCCATGCACTGACAGCCATAGGTGTTGGTCTCTGGGTCCAGCACACACTCTGCGTTCTCTCCACAGATGTCCGCTTCATTGCAGTCAAACCTGTACACAGCACACACAAACAAACACACCATTGTGTCAAGTTCATTGCAGCCCAAACCTGTATACAACACACAAACACACCGTGTCACTTTGCTGCAGTCTAATCCTGTACACAGCAACACACAAACACACTGCGTCAACTTAATTGCAATCAAAACCTGTACACAACAACACACAAACACACCGTGTCAACTTCACTGCAGTCAAATCCTGTACACAACAATACAAAAACACACTGTGTCAACTTCATTGCAGTCAAAACCCGTACACAGCAACACACAAAACAAACACACCGTGTCAACTTCACTGCAGTCAAAACCTGTACACAGCAATAACACATACACACACACTGTGTCAGCTTCATTGCAGTCAAAACCTGTATGCACCACACACAAACACACTGCATCAGCCTTGTTGCAAAACCTGTACACAACAACACACAAACACACCATGTCAACTTCACTGCAGTCAAAGCCTGTATGCAGCAGTAACACAAGCACACACTGTGTCAGCTTCAATGCAGTCAAAACCTGTACACAGCAACACACACACACACACACACACACACACACACACACTGTGTCAGCTTCACTGCAGTCAAAACCTGTACAGCACACACACACACACACACACACACACACACACACACACACACACACTGTGTCAGCTTCACTGCAGTCAAAACCTACACAGCACACACACACACACACACACCACACACACACACACTGTGTCAGCTCAGCTTCATTGCAGTCAAAACCTGTACACAGCAACACACATACACACTGTGTCAGCTTCATTGCAGTCAAAACCTGTACACAGCAACACATACACACTGTGTCAGCTTCACAGTCAAAACTGTACACACACACACACACACTGTGTCAGCTTCACTGCAGTCAAAACCTTTATACAGCAACACACACAGACTGTGTCAGCTTCATTGCAGTCAAAACCTATACACAGCAATACACACACACACACACTGTGTCAGCTTCATTGCAGTCAAAACCTGCACACAGCAACACACACACACACACACACACACACACACACACACACACACACACTGTGTCAGCTTCACTGCAGTCAAAACCTGCACATAGCAACACACACAGACTGTGTCAGCTTCATTGCAGTCAAAACCTGTACACACACACACACACACACACACACACACACACACACTGTGTCAGCTTCACTGCAGTCAAAACCTGCACACAGCAAACACACACACACACACACACTGTGTCACACAGTCACACACACACACACACACACACACACACTGTGTCAGCTTCATTGCAGTCAAAAACCTACACACAGCAACACACACACACACACACACACACACACACACACGCACTGTGTCAGCTTCATTGCAGTCAAAACCTGCACACAGCAACACACACACAGTTTCAGCTTCATCGAAGTCCAAACCACACCACACACCACCAACTCAGCTTCAACTGTCGCCAAGAATGCTTCATCGAAAATAAGACCAAAAACCAACTGCTATCTGTCGCCAAGAATGAAAATAAGGGGTGGGAGGGGGTGGGGGGGGGGGGGGGGGGTTTCAGGGATTTTTTTTTTTTTCTTTTTTTTTTTGTGATCTGTCGTTACAATCAATGTTTCACCCCAACCAACCACACAGGGTCTTTACACAACTGTCATGGGTCTGGAAAACAAGTCCTCTCGCCTGCAAATGAAAAAAAAGAAAAAACCCACCATGAACAATGAACAACTACTTCCAAGGCATTTATTTTACATTCTCTACAGATGACCAGTGATAATTATTATGCACACATGTGTGTGCTAATGTGTGAAAATCCCATCTGATGCACTGGAATTCAGGCCAGTGCATCACTAAAACACACTACTTTAATGCGACACAGTGATTTTCTACTGTATGCATTTCAACTCCCAGCAGTGCGTCACATGAAAGCAATTTTGTCCAAACCACCATACAAAGTCAGTCACATGCAAACTTTCCTCAATCTTTCAAAACGTTCTGAAATGATGAGAGCAACTTCCGCTTGAAAACTCTTCCTTACTGAAAACCAACATGTCTTCAAAACACACTACCCAGCCTGTGACTTGATCAGATCACATGATTCATGGAGACAGGAAAATCAGTTGCAAAGTGAGGTAACTGCAGGCGGAAATCTAAACAAATCTTAAACAGGGGTTGAAAGAACTCGGCCAAACAATGTGGACAAATGAACCACAAGACAAAACAGATCGGGTTTCGACCCCCTAGGTCTTCTTCAGGCAAGACAAACAACACTCAGGACAACAAAAATGAAGAACAAGCAATCATTTTGTCAAATTCGGCACAAGATGGCATTCAACACCCCATCTTTCCCCTGAATAAATGCACAATACAGAATATCAATAGAAATGTGTGTGTGTGTGAAATGTGTGCCAGTGAATGTGTGCATGTCATACACATTTCTATGTATGTGTCCAGGCATATGAGCATGAGCATACATTCACACATACAAATACATTTGTCTATACACACATGTGTGTATGTGTGACCTGTGACTGAGAATGCATCAATATTAAGAGGACAAGAGGGTGTTGTAGTGCATGTGAGTGAGAATGAATGTTCACGCTAGTTTCATGACATGATCAGTGTACAATACAAACTTACGGATAGGCAAGCAGGTCTGGCCATCACCACGGAAACCAGGATTACACTCGCACTGCGCCGGCCCATCTCACTGTTGAACACACAGCGAGCATCCTCCCCACAGTAGCCCCCATTGCACTGCTGCTGCTCACCTAAACACAGTAAGATTCACAGTGAGAACAGAAATGACCCACACACCACTGCCAGTCCACTGCACTGCTGCTGCTCACCTAAACACAGTAAGATTCACAGTGAGAACAGAAATGACCCACACACCACACAGCCAGTCCACTGCACTGCTGCTGCTCACCTAAACACAGTCAGATTTACAGTGACAACAGAAATGACCCACACACCACAGCCAGTCCACTGCACTGCTGCTCACCTAAACACAGATCTACAGTTTAAATGACCCACACACCACAGCCAGTCCACTGCACTGCTGCTGCTCACCTAAACACAGTCAGATTTACAGTGACAACAGAAATGACCCACACACCACAGCCAGTCCACTGCACTGCTGCTGCTCACCTAAACACAGTCAGATTTACAGTGACAGAAATGACCCACACACCACAGCCAGTCCACTGCACTGCTGCTGCTCACCTAAACACAGATCTACAGTGACAACAAAATGACCCCCACACAACAGCCATCAAAAATCATTATGGAAAAGGGGAGGAGGAGGGTATTAGACATCTGAAAGGGTGGAGGGACGCTGGTAATCGAAAAGGAGATGGTCACTTCCCAGCATGGGCAGTGTGATTTCATGTGACTGGGATCACAGATGACCATCTGTAAGATCCTGGTGTTTGTCAGCATTTATGCTAATGAACGAAACTATGACATCCACACCTGTGAGACACATGCAGACACGGACCTCTGGCCTGCCCATGGAACGTACATAAACCAATGGATAGACTGCAAAAGTCATCATCATGGCCACTGTTCCCGGGAAGCCGGACTGAGTGGGGGAGGGAGAGGGGGTGGTGCTGACTCCCTTCGCAGTGGAGTGTGGGAATGGAAGTGCTTGCATGGTTATCACGAGAAGTCCATCACCATCAGATAATCAGGGGAGGAGGTTGGGGGGGGGGGGGGGGGGAGGGGCAGGGGCAAGCATGGAATGGACTGGGGAGAGGCTGGCCTGCCTCCACTGGCCGTGGGACTACACATACACTGTCCATGATGTGACAGGGACAGTCCCTCATCCAATCTCTTTCCAAAACTCGTGGGCTGTCACTCAGGTTGATGCAAGTCAAATTCAAATACTGTACACCATGTCGTGCCTGACCAATTTTCACATCAGCTACAAGATGCAAATGGAGAACAACCTTTACAGACAACACAGAACTCTATGAATCAAGAACAAAACAGCCTTTTTGACAGGTGAGCGAATTCGAGAGGTTGCAGGAGATACAGGACTCAAGTTGACTAAGCAGATGTCTTGGTGCTCAAAAGAGTGGACAACTGTTGCTGAAGCTAACAGGAAATATGAAGTAACTTTCTGGCATTACCTGCTGACAGCCATCAACAGAGCATTTTCTTCCTCAGATGGAAAGGTCAACACACAAAAGAATGCTTTAGGAATCCATGACCCAATGGAACAGAAGCTTCACAAACTAAAAGTTGACAAGACGTCTTTGTTTGCCAAAGAAATGCAGAAAACTGAACTCATTCAACAGGATGTTTTTGTCGTGAACTCACTACGGGAGATCACTCTGACTGACTTGGTGGAATAAAGGTGACATTAGTTCCCTGCTCTCCCAATTTTGATTTTTGGGGAGGATCCTGATGTGTGACAATGTTGCACACCAAGTGTGGATAAGGCATTTATTTGGATAGGTAAACATGAAGAAAACAGATGCATATCTAAAATATCCAACATTTTCACTTGATGATTGAAGAAGTTAACAGAGTAACAAAGTAAAATATTAGTTAAATCAGTCTCACATATTTGGTGTCTACACTGAGAAACAGATTATCAGCTCACCTTTCAAAGTTTTATAAACTTAAGTTGAAATGTGAAATACACACCCCTCCCTAGTGTTCTTCCCCCCCCCCCCCCCCCCCCCCAACTTAGCTAAGTTGTAAAACAGACCTACTGCTCTCAAATACTTTGCTGGAAACAATACATTGAAACTCATTAAAGTGTGGACATTGCATCATGATGTGAAAACTCTCCAAATCACTCAGTACCCACACAGAACAGTTCTCATGTAATTCTTTGTGGAACACTATGATGTCTTTTTATCTTTGACAGGTAATTTTGCTTCTTCTTAAAAAAAAAAAACTGGTTCACTCAAAAACGAGTATGTCACCTGTGCGCATATTAAAAATAAAACAAAATAAAATAAAGTGCGACTCAGCCTGTTGGCCCCTGGAGCAAAATTTGGCAACAAGAGGTCGCACACGATATTTAAGAAGTTAAAAGCAATGGCCAGGTTCAGGCCTAGGTAACCATAAAATATCTGGGGAATGTAAAATAGAAAAGTCAGTCAATATGCAGATCTCAAGACTGTCGTATCAATTTGATTTTTAAAGAGACTGCATTTTTGTGGCAATCTTGATGGCACCCGGCAGTGAGTTCCACAGCCTTACAGAACTAGGATAAAATGAATGTAAATGGCTGTCAATATTTGATGCAGGTATGGCATAAGATTGACCGCCACTCCTGGTGCTACTTTTATTCAATACCAGTTGTTCCATTGGGATATTGATTAGTTTAGCTCTGCCTTTGAAGAAGGTATTAAGTTTGATATAAAAGCTCTTCTCTCTTCTAAGGGTTTCCATTCTAATTTCCTCATGTTCTTCTTAGTATTCCCTTTCTCTCTGATAATGGTTCCCTGTTACGAACCGTGCTGCTCTCTTCTGAATCTTTTTGATGTTATCGCGAGGTTATTGTGACCACTATATCTAAACAGATATAAAGATTTATTTTTTTTTTCTCTCTCTCAAACTATTTTTTTTAATCTATGAAATTAACATATACACCCACAAAAATATGCACTTGTGCATACAGGCACATGTACACAGATGCATACACATATACATATGTACACCAACGTGCATGCACACAAGCATGCGTGCACGCGTGCACACACACACACACACACACACACACACACACACACACACACACACACACACACACACACACACTAAGCAACTTACGAGTACAGATGCGACCATCGCCTTGATATCCTGGCAGACACTGACAATAAAAGGAGCCGTATACATTGGAGCAGCGTGCATTGGCATCACACATAGCGATCCCCAGAGCACATTCATCAATGTCTGCAACAGCGAATGCATGGCACAGCTTGACACAATGCAATACTAGAGTTCTCATACATAATTATAAACCTTCTTGCGTACATAAGATTGCATAAAGCCAGGAACAATACAAATAATGAAATTGTCAAAGACTGCAGTATTGCAATATTAAGGATTTCAGCTGACTGGATAATCTGGCACGTGATTCTGATGGAAAGAGATGAAAAACATGTTCATACAATATAAGATACTGATAACTTTAACACCCTGTCCTCCTGACGGATTTGCTACTGAGCTACTGTTACATGATGTATTCCTACTTTCAACATCATCAAACTTTTCCTTTGGGGACTATGAGGTGGGGCTGATGCTTGCAGATGGGGGAAAGCATGGGCAACAAGACAGTAAAGGAAATGTTGTGAAGCAGAACTTTCTGTACAGACCTTCCAACAACCTTAAAATGTACATGTCAGATGGAAGGACGCATGGTAGTGAGCAAGCAGGCATACAACCTTGCCAAGGAAAGCTAGCAATTTAAATGATGAATTCCCTGACATAAAATGTTTGTGTGATTGAGTTTATAACTGAATCGGTGTCAGCAAAATCAGTCTTTATATTGGAAGGGTAGTAAACCACAGACTATCTGCATGGGTTATCAACTCTTGACTCTAGAAAGTGATTCTATGTGGACAACAGCAGTTCTGACTTGTCAACACGCTGCTCTAAACATTGCTGATTGCCCTGACCAATATTGAGCAATACTGGCTCAAGGTGTCAAGCCTCAAAAGTTGCTACATGTACAGTGCTCTTAGGTTTTGCTTTCAGCCGACAAAGGGAAGACGGTCTCCTTGAAATCTTTAGGTGTAGTTTCACATGAAACGGAGGCACAGGCATGCCATATAGGAGAAGACAGTACCTCGGTGAGGTAAGTATGACAAAAATAACAAACACAAATGTGAACAACTTTATAATGGATTTGAAATCTTTAAAAAAAAAAAAAATCCAGAAAAAGGGCTTACTTACCCTGACAGTCCATGCCGTTTCCTTGGTAACCAGCACGGCACACACAGCGGAAGGACTGGTCGGCTGGCACGCAGTCGGCATGTGAGTGACAGGTCTGAGCGGCATCAGCACAAGGGTCACTTCCTGCACACATCCACACAGTTCTCTCCCTTGATCTGAACCTCTAACACACACTGAATGATACGCTTTCAACTGATGCTTTAACTTTTTTCTACACGGTGCACAAGCATATGTGCTAACCGTAAGTTTTCCTTCCATTATGGCGCACATGTCCCTGTGCGTACTCCACCACTCACTGTTCCATCCTGTTAGCATGCATACGTGTGTTTGTACTTTGGAAAATTTGTACACTTGAACTATAAGAATGCTAGTGAACTAACTGCTGCAGAAACTTAGAGAAGGGTTCCCACGTTACTGGCATTCCATTCCTGATAAGGCTGAGGAAAGTTTACGTTCAATTTCCGCAGCATAAACAAAGAACCCTTTTTTTCCCCTTCAGCGCTGGTTTTTTTCTGCTGTGCTCCTTGCAGGCCAGATTTCGTCTGCTGGTCAGAAAAGTAAGGCAGCGTGGTGATTTTCACAGCTTGTTTCACTCAAATAGGTGATCAAGCTATGTTTACAAGGTGGTTTGGATGATGAAGGAGAGTTTATGGAATTTATTTTGTACATTCTGATTAAACAGCAATTGCAAAACTCTGGTCTTGTAGATCTAGTTGCAAAGTGAAACGACTGCAGGCGGAAATCTAAACAAATCTTAAATAAATGTCAGCGAACCGCCCAGAGAAACGTGGACAAACGAGTCACAAGACAAACCACAACGCGTTTCGACCTCTTAGGTCTTCTTTAGGAGCAACAAACATGAAACAAATAACGAAAATGCACTTAGCTTTGATCGCTTCTGTGTTCAACGCCTTCTTTCTTGCGCTGAACACAGAAGCGATCAAAGCTAAGTGCATTTTCGTTATTTGTTTCATGTTTGTTGCACCTGAAGAAGACCTAAGAGGTCGAAACACGTTGTGGTTTGTCTTGTGACTTGTTTGTCCACGTTTTCTCTGGCGGTTCGCTGACATTTATTTAAGATTTGTCTGGTCTTGTAATTTTCTCTCTTTTTTTTATGTTGAGGCTGCCTGCCTTCCCCTCGTGTCATTTCTTCACAAAATACATAAAAGTAATGCACTTATTCAGGTGAAAAGTATTTGATTTTCTCTTTCCAACCACACCAAATATGCTGCTGTAAGGTATAAAAACAAGTCCGTAAAAAAAATTAGAGAACTATCAAAATCCTTACACACACAGGGAACTGAACAGCATTGAGCGCCTACAGAAGGAGGGGCAGGCGCATGCGCTCAGCCTACGTGTGGAAAGTGTTAAAAACACTCTTTACCCTGAAATTCTCATCAACATTTCAAAGACATGCAAAGGATTTTTAAACGGACACACATGCCCACACACACCATGTTCTTTTACAAGGACGGTAGTAAGGCACTTAACTGGTAATATCCTGCTGTGTTGAATCAAACAGACACTACCGAATGATTATCACCACCAACGTGAATTAATGGTTTGCAGGATTTCGTTTGGTTGGTACCCTCTAATAGGTGTCTCTGTTGGCCGATTTTAATCCTAAACAGAAACCATCTTATGGGAATACCAATACTATCAATGAAAATAAACTGTCTTTGTCATGACCTGGTATATGGTAGACTGACCTAAATGCTGAACACATTCAAGGCACCTCAGAATGCACAAAATGATCTCCATACATGAAACACTGTATGCACAGCACTAGAACACTTTTGTTCCTTCACATTCACAGTGGATGACAAAATGAGCTACATGCACCCCACTGAGCTACTTTAACAAAAATACAATACACCAGTCCCCACACTGACGTCACACACACATCTGTCATGGCCAACATCACTGGACATCGCATTCACAAACCTAATCCATCACTGACCTGTCATAACAGACATCTTACTGCCCCACAGCCACCGAGCGACCATCTCAACACAATCCACCTTCCCATCACCTGAAGGAAAACCAAAGCCCTGAAGATCAAGCATCGACCCAAATCCACCTACACAGACAGCCTCACCTACCAGAAGGGTGGCAGATACTGTCAGGGGCAAGAGATAGCTAGGAAAGAGTAGCAACTGCAGCTCAGTGACGTCTGGCACTCATGATGCGTGCCCTGTCACACAAAGACCATTCCGTTCCACAATGAACTTATACAGAAGCACAGACAAAAAAAAAAACGCCAACAAACCCAAAATACCCTACAGCAGCAGCGACATCTGTCAACAGGCATCTCAGAACACTCCTCCACATCTGTGGGCCAGGTGCCATCACTAGCACTCAGTTCTGACTGACAACACACCCACTGCCAGCCCAGGAAAAGCTGAAGTAAAAAAAAAAAATGGAGAGGGCCTGGATACGCTCTCTTGTCGACCACCACTAGACAAGCGCTGAAGCAGACTCGCTATGACCAGTGGAAGGAAGGTCAACCAAGAAACACCTTGCGCTGGCACCTAGATGCAGACACCCAACAAACCAGAAACACCTGGGGTAGCTTGAGAGGAAGAACCAGAGCGAGGGCCCTGGAGGATTTGTGAAAATGACCTGTGGTCTGGGAGGGATGAAAGATGATAATGATGATCACAGAAAAGTTGTTGTTGAACATCTTATGAATAAACACAAAATCTTAACCCCATATCTTATCCCAAACCTGTCACAAGTCGCCCTTTGCTTACCTGTCAAGACATTCATTGAACAACACATCATCTTATCGCATGTTAAACTGTTCAAACCTGTCTCACTCAACTACTGCCCTTTGCTTACCTGTCAAGACATTCACGTTTTGAACACACACATCATCTTATCGCATGTTAAACTGTCACTCAACTAGGTCCTGTTCTGACCTGTCACAATGTTCACTGAACAACACATCATCTTATCCTACGTTAACCTGTCGCTCAACCAGGTCCTGTGCTTACCTGTCAAGACGTTTACTGAACAACACATCACCTTATTCAATATCAACCAGGTCCTGCGCTCACCTGTCAAGACGTTTTACTGAACAACACATCACCTTATTCAATATCAACCAGGTCCTGCGCTCACCTGTCAAGACGTTTACTGAAAAACACATCATCTTATCCCATATCACCAAGGTCCTGCGCTCACCTGTCAAGACGTTCATTGAACAACACCTCATCTTATCCTATGTTAACCTGTCACTCAACCAGGTCCTGTGCTCACCTGTCAGGACGTTCCTGTCAGGACGTTTTTTGTTGGACATGGCATAACGCACCACCTGTCCTTGTCGTTGTGGCGGACGAAGGTGCGGGAGACGGCCAGTCTCTCATCGTGTCAGTGCGGGGATTGGGGTCAGCTTTGCACTCCTCGAAGGTCAGCGTCTGGTCCCATGTGTAGCGGAACGCCACATCGTTCACACGGTACGGTAGGTACGCACAGAAAATGATTTGACCAGACCTGCAGGTGCATATATATGTGAGTTGTTTGGGGATTGTCCCACTAGTAGTGGAATGCCATGTCGTTCACATGGTATATAAGCACAGAAAATGATTTCACCAAAAATAAACAGCAAAAGAACAAATTTTATACAGCTTAACTTGCTCTGATTGCTTAAAAATAATGCATCATTACCCTCTAGACCAACCCAAACCCCTCATCCAGTGTGTGTAACCAGAAAATTCTTGTACGCAACATTGAAAAACACTGTATCAGAATATGATTTAATACAAATCTTTCATATGTAATAGTAGCTTCAGTCCAAATTTGCCGTTTTCAAGCAGTAAACATTATTCAATTAGGATAAAATCTTTTCATCTGATTGCAATATCAAAAACAATCACTTTCAAAACACCGTCCTCTGTCACAAGTAAGGTAGGACTTGGAAACACACCTTGACCAACTCTCTTGTAGTTCTCACTGTAGTCGTCAATGGTAACCTTTGACCCTGCAGTGATGTCGGGCAAGTCTCCTTCCAGGTGTGTGTGTCCATCCTCAAGTTGTTCAGCGCATCGTGACCAAAGAATCGCTGAGTAATGCGCAATGTGTGCGTGGTGCGATTTCCCCGCTGGTAGTTCACCACTGCTGTGTTTTAAACACGCCCCCTGGTGTGCAGACAAGCACAGCAAGCAACATTGAAAATCTGCCTTTCCTAGTAGAGTGAAAACAGAATGTGAGCTTGCACAAAAAAAGCCTCTGATATTACATTCTAACATTCTTCGAGGTGTGTGTGTGTGTGTGTGTGTGTGTGTGTGTGTGTGTGTGTGTGTGTGTGTGTGTGTGTGTGTGTGTGTTCTCATTTCGTCAACACCTTCTATGTACCATTCTACCAGTCTCAACCACAGCATGCTCACTACCAATCCTCCTTTCAAATTTCAAGAAGCAAGTTTATTTTCTGTTACTTTTCAAGTTATTTGGAAAGAATCGAGCTTGAATTCCATTGTCAGCATTTGCAATGCCCCCAGAATGAGGTAACAAAAAAAAAAACACCAATAAAAAGTGTGAAATGCTCTTTTTATCTTTCACTGAATGTGACCATCAACAAAAGTAATTCAGGTCATAGCAACAGTGCATTTAACATGACTGTGGATGATTCCAAGGCCAAGGCGTTGTTAAATCAACATCAAGGATACAAACTGTCATGAAAGCTATAAGAATGTGGCTAAAATTGATTCCAGCTCCGGTGATAACAACTTAGGATGTTCTGGGGTCAATGTTGATGTGCAGTTATCATGGTACAACAGATGGCCAAAAGAGATCAGCCGTAAACATCAACAGAAAGAAAACCATTCACATCAACCAACATCTGCTGCTACTTTTTTCATATAAAATTCAGAGCAATTTTCACTTGCAGGATTACATAAAATATCTGTTTTAAGTTCACATGTTGTCAAAATCCCTAGAAAATTAATTCTGTTGTTTTATATATTCTGCTCTAAACAACCAGGCAGAAATCGGGTTGAAGTACTTTGACTTCATTTTCATCCATCCAAACCTTGTTCAAAATAGATACAGAGTACCAAAGCGGCAATCTGGATACTCTCCTCAGAACCCATTTTGAACTGCAGTTTCAATGGAACAATGTTTTTAAAAGGCGTTTCCCAATCCAATTTGCAGACTTTGCATAATTGTAATCTTGAGTCACAAAGACAGGGAAATGGAGCAGCTGTGCACTGTACACTGTCAACAGGAGTCAGTCTGCAGGGCGTCTCTTATTTACAGCATGACACTCACCCCACTATTCTGCCAAGCAGAGCTAGCAAACTGGTCATAGCTTGCAAGAGTTTGATATGGCACAGTATACATGATCCCTCAATTCAAACTGGTCATAGCTTGCAAGAGTTGATATATGGCACAGTATACATGATCCCTCAATTCAAACTGGTCATAGCTTACAAGAGTTTGATATGGCACAGTATACACATGATCCCTCAATTCAAACTGGTCATAACTTGCAAGAGTTTGATATGGCACAGTATACATGATCCCTCAATTCAAACTGGTCATAGCTTACAAAAGTTTGATATGGCACAGTATACATAATCCCTCAATTCAAACTGGTCATAGCTTACAAGAGTTTGATATGGCACAGTATACATGATCCCTAAATTCAAACTGGTCATAGCTTACAAGAGTTTGATATGGCACAGTATACATGATCCCTCAATTCAAACTGGTCATAACTTGCAAGAGTTTGATATGGCACAGTATACATGATCCCTCAATTCAAACTGGTCATAGCTTACAAGAGTTTGATATGGCACAGTATACATGATCCCTCAATTCAAACTGGTCATAACTTGCAAGTTTGATATGGCACAGTATACATGATCCCTCAATTCAAACTGGTCATAGCTTACAAGAGTTGATATGGCACAGTATACATGATCCCTAAAGTCAAACTGGTCATAGCTTACAAGAGTTTGATATGGCACAGTATACATGATCCCTCAATTCAAACTGGTCATAGCTTTACAAGAGTTTGATATGGCACAGTATACATGACCCCTCAATTCAAACTAGTTATAGCTTGCAAGAGTTTGATATGGTACAGTACATGATCCCTAAATTCAAACTGGTTATAGGTTGCTTACAAGAGTTTGATGTGGTACAGTACATGACCCCTAAATTCAAACTAGTTATAGCTTGCAAGAGTTTGATGTGGTACAGTACATGATCCCTAAATTCAAACTAGTTATAGCTTGCAAGAGTTTGATATGGTACAGTACATGACCCCTAAATTCAAACTAGGTATAGCTTTACAAGAGTTGATGTGGTACAGTACATGACCCCTAAATTCAAACTAGTTATAGCTTGCAAGAGTTTGATATGGTACAGTACATGACCCTAAATTCAAACTAGTTATAGCTTGCAAGAGTTTGATGTGGTACAGTACATGACCCCTAAATTCAAACTGACCTTATAGCTTGCAAGAGTTTGATGTGGTACAGTACATGATCCCTAAAAACATGATTTATAGCCTCATGTTTTTAATGGTAGTACATTACAAAAAAAATCAAACATACATCATAGTTACATGTACACATGTACATGACAGACACACTAACACAACCACTGAAAAGTACCAGTGTATATGTGAAGCCGTTCACAGCTAAATTCTGCCCAGGGCAGCTGCAAACAGTTTGCCAATAGCCCCGCCCACTGTGCTCAGTGTCTCCATGGCGGGGCAAGCAGTTTGCTGTGGAACACGGCTGATGACCCGTGTATTGGTCCGACCGTCAGTGGTCACCACGTAGGTGTGCATGTCCAGGTTCCAGGTCGCCGAGAGCCACTTCGTTGATCATTACGTGCAAAAACCATTCAGCCTCTGCGGCACATCTGCACACAGTCAACCAACACTACATGATATTCTCAATACTAGTGTTCTGATTCTCAATACTAGTGTGGATATTCTCAAAGCATGAAACAATCTACCAACACTAATGTGTATATTCTAAATACGTTCATGCAGATATTCTTCCCATGAGACAGAGCAAACAGTGAACAATAAATAACAAACCACTGTATCAGTGTCTCATGGCGGGGCCAAGCTCCAACAAAACGCGGCTGATAATCATGAGTGCAAGTCATATCCCACATGTTTGCATGTGAACTCTGCTCATAGATGCCACTTTTTTGATCATGCATAATTTGATACATTCAGCCTCTGCGGTACATCTGCACACATCTCAACCAACACTAGTGTGGATACAGGCTAGTGCCTTCACTCAATACTAGTGTGGATATTCAAGCATGAAACAAGCAGGCATAATGGTCTGAAACCAGTATTCTCAAAACATGAAACAACACAACACTAATGAGAGAAAAGAAAAACTCTCACACAATCACACACATACACATGCACACACTCACACACACACACACAATACTAAACATACTTGCATACACACACACACAGATGCATGCACACACACACACACACGCACACACACACATGCATGCACGCACGCATGCTTTATACACAAAGCATGAAAACACATATCACATGAGACAGGGAACAGTGACACACAACACACACACACACACACACACATATGGTAACTCATGCCCACACTCCAAATGAACACACACACACACATCCCCACACTAACACACGAGTGCACAGAGATATCCCACATGTTTGAGTGAACTCTGCTCATAATGAACGCGCACAGCACACACAATTGATACTGCCTTTGTAAATTTAACATCTCACATATACACACAGGCAGTCTTCACAATGAATGCATCAGATTCATAGACAGAGGCAAATGGTCTGCCAGTGCACACACACACAACAGAGACTGAAAACTTCTCTCTCTCTCTCTCTCTCACACACACACACACACACACACACACAATGCACACACACACACACACACACACAGAGACAGAGACTGACAAATCAAAGGAACAGCCTATCACCTGGTTCCAGACACTCCTTTGCCGTTGCCATAGTAAGGTGGCAGGCACTGGCAGCAAAATCCCTGGTCAAAGTCCAGACAGCGAGCGTTCATGTCATGTGACAGACACGTGCTCCTTCCAGGCACGTCTGTCCCACTCCCACCTCGTAGATGGTCACTGTCTCCCACAGAATGAACATCAGTCCATTTAGACATCAAGATGATTAGGACATGCAAGTCACCCATCTCACAAACAGAAAACTTTAACATCAGTTCACATGTCTATGTTACCTGGTAGAAGGATAAGAATTTGAGGAGAGTGAGGAGACAAAAGGATACTTACAACAACCCATATTCTTTGCTCCACCAGTAAAACAGAAGACCCAACAGCCAACTGGAAAAAGCAAAGTTCTTTATTTAAAGCAAACAAACAGAAAAGAAACTGGAAAGCAGAATCCATATATATTTTCACCGCCTAATAACTGATTGTACAGAGAGCCCAACTGACAATCCAGCCCATAATTTCCACCTTTTTTTTTTCTGTCCCATCTTCTGCACCTCCTTAGTGGCATTGCACCCATGCCCCTCACTCAAACCCTTTGTCCACAGCAACAGCACAGCCCGGCCTGCCACAGCCTATATACCAGCAATCCATAGGAAGCAGTCAATGGCAAGTCGTCATGAGGCAACTCACCAGAGGAGTCACTTCAGAGGTGTTCAGTGGTGCCTGTTCTGATCCAACAAACGCAGGACACCAACCAACCTGATGACAATAATTGCTTAGTTGCAGGAGTGAGAGTGGAGAGGCAACAGAAACTGTAGTCAGCATGACAGCAGGGCATGAACTCCACAGAATTTGAGACCTTTTTAAATGCTGACTGATGAGGATGAGTATGATCAAGATGATGCTCTTGATTTCCATTTTGGTCTCTGACAGCATGACAGGGCTGTCCTCGACCCTTACTTTCATAATATATACTGGTGTCTACCAGGCCCAAGAGAGACAGACACCTGCAGTGTGGGTCAGGGAATTTGAGCGAGACTCTCAGAGACACATCCACTAAATGGACCAGACTCAACTGTGTGGTCCCAGTCTTCCCAACTGAGCCTGTAGCAAACTCAACTCTGGGTAGGAGCCGGTCCGGGCAGAAAAACCCCCACAAGTAAATGGCTCTTATGGGAACTAAACCCCAAACCTCCCAGCCAGAAGTTTGTGATGGTAACCACTTTTCTTTGGCAGCTGATATAACTTACACATTCATCAAACACAGAGTTTTCTCATACTGCCAACATGGATATCGGTAAAGAGTACATTAAAAGACTTATCCTACTTATATCCACAGATTCACACACATCACACCGAGAAGCCAAAGCAAGACATCATCTCACCTCTTCCAGTGTTGAGGTCGGCTGCCTCACGTCCCCATCAGGCCCTGTGTTCCCAATTTGAAACATCCACACACCAGGGATGTTCACATTGGATTCACTGGAAAAGTGAAGCAGCAATGTGGACTGCTGAAGACACTCTGTACACCTCAGCCAATGGAAATGAAGTGCATAACCTCTAATCAGAAAGGGAAAGTAACACAATGGTATGTGTATGAATTAATTTCTTTCATTCAAGTGAAATGTGAGCATACAAGAACTTTAGCTTTTTGTAAAACATTTATTGTCTTTACTTGGACACAACAGGGCTCAAGAGACCGTGAGATGGACCAACAATTCTGGCAAATCTTCATGTTTAGGTAAGAACAGTTCAGAACCCACTTCCAAATATGACAGCCTTTATAACAATGAAGCACAGACACCTTGTAGAAAAAGAAAAAAAAACAGACCTGCACTAAACAGATGGTAGGAAACGGACACACTTCAAGGTCACTGGCTGCTACATCACTCCATTATAAGGTGGGACAGGCTTTTCTCTGACACTGGATGCCAGATGGCATATGGGGTGGTACTAAGTCAATCTTTTAGAGGGAGAGGAACTGAAAGAAAGGAAGGACAACTGACAGGAGAAAATGACTGCCAGAGTTTTCAAGAGATTCATCTGAAAAAAAAAAATGACAAAAAAACCCCCCAACAACAACAAAAACTTCACATTTTCATTTTTTTTGTGAATAATTGCCCTTGGCAACATAGTTTGGAAAAATCTGCAACACTACTTCTGTTAATGCCGTTACATATAAATGAAGCTTACAGTGATCTCTGCTTTTGACCATGTCTGTGTGAGGTCTTTGACTGAAAAGAAAAGAACTTTCGATGAATGAAAAAGAGCTGTAGCTGGAGGAGATCATGCTGTCCACTATGGAAGATACCAAGAATGGTGTCAGCACTACACTGATCAATTTGGGCCTCCTCATCATTTGGTCCACAGCTCAGTCACAGAAATAAGTTGATGGGGGGAAAAAAAAATCAGTTTTTCCAAACACTTCTATGGAAGAAATGGAAACAACAGGCAATGAGTAATTTATCTAAATCTGGTCACACCACCTCTTACCCATCTATGAAGTTACAGAGACCTCTCTTTGAAGTTACAGAGGCTCTAACTTGACACAGAATGCAAACGTATAGGTTCGGACGTCAAGCTTCTATCACAGGGTCACAAAAAAAATATCACCACAGACTATCAAGATGATACTGAACTCTTTTATTGCAAGTGACAGACAAACCGAGGGTTGCTTTTGACTGCATTCAAATCCAAATTCAATGACAGAAATGATTTGTATAATTTTTTATTACCCTTGTTTCCTCATGCACCTGTTGTCCATTTCCCATGCCCACTCAGTGGATCTATTTGTTGTCCATTTCCCATGCCGCACAGTGGATCTATCTGTTGCCCATTTCCCATGCCTGCTCAGTGGATCTATTTGTTGTCCATTTCCCATGCCTGCTCAATGGATCTATCTGTTGCCCATATCCCATGCCCGCTCAGTGGATCTATCTGTTGTCTATTTCCCATGCCCGCTCAGTGGATCTATCTGTTGCCCATATCCCATGCCCACTCAGTGGATCTATCTGTTCTCCATTTCCCATGCCCTCTCAAAGAATCTATGTGTTCTCCATTTCCCATGCCCTCTCAGTGGATCTATCTGTTGCCCATTTCCTATGCCCTCTCAGTGGATCTATGTGTTATCCACTTCTCATGCCCTCTCAGTGGATCTATGTGTTTCCATTTCCCATGCCCTCTCAGTGGATCTATCTGTTGCCCATTTCCATGCCCTCTCAGTGGATCTATGTGTTATCCATTTCTCATGCCCTCTCAGTGGATCTATCTGTTGTCCCATTTCCCATGCCCTCTCAGTGGATCTCTGTTGTCCATTTCCCATGCCCTCTCAGTGGATCTATCTGTTGTCCATTTCCCATGCCCTCTCAGTGGATCTATGTGTTCCATTTCCCATGCCCTCTCAGTGGATCTATCTGTTGTCCACTCCCCATGCCCTCTCAGTGGATCTCTGTTGCCCATTTCCCATGCCCTCTCAGTGGATCTACCTGTTGCCCATTTCCCATGCCCTCTCAGTGGATCTACCTGTTGCCCATTTCCTATGCAGTGGATCTATCTGTTGTCCATTTCCCATACCCTCTCAGTGGATCTACCTGTTGTCCACTTTCCATGCCCTCTCAGTGGATCTGTGTGTTGTCCATTTCTCATGCCCTCTCAGTGGATCTATCTGTGTCCCACTGTCCATGCCCTCATCGGTTTGTTTTCCCTTCACATGCCCTCTCAGTGGATCTGTTTGTTGCCCATTTCCCATGCCCTCTCAGTGGATCTGTTTGTTGCCCATTTCCCATGCCCTCTCAGTGGATCTATCTGTTGTCCATTTCCCATGCCTTCTCAGTGGATCTGTTTGTTGTCCATTTCCCATGCCCTCTCAGTGGATCTATCTGTTGTCCATTCCCCATGCCCTCTCAGTGGATCTGTTTGTGCCCATTTCCCATGCCCTCTCAGTGGATCTACCTGTTGCCCATTTCCTATGCAGTGGATCTATCTGTTGTCCATTTCCCATGCCCTCTCAGTGGATCTATGTGCTGTCCATTTCCCATGCCCTCTCATCTGGATCTGTTTGTTGCCCATTTCCCATGCCCTCTCAGTGGATCTGTTCGTGTTCCCCATTTCCCATGCCCGCTCAGTGGATCTATCTGTTGTCCATTCCCATGCCCGCTCAGTGGGATCTATCTGTGTCCATTTCCCATGCCCACTCAGTGGATCTCTCCTTTACACAGCACCACCCTGGGTCCTAATATCCAAGTCACAGCACCAGCAGTCAAGCTGTGCTGACAGCCCAGCCATCCTCGTAGGCCATATGTCAAGCTGTGCAACTTTGAACTAGCACATTCAGCCATCCTCGTAGGCCATATGAGAGCAAAAAAACAAGTTAAAACTTGAACTATGTGCACATTCAGCCATCCTTGTAGGCCATATGAGAGCAAAAACAAGTTAAAACTAGAACTATGTGCACATTCAGCCATCCTCGTAGGCCATATGAGAGCAAAAAACAACTTAAAACTAGAACTATGCGCACATTCAGCCATCCTCGTAGGCCATATGAGAGCAGCAAAACAACTTAAAACTAGAACTATGTGCACATTCAGCCATCCTCGTAGGCCATATGAGAGCAAAAAAAACAACTTAAAACTAGAACTATGTGCACATTCAAATCTGTGGCTACAAAACAAAACCAACACCCGCACTGTCTATTGTACACTGTCATGTACTGTGTATAGCACTTTGTTTTGTGTTACACGATAATTTGTCATAAAGCACAGTGAAGAAAAGCTCACAGTCCCAGAGCCTAACGACTGTAGGGGCAGTGCACTGTCAAGAGAGTCACTGTGTCTGAGGCACTACATGACAGACATCGCTGCCTTCCCCCCTCTCACTCTGGCAGCCTTTACCTTCTCAGATCCGATTCAGGTATCTACTTACTGCTGGATAGAGAAAGGAGGTTTTCAAGAAAACACAAATCTGACCCCACGAACGGTTGCAACTCAGGGTTGTCAGCTCTGCCAGCAAATGCTCCAACTGTCCAAATACAGACCCCAGTCATAATGTACGACAAGGTCTTGTCATGCACTACACTGAATGCCATGCCACTCTATTATATTGCATGATCTATACTCAGCTGCATTGCATTTTTAATGTACTTTATCCACAATACTATACTGTACTGCTATGAACTCCAGTGCATGCACAATACTGTGCTAAAAAAAAATGTCACAAGGGCTGCACATGATAAATTAATCTGTCACATTGTGTTAGAAAAGTGACAAAAGCGGTGGATTATAAAGTAATGTGTCAGAGAAGGCTCACTTGACAAAGGCAGCGGTAGATCCAGAGAAGGGGAGGGTCGGGGAGCGGTTCTCAAAGCCGTCACCGCGATCAAAAAGCCGGCCTGTCCCGGCACGTCCAGCACAGTGGGGGCCAACTTGCCGTCACTGGTGACCCACTGCATACCTCCGTCCAGGTAGTGGAAGAAGGCGAAAGACGACATGCCATCGGTCACCAGCACCAGCTGGAATGTGTTCACCTGCACACACACACATACACACCCATACATATACACCCCTTTGTCATAGTTCTCCATTCCAGTCTCCAATTATGTTCACCACACACAACACACATATCCCCCTGCTCCCCCCCCCCCCCCCCCCCCCCCCCCCCCCCCCCCCCCTCCCCCTTGTCACAGTTCTCCATTCCATGACTTCAGCGAATACACTACCTTGTCATACTGCTGATCGTAGTAGCCCACTTTGTCCCAGGTGACGATGAAGAGGGCCTCAGGTCGGAAGGCTGCCTTGCCGCTAAAGTGACTCTGAACATCTGCTGCTGCACGCCGCAGTATGTCGTCATCCTGCGTTTCTCTGCAACATTCACACATTCGAGAGTGGTAGTGTGTAGAAGGGAGGGGTGGGGTGGGGAGGGGGCAATGAGAAGAGGTGGGGCAGGAGTAGGGAGGGAGTGGAGAGATGGGGTTCATTTGCTTTCCTTTTTGAGCAATGTACTTATATTCCTATGTTCTGCAGTTCCTTCTCCGCACCAGCCAACTGGGCAGCACAGTTTTTGTTTTAGCTGTGATTCTCCTAACATATATCACACCCTCAATTTCGAAGAGAACCAGCCAACTGAAAATGAATGATTCCACTACTCAATACAACTATCAAAAAATACAATCTAATGTTTACTGATGCTGAAGAGAACTTTGAAGCCAGAGTCCATTAAATATGAATGAATTGTCACCACACCACTACTCTACTAAAACAAACTTTGCTTAGACCAAAATTTGAATTTACTTGAAAGAAAATTTTAGTTCAGTTATTTGTACTTGAAGGCTTTTCTTACTTTTCTAGTCTAGTCTACTATGTCAACAACCACTGGTGACTGAAATCAGCAACTGTGAATCTATGTAGCACGTTCCGAGACAATTTGAAGCATGATTTTTTTTTTCAACTGTAGAAAAGCGTTCATACCGGTAAAACACGGAGCCAGTCCCTCTGGTGTCAATGTCAGCCAGGAAAGGAGCAATCAGCTTGAAACCAATGGGCAGCACAAGGTTCCCTTGGTAGTTGGGTATGTCCGTCACAAAAGACACATGGGCCGTTCATGTTCACCTGAAAATTACGACACAAAGTCAGCACCCTGTGCTAAAAGTATTGTGTATTGGTCGTTCAGTGTCAGTATCATGACGGCCCAACTAATCACACATGACCCTTTCAGGGCTGGCAGGAAACAGAGAAAAAAAGAAATACTGCTCTGAACAAGAAACAAACAACTGTCTACAGTAAGTCTATCAATTGATAGCTTTATCAATAGCATCCTTAACCGAGTTAGACAAGTTCAGTTCAAACTGCATCGTACTAGCGATCCCGGTGATCAGGAGTTGGAATCTCTGCTGGGCCATTTCAGTGCAGGAGGATTGTTTCCTTGGAGGTAACGTTAGTTCTGTCTCCATTTTCCAAAAAGTCCTTTGAACTGTACACTGAGGTACTGTTTCTGAACACATTGTGTGCACACAAATTCCCATCACAGACTTTCAGAGGACAGTTCAGTCTCTGGCATGGATGACACATTCTCAATAGCATGCACGTTCCAGAAAAAAAAATTGATGGGATAAGTGAAAACCAAAAGACTGATAATCAACTGAATGACATGAAAGACAAATGATTAGCACCTGCTGGCAAGTGCCTAAACAAACGCTCATCTTGCGCCAAAGTTGATGAAGACAAGTGATTGCTCGTTCGAAGTCTTGAGTGTTGTGTATCTTGCCTGAAGAAGACCTAAGAAGTCAAAACGTGTCATGTTTTGTCTTGTGATTATTTTGTCTACGTTATTTGGCAAAGTCCTTAAAATACTTTAAAATTGGTCAAAATGCAAAGATTTCCTTTCACATTCCCTTTCTTTATAGACTCCATGATAACATTTGATTTATAAAATTTCATATTCTCATGTCACGTTAGAAACCTTGTACACTTTCGTTGTCAGCTGTCCTCAATATTTGACAGTGAAACGCTCATATGTGGAGGGTTTGAAAGGAAATCGTCATGTCATGTCCCAATCCTATCTCTCATTTTTCCTCCTCTTTTTCTCCTTCCATTAAGCGGCCAACATCGTTATGTCAAATGATTATGTTCCACCAAGGGAGGTTGCATTTGTAGCACAGTAGTGAGGGAGTCATTAAGATTTGGGGGGGGGGGGGGGGGGGGGGGGGTATTTGAACAGGAGGCAGCGACGGGTATGGTGGGGTGGGAGGTGGTGGACAGAATAGGGGGGTTGGCAGGGGGGGTGTAGGAGGACTTGATGGTTGGTGTTTTACAGGTGAGAGGCCAGCCTGGACTTGAAAGAGTCCAACGACTTGGCCGTCACAACCCTCTGAGGCAGTCTATTCCATTCCGGGATAGTCCTTGGGAAGAATGACATCTGTCAATATTTGGTTCTATGGGAAGGAAATGTCGTAGCAGTAGGAGCTGTTCTTCCTGGAGCTCAGCCTGCTGCTTGTTGTCTTTGGCAGGTAGATGGAGTTGATGGAGATGCATCCATGATGGTATTTGCCCATCTCCAGGGCCAGCTCTCTGTAGTTGCTGTTGGAGTGTAGGCCAGTCGAGGGATTCTAGGATGGAATCAACACATAAAGTTTGATGGTAGGAGTCTGAGACCCATCTTGCTGCTCTGCATTGAATTTTTTTGATTGGCCTGGGTCTCAGTTGCAGTGTACGGATCCCATACAGTGGCTGCTTACTCAAGAATCGGACAGACAAACGTTTTAGTACAGTTTTCCTTTGTCTTCTTGTTGCCGACCTTGAGGTTGTGCCAAAGAAAGCCCAAGGTCTTGTTGGCTTTACTGGTGATGGAATTGATATGGGATTCTCACTTCATGTCATCCTGGATGGTGACTCCCAGGTATTTTATACTACTGGCATTCCAAGAGTGTGCCCGTGAAGCTCATACACTGGCATGATCTTGTTCCGCTTGCGGGTAGCGCTCAGCATGGAGCACTTCTGAGGATGGAATTCCATGGACCATTTCTTCTCCCAGATGGTGAGAGAGTTTAGATCTTCTTGCAGCATCTTCTGATCTACTTTTCTTTTAATGGTCCTGCTGCACATGGTGTTGTCTGCACGCAATCAGACTTGACTTGATGCCATCAGGAAGGTCATTGACATAAAGCAAGAAGAGGCATGGCCCAAGGACCGATCCCTGTGGGACACCTAATTCCACAGGGACAAAGTCGGATCTGGCTCCCTCAACTACTACAGCCTGCTGTCTGTCCTTGAGGTAGTTTTCGATCCATGCACAGGTGTGGCCTCCAATGCCGTAGCGACGTAGTTTGTGGACAAGAAGGGTATGGTTTACTTCGTCGAAGGCCTTGGAGAAGTCAAGGACAATGGTGTCCTCCTGGTTGCAATTCTCAAGTTCTTCTGTCCACCTCTCTCCCCCTTCATGTAAACAGTCCATTTTCAAGCCATGGGGAGCAAATGAGGTATCACAGGTCTTCAACGCGTCCATGTCATGGTGACGTGCTTCAAGTATAGAACAGTCAAACTGATATATGCAACGAACAGTCCACAAACTAATGTAACATTTGAGCTTGCGGTAGACAAACTCAAGGCCCTGTCAAATAGATTGGGAATCCTGCTTTCTTTGACTGGGCACTGATAGGTCTTGGGCGATTTCACTATTATTCTGCTCAGTATTAGTACCATGTCTTCTTTGAGACTTCATGATTGCTCGTGGACGGTAGACTATTTGTAATCGCCGCGAAGTGTCGGTCCACCTCCAGATTCAGACGCTCGCATTAAAACGTCTTTTAACCATGCACAAACGAGGGGAAACCACTCTGTGGGTCTTTGCGAGTCCTTGAGAGAGAGAGAGAGAGAGAGAGAGAGAGAGCTTGCGCGCGCTTGTGAAGGCATATATTTGGTGTAGTAACCCCACAGGGTAAACTTAATCTCATGAGGGTTTCCCGCGCGCGCGCACACACATGCGCACGAGTGTGCGTGTGTGTGTGTGCGCGTGCGCGCGCGCGTGTGTGTGTGTGTGTGTGTGTGTGTGCGTGCGTGCGTGCGTGCGTGTGTGTGTGTGTGTGTGTGCGCGTGCGCGTGCGCGCTTGTGTGTGTGTGCGCGCTTGTGTGTGTGTGTGTGCGCGCGCGCGCGCGCATGCATGTTTACTCTTTAACACTGAGGAACCCAAGCGACAACTACATAAGAGGAGCGAATTGTGGGAGGATTGGGAAGGGTGAAAAGGGGCCGCTGTGCCTTGTGTTCCGGCGTTCACCGGCAGGTGCAGGGGGGGAACCACATGGATCGCAGGATGCTGTGTAGAGATCCTGGAAGGTCGGAGGTCCGCGTGAAGTGCAGCGAGCTATCAAAATAAAGCCAACTGTTGTGCATCTGTCAGTCTGTCCGTCTGTCTGTCTACAGGCTGAAAAGTCAGAGGTTCTTGTGAAGTGTCTTTTGTAAAGAAGTAATGTACCCTGCTCTCTCTCTCTCTCTCTCTCTCTCTCTCTCTCTCTCTCTCTCTCTCTCTCTCTCTCTCTCTCTCTCTCTCTCTCTCTCTCTCGTGTGTGTGTGTGTGTGTGTGTGTGTGTGTGTGTGTGTGTGTGTGTGTGTGTGTTTGAGAGGGAGAGATAGAGAATGGCATCTGAGAGGAGGATTACAAACAACAGCTTCAAGCCTGGGTATGTGCACGCGCAAAGATTGTGTGTGTGGGTGTGTGTGTGTGTGTGTGTGTGTGTGTGTGTGTGTGTGTGTGTGTGTGTGTGTGTGTGTGTGTGTGTGTGTGCGTGCGTGCGCGTGCGCGCGCGCATGTATGCATGCATGCATGCATGCATGCATGTGTGTGTGCCTATGTGTGTGTGCCTGTGTGTGTGGTGTGTGTGTGTGTGTGTGTGTGTGTGTGTGTGTGTGTGTGTGTGTGTGTTAGAGAGAGGGAGGGAGGAGAGAGAGAGAGAGAACGTTCCTTTTTCAAGTCGGGCAAAATCGACATTCAGTGCCGAGGAGAAAGACGGTTCAGTAAAACGAATATGTGTCTCGATGAGACCTCATTGAGCCTCTTCAGTTCATCTTCGTTAAAACTGAAAAAGAACAAAGCCTTATCATCATCATCATCATCATCATCACAATGATTATGGCAGAGATCATATCAATATCTCATTTCCTCCATCAGTTAGTGCACCAGGTATGTTTTGTTCTCTGTCTCAAGCTTGGTCAAGACCTTTTCCTCGAGGTAATCGACTCTATGACTTACTACAACCAATACGTTTTGTTTTCTGCCTTGCGTTCGTTGATGACCCTTATGTCAAGGTGACAGGCTCCATCACTTGGCATAATAAATGAATTGCTTTCTCAGTCTTGTCTTCGTGGCTGACTCTTTTGTCTTAGTCACGTGGCTCCATCAGTGGGTATGATAAACGTTTCGTGCTCCGCCTTG
>JADBJO010000849.1:492500-502500 GCA_016801955.1 Conus betulinus
CAGTCAACATGCCCCAGTCCCTGTCTGCCCGTGCCATGGCATCTCATGATCAGACAGTCAACATGCCCCAGTGTCCCTGTCTGCCCGTGCCATGACATCTCATGATCAGACAGTCAACAGCCCCAGTGTCCCTGTCTACCCCGTGCCATGGCATCTCATGATCAGACAGTCAACACACACCCCAGTGTCCCTGTCTGCCCGTGCCATGGCATCTCATGATCAGTCAACACGCCGCCCAGTGTCCCTGTCTGCCCGTACCATGACATCTCATGATCAATCAACATGCCCCCAGTGTCCCTGTCTGCCCGTGCCATGGCATCTCATGATCAGACAGTCAACACACCCCAGTGTCCCTGTCTGCCCGTGCCATGGCATCTCATGATCAGTCAACACGCCCGCCCAGTGTCCCTGTCTGCCCGTGCCATGACATCTCATGATCAGTCAACATGCCCCAGTGTCCCTGTCTGCCCGTGCCATGGCATCTCATAATCAGTCAACATGCCCCAGTGTCCCTGTCTGCCCGTGCCATGGCATCTCATGATCAGTCAACATGCCCCAGTGTCCCTGTCTGCCCGTGCCATGACATCTCATGATCAGTCAACATGCCGCGCAGTGTCCCTGTCTGCCCGTGCCATGGCATCTCATGATCAGTCAACATGCCCCAATGTCCCTGTCTGCCCGTGCCATGGCATCTCATGATCAGACAGTCAACACACCGCCCAGTGTCCCTGTCTGCCCGTGCCATGGCATCTCATGATCAGTCAACACGCCGCCCAGTGTCCCTGTCTGCCCGTGCCATGACATCTCATGATCAGTCAACATGCCCCAGTGTCCCTGTCTGCCCGTGCCATGGCATCTCATGATCAGACAGTCAACACACCGCCCAATGTCCCTGTCTGCCCGTGCCATGGCATCTCTTGATCAGTCACACACGCCGCCCAGTGTCCCTGTCTGCCCGTGCCATGACATCTCATGATCAGTCAACATGCCCCAGTGTCCCTGTCTGCCCGTGCCATGGCATCTCATGATCAGACAGTCAAACACGCCGCCCAGTGTCCCTGTCTGCCCGTGCCATGGCATCTCTTGATCAGTCAACACGCCGCCCAGTGTCCCTGTCTGCCCGTGCCATGGCATCTCATGATCAGTCAACATGCCCCAGTGTCCCTGTCTGCCCGTGCCATGGCATCTCATGATCAGTCAACACGCCGCCCAGTGTCCCTGTCTGCCCGTGCCATGGCATCTCATGATCAGTCAACACGCCGCCCAGTGTCCCTGTCTGCCCGTGCCATGGCATCACATGATCAGACAGTCAACACGCCCCACAGTGTCCCTGTCTGCCCGTGCCATGGCATCTCATGATCAGACAGTCAATACGCCCCACAGTGTCCCTGTCTGCCCGTGCCATGGCGTCAGGCTGCGGGTCAGCAGGTTTTATGTTTGGGTCCAGCTTCAGAGTGGTTTGATTTAAAAGCACTGTGCTAGCTTTCGGACAGCTGCCACTTTAAAACTCTCAGGCTCCAAATATCCTTACTGAATTTTTTCTTTGAGAGAGAGAGAGAGAGAGAGAAAGAGACTTTGAGTTACGTGGATGTGTGCGTATGCGTGCGTGTGCGCGCATGTGTGCACGCGCGCGCGTGTGTGTGCGCGCGTGCGCACGTGTGTGTGTGCGCGCGTGCGCACGTGTGTGTGTGTGCGCGCGTGCGCACGTGTGTGTGCACGCGCACATGCATGCATGCATGTGTGTATGAGAGAGAGAGTGTGTATATGTGTGTGTGTGTGTGTGTGTGTGAGAGAGAGAGAGAGAGAGAGAGAGAGAGAGGGGGGGGGGGGGGGTTGCACGCGCGTCAATGTTGGCCTATAAGAGAGGCAGACAGACAGACAGACAGAGAGGGCGAGGGGGAAAACAAACATTTTATGATAGTAGTCTTTGGGTCTGACAGCAACACGTACACACATGCGCGCGCACACACACACACACACACACACACACACACACACACACACACACACTCGCCAAATTCGAAGGTGTAAGGGTTGCTCTCGTTCAGACATGTATCATTGTATTTGCTCAGCAATGGTCTTTTTGCCTGTTCAAGGATCTTCCTCAGCGAGTTACCTCCCTGTAAGTAGTGTAGTTAACGTACTCTGCTCGCCACCTCTAATGACACTGATAAACAGACGATGATCTCTTACAATAAAAATGTTCTCGTTTCCCAGCAGACATTTGATCTCAACAGGTTAATCAATACAGAACAGTCGGTGTTTAAGATCAACTTTTCTCTTCGTTGAATAAATGAACACCACACGTCGGGGGTGAGGGATGGGGGTGGAGGAGTTGGCAGAGGTGAGGAGGGGGGAGGGGGAGGTTCAGTCTGTCGTCAGCTTCACGGCATGACCAGTCGGTTTTTTTTTTCCCCAGTGTCTTTTAATTCTGAAATCATTTACATCGTAGTTTCAAAACGAGGTGACTGAGAGCGGAAAATGAAGCAAACTTTAAAAAGGGGTGGTATTAGTTCCGCCCGACAAACATTGTGCACACCCATTTTGCGCCAAATATGAGAAGACAAGTGGCTGCTCGTTCTTCCTTTTCATTGTCCTAAATGTTGTTTGTTTTTTGCCTGAAAAAGACCCAAAAGAAGAGCCAAGAGGTTGAAATGCGTCGCGTTTTGTCCTGTAATCTGTTAGTCTGTATCGTCTGGCGGAACTAATGCCCTCTCTTTTTAACATTTACATCGTGTCAGAATTTTGAGAGAGGAAAAATTCCACAGAGAGAGAGAGAGAGAGAGAGAGAGAGAGAGACACGCACGGATAATTTTTTCTTTCCAATTTCAGACTACCATTATCGCACAAGCCACTATAAAATGTCAACTCTTAAGTGTTGATGAAAGCAGCAGCAGCAGCAGTAGTATGCGCGCATCAGACAGAACACAAGTGACCTGTGTTCTCTCAGTGAGTCTCCACTGACTGGGCCGCACAACAGCAGACCGGACTTCTACTTGGTATTATGCACACTTCAAAGCCGCTGTCCCGCTCGACTCTTCGTCCACGAACACATACGTGTGTGTATGTCTGAGCTCTCTTCCCCTGTATGGCCGGCCACTGCTCATTGTGTGTACATGTATGTAGCAGCGCAGGAAGTAGCCGCGAGTTGAAGACTTAGAGAAGCACCGAGAAAACCATGTCCCAGTCTTTCCTTATCACTAATGTGCTCCATGTGGGCCTGCTGGTAGGCACACACTCAGCGCCCTCCTTTGCTAGCACAGCGCCCTCTTTTTGCAGTGAGTCACGGCCGGTAACTTCTTTAGCGTGTGCGGAAGCACGCACACAGGGTAGATATTTTTCTTTTGGCATCCCCCCCCTGCTGTGAAGGTTGACCCGTCTGCCACTGGGTTAATTAAGTATCAAGCTGGGGTCTCGCCCCTCTCGCCCCAGACAACATGTTGCTCCGGTGGAAAGCTGTGCATGTAAGCGTGTAACTCGGAGATGTGTTCCGTAGCAGGTGCTGTGTGTATAGTAGTAGTGGAAAAAAGCTGGCATGAGAAACTCTTGATTATTTCAGCTCGATATAAGTAAAGGGGTGAATCTGGCGGCTCGCAGTCCTGAATTATGTCATGACATTCCTGTGAACTCGATATTTCAAAGAGGAAACCGTTATTAAATCATCTTAATATGCTCTGATTTGCTTTGTTGCGGGTGGTGAGAACGTGTGACAAAGAATGAAAGGAGGTGAGGTTGGAAGGCGAGAGATGGGGAAAAATGGATGAAAGGAAGACCAACGAATTGATGGAAAAAAAACACACACATACAGAAATCATTCATGTGTTCATTGTCAGCCATCCCCTCTGGCACTGATTAAACACATTATGATATAAAATTAGAGTTCGGCGCAAGCATCCCTCTCTCTCTCTCTCTCTCTCTCTCTCTCTCGTCTAAATCGTCTAAATCGTCTAAACATAAACCTACTCCGTTAAAATCGCTCATCCCCACTCCCACTCTGTCTACCATCCCTTTTTCTCCTCCCCCTACCTACCATTCTCTCTTCCCCACCCTCCTCTGACCTCTCTCTCTCTGTAGTTTTGTTTGTTCGTAAGTTTCCTTCTGCTTACCATCCCCCCATCTCATTAGTACTTTTATGAGTAGTTTGCTTATCATTGTAGAATTAGATTACCATGTTGCTATGTTGAATTGTTAGTATGAATGATATGTGTTGTTGAAATAATGTATGCATGACAAGGACAGATTGTAAGACTAGGCTTTGGCCTAAAATCTTCATCCTTGTGTATTAAAGATCAATCAATCAATCAATCAATCAATCAATCAATCAATCAATCAATCAATCTCTCTCTCTCTCTCTCTCTCTCTCTCTCTCTCTCTCTCTTTCGTCGTTTCGTTATAATTAGTTTTATATTATGTAATACTGTTAATGTGTTGGTATTATTCCCTGAAGAGCCATGGGCCTGATAAAAAAATCGTGCTTACCTGATAAAAAAAAAATCGTGCTTACCCTGGGAATAAAGATTTTCTCTCTCTCTCTCTCTCTCTCTCTCTCTCTCTCTCTCTCTCTCCCCCCCCCCCCCCCCCCCACCCCCCTTGACCGAATAATTCCTTGACCTCTATTCCTTGATCGGATAAATGTTTTCTCTCTCTCTCTCTCTCTCTCTCTCTCTCTCTCTCTCTCTCTCTCTCTCTCTCTCTCTCTCTCTCTCTCTCTCTCAAATAGATCGCTATCAAGGAAACGACTCCAATCATGATTATTTTGAGTTTTGTGACTGCTCTTCCGGCTGTGCATGCATTGCATTGTTTACATGTCATGACAAGTGGAAGCGCAGTGCCCACAGCGGAACTGTCTTGCTGCACACAGCCTGGTTCAATGCCAAGTCGGCAGCAGCACTTCAGGAACTTGATGTGGGCTACGGATATAGACCTATACTCCTCACAAAAAGTTAAGAAACAAATACATTTTGTTTGAAATTCAACTCTATTTCAAACACACGCACACGCGCGCTCGCGCACGCACACACATACAGAGAGAGAGAGAGAGAGAGAGAGAGAGAGAGAGAGAGAGAGAGAGAGAGAGAGAGAGAGAGAGAGACAGACAGACAGACAGACAGACAGACAGACAGACAGACAGAGAGAGAGAGAGAGAGAGTGAGAGAGAGAGCTAGCTTGCCAGTGTAACTGAAAATTCGTTCACCCATTCACACAGCAACTTCCAACATTGTCAGCCGCGTGAGTAAAACGAGAAACAGGTTCTGTAATAGTTCAACTCATGTTTATCCGCTCTCAATTAACACAGATGGGGTCCATTCCCTTTCTGGTCATTGTTCCAGGATCAATCACATCAGACAGTGCTTTCTCAGTTTCTGGTACTGACGTTACTTCTCACAAAGGTGAGGCGCCATCTGAAAAGAAAACAAGTGGGCCATGTGGTGAGAACGCTCCAAGGTGGTGTCGGACATGCAGTGCTTACTGAAGTATCGTCCACAGAGCGTATTCCTGGCAACTGGGTGATAATCAACATTGCCCAGGAAATGGTCACCTGAGGTCCGCAACCCAAGGACATGACCGCTATCTGGGTCCTTTCTGCAAGAAGACAACACTTCAAAAAAAGGCAGAACGCTACCAAATGACCTTCATGCTGCTACAGGGACATACCATACAGCTTCACAAAGCTGATTTCCGACCAAGACCTTCAGCATCACAGAGTGCCCCTCAACTACCGTCAGCATCAGACTGGTCTGCACTGGGCCAGACGACGTCATATCTTGAGGCTGAACCAGTGGCGTCACGTTCTCTTTACTGATGAGTCCCAGTCCAGTCTGGACTTGAATGGCGGACGTCAGCAGCGAGTGTGTGGCGAGAGACAGCCTGGAGAGAGACGTCAGCAGCCTGTGCTGGTGCTGAACATGACCGATATGGAGGCAACAGTCTCAGGGGATGGGCTGTCATCCGGAGAGGCGTCTTCCACAGGGGCACTTCGAACGCAGCTCAGAATTCAAACGACGTCATCAGATTTCCCATGACCTACGGAAAAACATCACCCGTTTTGACTGGCCCTTGGGATCTCCTGATATGAACCTGATCCAGCACACACATAGGAGACATAAGCTTGGATGAGCTGTCTTCCAACATTCCGGTCGGTTCCCGGTCTCTGAATGCTTGGAAAGAGCCCCTGGAGAGGCCCTGGAGAGGCACTGGAGAGGCCCTGGAGAGGCATCCCATGGATCCAGCTGGACAGGCTCGTCACTTCAACGCCAGGCTGCACCCCAGTTTGTGTCAATACTGACGGAGCTCACACTCAATAGTACAGACTGTCTGTTGTCTGTTCTGTTGAAACCCAGTGGTCGTTCCATTCTGGACTTGTTGAAACCCAGTGGTCGTTCCATTCTGGACTTGTTGAAACCCATTGGTCATTCCATTCTGGACTGAACTGCTGACGTTTTCACACGCTACTTTTTTGTACACCCTTTTATTTTGTTACTCAGTATTCCGAGACTGATAACAATTTGCTGAGTGATTACTTCAGTTTGAGTTCATGACATTATGAATATAAAATCCACAAAATTTGAACGCAGTTATCAGTTAGAGCTGCAACGATAAAATGTTTGCGAATTTTTGAAAACGGTGTTGATGAACTTTTTGGTGAGAAATATATGTGATATCTTAACACGGACGTAACTGCAATGTTTAAGTTACAATGTAAGCGGGTTCCTTACAATTTTCGCCAACTCAAAGTAAGTTGCGTTCTACACTTCAAATGCGGGAATTCTATGATAATCTATCCACGTTTATCAGCAAACGTGGTACAACTGCGTGTTCCCTAGTAGCAGTCTTTGGGTTGAGAGGTGTCACGCCCATTTTTTCTCTCTCGAATCCAGCGTTCTGATGGGAACGTGCTCATCTCCTCGCTCGCTGCTTCATCTTTGTTTCTATAATTCTACCATTCCCTGTCTCTAACAGTGAAACACTGAGGCATCCAATCACTCTCACAGCTGAGATGACAAAATGTTGAGTGATTTAGAGCGAACACAAGTCGATTGTGCTGTGGGTTTGTAGGCTACATGTACCACTCCCCTCTCCCCTATCAAAGCAAACAAAACCTGAACCAACAATTTAGTCTTACCACCATACGAAGGACAAAACTCAAAAAGTCTCCAAGTCCCCCGCTCTGAACAGAACAAAAGTGTACAAAGACACCTTTCTCTCAGCAGTCCGTCTTGGACGCTTCGTTTTCTCAAAGAAGAGGTGTGAGAATCAGTATCTCCTGTCGTTTTTTCACAGCTCGCTTTGGCGGAGTCACGTTCTCTCATGCAGGCAACTGACCACTTAACGGGCATGAAACATGTTTCGTTTCCTGGACCGCTCTCTCATGTTACCTCAGCTGCTAGAGTTCTATTATTGTAATCCGCTGTTCAGCGAGGATGGCCTGCTGCAATACTCTTTGTCCACGTGAGTCACCATCGGTGAGCTTCAAACTAAACGGCATGACACTATCTGCGAGCTTCAAACTAAACAGTATAATACTATCTGTGAGCTTCAAACTAAACAGAATGACATTATCTGTGAGCTTCAAACAAAACAGCATGACACTATCTGTGAGCTTCAAACTGAACAGCATGACACTATCTGTGAGCTTCAAACTAAACAACATGACATCATCTGTGAGCTTCAAACTAAACAGCATGACACTATCCGTGAGCTTCAAACTAAACAGCATGACATCATCTGTGAGCTTCAAACTAAACAGCATGACATCATCTGTGAGCTTCAAATTAAACGGTATGACATCATCTGTGAGCTTCAAACTAAACAGCATGACACTATCTGTGAGCTTCAAACTAAACAGCATGACATCATCTGTGAGCTTCAAACTAAACAGCATGACATCATCTGTGAGCTTCAAACTAAACAGCATGACACTATCTGTGAGCTTCCAACTAAACTTTATGACACTATCTGAGAGCTTCCAACTAAACTTTATGACACCATCTGTGAGCTTGAAGCTAAATGGCATGACACTACCTGTGGAGTTCAAACTAAACAGTACGACACCACATGTGAGCTTCAAATTAAATGGTATGACACTATCTGTGAGCTTCAAACTAAACGGCATGACATCATCTGTGAGCTTCAAACTAAGCGGTATGACATTCTCCGCTGTGAAATGTGGTAACGGCAGGTCAACCCGTGAACAGGAAGTAGACAGAGAACCAATCAGATCAACAGGAAGTGGTGAATGCCTTCAAAACGCGCGATGGGACTCCAACTAGCCCCAAGTAAATATACTGATCCTGTCTTTTCCAAATCCTTGGTTTCCTCAACCACTTTCAGTGCTGGTTCCCTAGCTTCAGAACTAGTTTGAAACCACAAGCCACAAATTCTCTCCCCTCCCCCACCCCCTCCCCTGTATGTTGGGAGTCTGGCTTGAAAAGACTAACAGAAGTCAAGGCTGTGGTGGTCAGGGTTCTTTATGAAACGGGACGAGCATGGAGGAAGGAACATTCGGGAAAGGGACACGCACGTGTTGTGTGAGAGAGAGAGAGAGAGAGAGAGAGAGAGAGAGAGAGAGAGAGAGAGAGAGAGGAGAGAGAGACAGAGAGAGAGAGAGAGAAAGAGAAGAGAGAGAGAGAGAGAGAGAGAGAGAGAGAGAGAGAGAGACATAGAGAGAGACAGAAACAGAAACAGAGACATAGACACAGACACAGACAGACAGACAGACAAAGCAAAGCGTTTACTGTAAAAAGAACACACACACACACACACACACACACACACACACACACAGACAGACAGACACACAGACAGACACACAGACAGACAGACAGAGTATGTGGGAGTGTAGAGGGAGAGGGGGGGGGGGGGGGTTGAGTGACAGATAAATAATTAATCAGAGACAGACAGAGAGAGACAGAGTTAAACAGCACATTGAGAAGAGACAGGATGGCGTGGAGAGAGAGAGAGAGAGAGAGAGAGAGAGAGAGAGAGAGAGAGAGAGAGAGAGAGAGACAGACAGACAGACAGACAGACACAGACAGACAAAGCGGAGCAGAGGAAACGCCAATCCTATTCGGACATGACAGCAGTTCAAACAAGTGCGTACAGATGCGGGCAGCTCGGAAGTCCGTCTGTAAGCAGTCCACAGACTGAACCAGCAGCGGAACACCTGTGTTGCCTGACTATCGCTCAGCTGTGCACATGTGAGGTTCGTATGTCTCTGACACAGACGGCCAGACTTTTCGAGTTCGTTAAGAAGGAAAACATGGAACGTTGAACAACACAAACTTTCCCCAAACGACACCCCCTCCCAACCCCTCCTTCCATCTTCTCAAAACACACACATACACACACGCGCGCGCAGTGTGTGTGTGTGTGTGTGTGTGTGTGTGTGCGCGCGCGCGCGCGAAAAAAAAAAGAAAGTGGGACGAGGGTTAAAGGGGGAGGGGGGGGGGGGGGGGGGGGGGGGGTGTGTGTGTTCTGATTCAATCTACTGAAGACACCGCCTTGTGCCTCGCTATTTTGTTATACTTGAAATCTTCAAGCTCTTGTTTCTTATCATCAACGGTTTGCTGGCGCCTCTGGTAGTTTGTTACGATTGTTCCATTTTAGACTCTTGATACGTATAATACCTTTATAAGTTTTCATGTTTAAATATCGAAGACATTTTCCAGAGCGCATCATACCCGACATCCCAACCTTCACACACACACAATAAGAACAACACAGCCGCGGGCGCGCGAACACACACACACACACACACACACACACACACACACACACACACACACGCACGCACGCACACACAGACACACACACACATACAACAAACACACACACACACACACGCGCATACACACACACACACACACACACACACACATACACACACACACACACACACACACACACACACACGCGCGCGCGCGCGCGCGCGCGCGCGCGCGCACACACACACACACACACACACACACACGCGCGCGCGGACATGCCCGCAAACAGATTT
>JADBJO010000849.1:507500-527500 GCA_016801955.1 Conus betulinus
ATCCCCGCATAACTATGCAGAGCATAACAACATTATGATGTAGCCTGGGTGTTCTAGCATATGTCAATTGTGTGTGTTGTAAATTGAAATTCTATATGTGGAAACATTTGTTTAATTGTCAGCTGTTTATCAATGATGAGCAGATTTTTTTTAATGTGAAACTAGATGGTGAATGTGAAACTAGCTGGTGTGGGGTAGGCGGGGTGGAGTTGGCTGACCCAGTGTCCAACCCTGCCCTAGCGTCTCTCTGCCCCCCCATGAATGTGTCTGCTCCTGATCCTATGGTATCACAACCGGCTATAACTTGTTACCATGTTATGAGTGATATTAGTGTCTTCAACGTAACTAATATCATTGTTGCTGTGCTTTATTATTTCTCAGTGTTTGGTTTCCTTTTATTTGTTTGTATGTTTGTTTGTTTGCTTTTAACCTGGACAGGCATGGGGCTCTCCGTACCAAAAATTTGTGTGTTTAACACTGTTTCAAAACACAAGAAATATACGTGAAGCTCAAGCTTGTTTGTTTTCTTTTTAATACATAAACATGCAGTGTTTTATTTGATCAGTAGATAGCGGGCAGACAGCAGACGACGGGTTTTTATATAAACATGCAGTGTTTTATTTGATCAGTAGATAGCGGGCAGACAGCAGACGACGGGTTTATATAAACATGCAGTGTTTTATTTGATCAGCAGATAGCGGGCAGACAGCAGACGACAGGTTTATATAAACATGCAGTGTTTTATTTGATCAGTAGATAGCGGGCAGATGGCAGACGACGGGCAGTCGAGGACAGCTGTGAACAGATGTTGTGAAGAGTGTTGTGGAGGATGTCATGGGGGACCATTGCTATGGGCAACGCCTAACTCTGCCGCTGAACAAGCATTTAAACAAACAGCTGCTGCCATATCATCCTGAAATACATATCACATTACATTATAAATGAACCCTGCACAACTTCCATTGTATGAGGCGTCAAGGAATACCAGCAAGAGTGTTAGCATGACATTCGAAGACTCTCAAGAATCTTCTTTACTACTGCCATCAATCTGTTCGCATTCTGGACTCTGATGAATTGATCACCTCTTCACGAAATCACTGAAATGGAAGCATTGCCAGTTTGGCCCAGTGCGTGGTTTATGACAGCTATCAAAACACATTGCTCGTCAACAGCTCTGCGGCTGGTGCCCAGATGAGGGAAGGGCGCTGGATTCTGTGACCTAAGTCCATGGAAAGGAAGTATGCTTGATTCTGTGGCTGATGCCGAGACGGAGGCGGGTGTCCCTGATTATGCCTTGGGCTGATGCCAAGTTTGAGGATGGTGTTCCTGATTCTGGGCCTCATGCCTAGACGAGGGATGTGTGGCTGAATCAAGTTATATCCGATGCCCAGGTGAATGAAGACACCTCCAGTTCTGCACCTGATGTCCAGATGGAGTGAGGAGGGTCTGATTCAGACTGTATCTGATGATGCGATGGAGGGAGGTACTCATGACTCTAGTATCACAAAAAAGCAACACAGATATGTACATGTTTAATTGGAGAACTTGGATTCTCGGCCAAGCCGGTAATGCATTCATTGCCAACAAAATGAGCCCTGGGGGCACCTTGAGCCCACAAAGAGAGTGCACCGATATTGGATCCGCCTTCTAGTTTGTGACATAAGCATAATTAAGAGTCATTGGGTCAATTTGAAGAAAGAATCACAATCACAATGGTTTTCACTGAGACCAGTGTTCTATAGTATACAGTCTTCTGCTTTTAATTTTCATAAGCTGACACTGCATAATGCATACCATTATTTGACTGTTTAGTCATAGATGCAAAGGATGTATTCTGATATTTTTGTTTCCTATTTTTGCTTTGTCACATTGTCGCCCAACGATTTCTCACTTAATCTAGGACTGTGGTCAGGTTAAAACACTGGCCAGCTGTGCACAGTAAAGCTGGTCAGTTTTGTGTAACAGTATACTTCATAGAGCATATAAGGAAGAAGGCGTTGATTCTGTGGCTCATGCCGAGATAGAGGCGGGTGTCCCTGATTGTGCCTTGGGCTGATGCCAACTTCTTCCTTGCGCTGAACTCAGAAGCAATCTGAAGCGATCAAAGCTAAGTGCATTTTCGTTGTTTTATTCGTTTTTGTTTCACCTGAGGAACGCCTAAGAGGTCGAAACGCGTTGTGTGTTGTCTTGTGACTCGTTTGTCCACGTTTCTCTGGGCGGTTCGCTGACATTTATTTAAGATTTGTTTAGATTTCCGCCTGCAGTCGTTTCACTTTGCAACTAGATTTATAGAGTTTTGTTTTGCCATTCCAATGAAAGGTACAATTATGGGGGGGGGGCGGGGGGGGGGGGGGGGGGGGGGGGGGGGGGGGGTATTCTGACCGCTGTTTCGGAGTGGTTAGTTTTACCTTTTCCAGTCTGCTGTGTTTCTTGACGAAGTTATATCTTCTTTTTCACCAAATAACACACATTTCTCTGTTCTATTCTTAAAAATCTGATGTGAGGCACAAACCAAAAAACTTCAGCGTGCGTCTGTTTTTAATTTATTCATTTACTTACCTTGATTTTTATTTCATATTTGCTAACAGTTTCTTCATGTAAAGTTGATAAAGAAAATGTCTGTTGACGCGGTAAACATCCCTCTGGTGTCAATATAAGCGCGTACATTGGTATTGGTGTTAGTCTGGACCTCAGCTGCCCCAAAGGGCGATCCAACTGCCGCAGCCTGGGGTAGGATGGGACAATCTTAACTGGGATTTTTGATCGCTGATTACAGAAACTCGCGTTTTTTTCCTTTTGCTCTTGAAAAATTAAAATTTTATTTGGCTATTCTTAGTGCATTGTTTTATTATTATTATTATTATTATTTATTTTTTTAATTTTTTTTTTTTTTATCAGTGTCCTAATGTGTCTCAACCTACTTGCCCATCAATGCACATCAGTATTTGTTGGTCAGTGTACATCATTATTTGTGAATCAATTTGTATTAGTATGTATACGTCGGATTACGTGAGTATTTGTACGTTAGTGTACATCAGTGTGTATCAGTATTTACACACCGGGCCTCCGACACTCTGTTTATGATCTTTGGCCCAGTGGATAGAAGAAGGCACTGAGCGACCCGCAGAATGATTTACCTTTAGCACTGCACTTCAAATATAGAGAGCATAATCATACATCCTAACTGGCTTACCCTTGGATGAATGGGTCAGGAACAAAATCAGTCATTGCATACAGACATACAAACCGACAAAGCGTTGGCGCCTTGGCTTAAGGCTGTGTCAGGCCAACTGACATAGGCTACCACAAAATGTTATGCTCTGCATAGTTATGCGGGGATTGTCTTCAGTCGTGACAAGCTCCTAGCATAATATTATCAGTCTCCAAAATCCCCCTAAGTCGGAGTGTGGCTGACCACGTGGCAGGGAAATCAAAAATGGTCACATACGTAATATTCTCATCCCAGCTGATGTATTAATTGTATCATAGTGTTCAAGTACTTTGCTGTTCGGATGATCCCTGGAGTCTTTTAGCCAGAGTACGACAACAACAACAACAACAACAACAACAACAACAACAACAACAGCAACGACAGATCGTTGTATATGTAAATCACCGTCAATTTGCTTGATTATCCATTAATGTACCAAACTGGCATTTCCTTACCATGGCCCCACGATATTAACACAGTAATTTCATGGAAGGTTTTGACATTGCCACTGCCCGTTCACAGTTCACCTGCACAGCAATGGGTTAAGAGAGAGTTGAATGATAACACGAATATTACCATGATGTCGTAGTTTCCGCCGATAACAGCTATATTATATATCACGAATTCTCATCATCATAATCATTCCGAGCACGGAGCAGCAGCAAACAGCAACTGTGATTGTCACTCTTCTCATCACATTGGCTTGGAAGTACATTACTTTGTGAATGGGCTTAAGCGCTGTCCTGCATTTTGGTGTTCACCAGACGACGATACCATGACCAGCCCTAGTCATCAAGCATAGAACGAAATTGATCGTTGCAATGACTGTAAGCCATGCCAACCTCTGCGTTGATCGATAATGATGATCTGATGCCAAACGACACAGACCAACTGGCCTTGGGCAGGCCCCAGTGTGACAATCCAGGCATGGTGTAGTGTGTCCATGGCATGGTGTAGCGTGTCCATGGCATGGTGTATGTGTGTAGCAGTGTGTCCATGGCATGGTGTAGAGTGTGTCCATGGCATGGTGTAGAGTGTGTCCATGGCATGGTGTAGTGTGTCCATGGCATGGTGTAGAGTGTGTCCATGGCATGGTGTAGTGTGTCCATGGCATGGTGTAGTGGTGTAGCAGTGTGTCCATGGCATGGTGTAGTGTGCCCATGGCATGGTGTAGTGTGTCCATGGCATGGTGTAGTGTGTCCATGGCATGGTGTAGTGTGTCCATGGCATGGGTGTAGTGTGTCCATGGCATGGTGTAGTAGTGTGTCCATGGCATGGTGTAGAGTGTGTCCATGGCATGGTGTAGAGTGTGTCCATGGCATGGTGTAGAGTGTGTCCATGGCATGGTGTAGAGTGTGTCCATGGCATGGTGTAGAGTGTGTCCATGGCATGGTGTAGAGTGTGTCCATGGCATGGTGTAGAGTGTGTCCATGGCATGGTGTAGAGTGTGTCCATGGCATGGTGTAGAGTGTGTCCATGGCATGGTGTAGAGTGTGTCCATGGCATGGTGTAGAGAGTGTCCATGGCATGGTGTAGAGTGTGTCCATGGCATGGTGTAGTGTGTCCATGGCATGGTAGAGTGTGTCCATGGCATGGTGTAGTGTGTCCATGGCATGGTGTAGAGTGTGTATGGCATGGTGTAGTGTGTCCATGGCATGGTGTAGAGTGTGTCCATGGCATGGTGTAGAGTGGCATGCATGGTGTAGTGTGTGTCCATGGCATGGTGTAGAGTGTGTCCATGGCATGGTGTAGTGTGTCCATGGCATGGTGTAGAGTGTGTCCATGGCATGGTGTAGAGAGTGTCCATGGCATGGTGTAGAGTGTGTCCATGGCATGGTGTAGTGTGTCCATGGCATGGTGTAGTGTGTCCATGGCATGGTGTAGTGTGTCCATGGCATGGTGTGTCCATGGCATGGCATGGTGTCCATGGTGTAGTGTGTCCATGGCATGGTGTAGTGTGTCCATGGCATGGTGTGTCCATGGCATGGTGTAGTGTGTCCATGGCATGGTGTAGTGTGTCCATGGCATGGTGTGTGTCCATGGCATGGTGTAGTGTGTCCATGGCATGGTGTAGAGTGTCCATGGCATGGTGTAGTGTGTCCATGGCATGGTGTAGTGTGTCCCATGGCATGGTGTAGTGTGTCCATGGCATGGTGTAGTGTGTCCATGGCATGGTGTAGTGTGTCCATGCATGGTGTAGAGGTGTCCATGGCATGGTGTAGAGTGTGTCCATGGCATGGTGTAGTGTGTCCATGGCATGGTGTAGAGTGTGTCCATGGCATGGTGTAGTGTGTCCATGGCATGGTGTAGTGTGTGTCCACGGCATGGTGTAGTGTCCATGGCATGGTGTAGTGTGTCCACGGCATGGTGTGTGTCCATGGCATGGTGTAGCGTGTCCACGACATGGTGTAGTGTGTGTCCATGGCATGGTGTAGTGTGTGTCCATGGCATGGTGTAGAGTGTGTCCATGGCATGGTGAAGAGTGTGTCCATGGCATGGTGTAGTGTGTCCATGGCATGGTGTAGTGTGTGTCCACGGCATGGTGTAGTGTCCATGGCATGGTGTAGTGTGTGTCCATGGCATGGTGTGTATGGTGTCCATGGCATGGTGTAGAGTGTGTCCATGGCATGGTGTAGTGGTGTGTCCATGGCATGGTGTAGTGTGTGTCCATGGCATGGTAGAGTGTGTCCATGGCATGGTGTAGAGTGTGTCCATGGCATGTGTGTAGAGTGTCCATGGCATGGTGTAGTGTGTCCATGGCATGGTGTAGAGTGTCCATGGCATGGTGCATGGCATGGGTGGTAGAGTGTGTCCATGGCATGGTGTAGTGTGTCCATGGCATGGTGTAGTGTGTCCATGGTACGGTGTAGAGTCTGTTCATGGCATGGTGTAGAGTGTGACCATGGTGTAGAGTGTGTCCATGGCATGGTGTAGAATGTGTCCATGGCATGGTGTCAATTGTATCCATAAACAAAAGTATTCCCATGTCTATTTTGTAACGTGTGCTAAACGCTTAGTTCCACACTGTTTTGTGTGTTTCTTTGCACTTCGCTTCTCTATTGTACAGTTTACTAATACTTTGATATATCCGTACAAGGGAAAAGTAAGTTTCTCCACATTATCTATCACAAATTTTTTATAAACATAATTATTATCTGAAGAAAAAGCTAGGTGTAAAATTGTGTTATTATGCATACCTCTAGAATCCCAATACTGAAGCAAAGCACTTGCACTCTCCCATTTACCCTGTTGTTTCAGGCCTTCTTTGATCAATTTTGTCATATGGTAAAGAAACATTTAAATTTATGACTTTAACCAAAACATGGTGTGAGTGTGTGTACCTGTGTATGCATGACTGCCTGTGTTTTCATTTTATTTGTATGTGCTTGTGTGTGTATTTTGGTGCATAGGATGTTCATATGTTTGAATGGTGAATGTGATCTTTTGTGCATGTGTGTGTGTGTGTGTGTGTGTATGTGTGTGTGTGTGTGTGTTCTTCTGTGTGTGTATGTGTGTGCGTGTGTTCTTGTGTGTGTGTGTGTGTGTGTGTGTGTTCATGTGTGTGTGTGTGTGTGTGTGTGTTTTCAGATGTGGGCATGCATGCTCATTATTATACATTTCTTTTGTTATCATTTCCGTAAGTACTTTATCAATTTCCTACACAATATTCACCTACAAAAGCAAAGAAAGAAAGGGAGAGTGACAATCTGAGAAAGGGGAGGTGGGGTTGAAGTAGAGCAGGAGTAGGTGAAAGCTGAGGGGTGGGGTGGGGGGGGGGGGGGGGGGGGGAGTGGAGGCAGATACTGGATAGAGAGTGAAAAAAGGGAAGAAGTGAGAGAGTGAGCCACTTTTCCTGAACAACACTTCACATGCCAATGGACTGAAATTTTTCTTTAAAATTCTTCCAGAAATTCTTTTCACAAAAATTTACTGTCGTTTCATTACAACTTTTTCCATGTCATTACAACCAAAGGTTAGTCTGACACTGCAATGACTCGAGTCAGTATATGCATATTTTGTATATGCGAGTGTGTAAGGACAAAATTTATATATTCATCACTTGGATCACGTGTTTGGCTGCAACAGGGATGTTTTCTTTTAACTTCCATTTGAGATGCTCTTAAAAAATTTCTAAGCATGTAGACAAATTGTGGCAGTATGCATACATGTTACCAATACATTACCTATTTTACTAGAGCAAAAGAATGCTGGAATATAAAAAAAAAAATAAACACTGCTTTGCAACACCTGTTTATTGTACATGAGATCAAGTTACTAAAAGATCTAATTCTGAAAAAAAGTGTAATTCTACTGACTGCGTCCTTTCAATTCAACATTCAATTCCATGAATACTGACACTCATCCAAGAAGAGTTACTGACAGTGACAACAATTGGATGATAAAAATATGCAAAAAAAAAAAACCCAAACAATCACATATGCAACAAAACAAACAAAAAACAAACCAACAAAAAAAGACAAGAGAAAAAAAAAACAAAATAATTATCGCAATATCACATATCACACAATGACAGTAGATAATAATGTCATTCATTTAAAGGCACGGAGGACAAAGGTAAAGTCTTCTGTAAAAAGATAATAACTTCATACAAACATTAAGATACAGTTTCATGGAACTTTATTTTTCAATACAATGCCCAAAGAATCCTGAAGAGACATTGTTTCCAAGTTGGGTGGCGGCCTGGTGGATATTAACCCCTCAGGAAACATCATCTCAGGTTTGTGGTTTAAATCGTGCACACCTTTAAAGAAAAAGTTTTTGTGGGTGTTGTCTCATTTTCAGTGACACCTTAGTAATCCTCATCCAGTATCCTCATCCCAGAGACATGCTGGCTTGCCCCACCTGACCCCAGTAAGTAACCCTCATCCCATATCCTCATTCCCAGAGACATGCTGGCTGCCCCACCTGGCCCCAGCAAGTAACCCTCATCCCGTATCCTCATTCCCAGAGACATGCTGGCTTGCCCCACCTGGCCCCAGCAAGTAACCCTCATCCCGTATCCTCATTCCCAGAGACATGCTGGCTTGCCCCACCTGGCCCCAGCAAGTAAACCTCATCCCGTATCCTCATTCCCAGAGACATGCTGGCTTGCCCCACCTGACCCCAGCACTGGTAGCAATCCACAGCAACCAGTTATAGTCAAGTCATCATGAGACAACCCACCAAAGGAGACACTGCACTGTGGACAAGTCACTTCAGTGGTGTTCAGTTCTGATCCAACCTGTGTGGGGACACAACATACAAAGCAGCCAACTGACAACAATTGCCTATTATGGAGCCAGCCTGAAGGACTTTGCTGTGTGGGGGCACAACATACAAAGCAGCCAACTGACAACAATTGCCTAATTATGGAGCCAGCCTGAAGGACTTTGTCCCTTCAGGTGTCATCATGTCCATTCAGTGACAATCAAAATGAACTTGCCAGTACCTGTCATCTCATCATCAGCTCACCACAGGTGTAGGCACTGGGGTGGGGTTGAGGGAGGGGGGGGGGGGAGGATCCAGGTCACCATGAAAGCAGGACATGAAAGGCCACAGAATGAGACTTTGGTTTTTTTTATATACCAGCTGATGAGGTTGAGAATGATGCAGACGATTCAATAGAGTCATATTCCGGTCACAGACTAAATGAAAGGGCTGCACTCTATAAGTATTCTCACTCTACATCCTGGCATCAGCCAGACTTGAGAGGTACAAACACCTGCAGTGTTGGCGAGGAAATTGGACCATCACTGTCAAAGATGCATCCACCAAGCATGGGAAGACTCTGTGGTTCAAGTTTTCCCATTTCAGCCAATAACAAATCTGGTCAGGGCTGAGAAATCCCACATTTAAATAGCTCTGATGGGAATGAAACCCATCACCTCTGAGCCCACAATCTGCAATGCTCACTGCTGCTCCATGGCAACTAGTTTCACAAGATGTTTTCGCTTTCCTAGTCTGGGTCCTAATCTTTATGGCAAGACAATAAACACATGATGCGTACACCATGGGATCTTCACACATCCACTCAAAGCAACAAGGGACTCAATCTCTACAGACTAAACTAACTTTGAGAGGTAAGCAGAAAAAAAAAGATAAAAGAAAAAAGGATGTCTGCTGGGGGGCTTTGGTGTGGTTTTTCACACAGCAAAATCTGTGGTAAAATGATACAAGAACAATGTTACAAAAATAAGTTTTACTGATATGCAATATTATCTTAATTCAGTCAGAACTGGATTTACGCCTGTTCCTTTTTCTGTGTGTGATTCTGTGTCAGTTTGCACACATAGTCTATTTTAGCATTTAGGTAGACTTTTTTGCACTGAATTTAGTCTGAAAGAACTCCAATGTAATACAGCACTTCACCTTACCATCTCACCTGAGAGTAATCAACCATAAGTTTTTTCTCCGCTAGCTGAAATCAGCCTAAAATAATTGCCATGTCGTTGCAAGTCCTTTTACATGCACAAAGCACCTTACTTCACAACCTCACTTGAGAGCCTGCCATCCCAAATCATCATTCAAAAGTCTAGGGTTGGAGGAGAATCTCTTTCCTGTATCTCTTTACAGTTCAGGACATCTCCCTTTCTAAATGAGCTTTCATCCAATAACCCTTGGAAAAAAAAAAAGAATTTGCCCAAACACAACCCGGTCAAATTAATTTTGGTATGAATGATAAGTCAAAAGCAGTTACATACATACAAACAGAACAGTAAGCTTTGGGGGAAGCCTGTACAAGAACCCTTTACCTTGAATTGCACAAGAACCCTCTGTAAAATCTCTTTCAAATTTTAACCAAGTGTGGTATCCGTTTATCTACAAGCATCAACAAAGGAGAAAAAAGCTGTTGGTCTGATATACTCAGAAAATATGACACGGGGTAGGCCAACATTATTCATTCACTCATAAACAGATGGCAGTGGAACTCTACATACTCTAACAAAGGGAACGTTCATAGAAATGGGCAACTTTCATACTGAGGAATGTAGAACTAATGGAGATCGATGCTCTCATGTTAGTAAAACAGGTCACAAACATTCATTTTCAGTTCAGCTCTATGGAGCTTAGTTTTTCTGGCATAACATCAGAATCTCTGAAGATGGCGCTGGTCCAACAGAGTGGCTGACATAGCAGACTCCTGTTTCATGGACTTCAGACATGAGAGGAGGACGAAGAATTGTCCACTCTCCCATCTTGTGTTTATCCCCTACATAACATGCACAACATGAAATATGTACTTTTAAGTTCTGTGAGTCGCTATAATGATGTGGGCAGTGGGCAGTGAAAAGGCCTATAAACCAATATAATTCTGTCATCCCTGAAAATCCCTTAACAGGATACCATAAACCATCCAACTTGCATGTAAAGCTCAAATGCTGAAAGAAGTGAATACATTTTTGCAGCCCATTTACTAAATGCAGAAGAATTTACAAGATGATAATGATGAAATATGAAAATCACAGTATCAATTTAAGAATTCATCCTTGAGGATATATAATTACTCTCATAAGAAAACATCATTTTCCCCTTCTTCTTTTCCATCGTTTGGTGGAACCAATGCATATTACTGATTTCTCCGAGAAAGTTTTCTGACATGCATGACATATTTTCATATCCTATAGAGGCACCTGTATTCTGTTTTCATAGAAAAGACAATAAAAATGATAATATATAGATAAAAATCAACACAGTACAATATCACCAATACATACAAAGTAAGAAATGTCATGATGCATCTGGATTAAAACACCCAACCCATAACTAATAACACTGAAAACACAAATTAAATAAGATGTGAGACTGGCAGAAGAACCAGAATCATTTCCCGACAAATCCTAACTCATAAAGTAAATCTTTGGAAGGTACTGATGTCTTGAGACAAAAAAGGTTTGATTCTAATCAAAATAACCATGGACTTTTCTATGGTAAAGTCTACAGTTTCCATGGACACAAACAAGGAAGCAAACTTATGTGCTAGTCAAACAACTACAATACTCAAAAGTAAACTCTAAAAATTTGTGCTAGTCAAACTACAATACTCAAAAGTAAAACTGAAAATGTGTGCTCCTTTTGATTTATTCTCAACAGGAAAATGATTCGTATCACATGTGCTGTTCCACCTTTCTTTTGCCATGGGCTGGCCAGCCAATTATATGACAATATGAAAAAGAATATGTACTTATATCTAACCAGTTGTGATCACTGAGCAGTTTTTCACATGACAAATATTTTAGTGGTATACCTTGTACCTAATAATGTCAGGTTAAAAAAAGAAATGAAAGTCAGAAACTGGATTTTCTCACCTGAGAGGCAGTGTCGTTTATAATACTCTAACATCATCAGCACATCCATTTATAATGAAGATCTGCTTTACCAATATATATGTTTCATTGTCAGTCTGTACACAACTTTGATGCTGTGACAGGAACTGTTTCTTTTACACACATGAGGAATAATACCAAGGTGATGAGAAATACTGAGAACATACTTCAATAAAATTGTTCCAAGGGTCTTTTTTTTTCTTTTGTTTAATTATTTTTTTTGTGTCAACCATGAAGTTATTGCTCATGCTACAGAATACTATATGCCTGTATTTCTTGTTTTTCTCACAGAGTTTCAATCAATATTTTGTTACTATATATCAAAAATAGGGAAAAAATATCATTTTTCATCACCTTTTACCTAAAGTAATTGATTTTCATTTAACAGGAAGTTAAAAAAAATGTGATGAAACACAAGTACAGTCTCAAGCATTTGCACAAAGATCAGGAAAAATAGATAAGATATCTATATGAATTAGTATGCAGTCCAAAAATATCTTTTACATCACCTTTTACCTGAAATTATTAATCTTCATTAACAGGAAGTTTAAAAAGAAAGATCTGTTTACACACAGGTACAGTCTCTAGCATTTGCAGAAAGACCAGGAAAAATGGATAAGATATCTAACTGATTTAATGTGCAGGTAAAAAATCTACTTGTGTATCACCTTTACCTGAAACTGTTAACTTTCATTAACAAGAAGTTAGAAAAAAAAATCTGTTTAAAACACAGGTACAGTCTCTAGCATTTGCAGAAAGACCAGGAAAAATAGATAAGATATCTATGTGAATTGGTATGTAATTTAAAGTGTACTCTTTTACATCACCTTTTACTTGAAAATATTAACTTTCATTAACAGGAAGTTAAAAAAAAATCTGTTTAAACACAGGTACAGTCTCTTGCATTTGCAGAAGACCAGGAAAAATAGATAAGATTTCTAAATGAATTAGTAAGCAGTTAAAAAAACATTCTTTTACATCACCTTTTACTTAAAATTATTCACTTTCATTTACAAGAAGTTAAAAAAAAAAACTGTTTAAACACAGGTTCAGTCTCTAGCATCTGCAGAAAGACTAGAGAAAAACAGATAAGATGTCTAAAGGAATTAGCATGAAGGTTTAAAAAACTCTCAATTCCATCAGAATTACACACGAAACAATCCAAAAGCAGAATGTTATTTTGTAGAGCAGAAAGATTAAATCTGAAGCACCAGTCCTGCGGACGAAATGTTATCTCCCCCTCCAGCAGTCTGGCGCACCTCTGTGCACACCAGACCTGGCGCCACACACAGCTCGTAGTCTTCCTCTTCCCAGCAGGACACCGGACGGTTTGTCAATCAGACGGATTCTTCGACTGGACTTGTCTTGACTGGCGGCAAACGAGTCGTCCAGCAGTATCTTGGTTTTCATCAAATCTATATTGTGTGAGCCGCAAACGTGCCGGTGTGCTGTCAGAGAAGCCTTGGCCGAGGCGGACATTGTGTTCTTCCAGGACGATGATTTGGCTGTTAAAATCGCCTGGAATGCCAGAGTGTGTACATGAAGGCGAGTCAATCTCCGTTTGCCAGTGGTGAGGGGTGTTTTGCTCAGATAGCTGTAGACAGTGCGCATCTGATCCAGGACTGTGGCCACACGAGGATGGCTGTCAGACAGGAAAGTTACATTTCCATCCTCCAGCAAAGACACCATGTTGGGTAACTCCTGTTCGTTCATGCCCAAGGAGTCGGAATACATCACCACACTGCTCAGAATCTCTTGAAGGAGCTTCTCATCTGTGAATGAGGCCATTTCAAAATGAACTCTTGAAGTCAGAGGCAGGTTCTTCAGAACTGACTGCAGCTTGTCTAATCTGTTCACTCGCTCATCTGCACACAAAATTATGAAGTCTTGTCACCTTGACCCTAAATGTCTAATCTGTTCACTTGCTCATCTGCACACAACATTATGAAGTCTTGTCACCTTGACCGTAAATGTCTAATCTGTTCACTCGCTCATCTGCACACAAAATATGGTCTTGTCACCTTGACCGTAAATGTCTAATCTGTACACTCGCTCATCTGCACACAAATTATGAAATCTTGTCACCTTGACCATAAACAATACAATTTAATAAATGCAGATCTCAAGACAGGCAGGTGAAAGCAAAATGCTACTGACTCTTTAAAGGGACTCTGAAGCTTCCAGCCTATACCACAACTTTTGTTCACCAAAATCCCACTCCTGCCATCAAGTGCATCTGAAATCTGATCTGCAACTTTCATGCCACATCAGCTCACACCGCATTTGAGAAATTATTTCCCCATGTGTTGATTTTGTATTAAGCACTGGTAGTTTGATGTGCCATATCATATCAATGAATCAATTTCTATTCAAAACTTTGAAAAAAAGATTCGACTGTTTTGTTCCATTGCATACTTTTCTTTTCCTTTCTTCCCGGTGTAAGAGAAAGTGGAAGACACAGACAGGTACGGGGGGGGGGGGGGGGGGGGGGGGGGGGGGGGGGGGGGGGGGGAGAGAGAGAGAGAGAGAGAGAGAGAGAGAGAGAGAGAGTCTCAGAGAGACGAGACAAAAAAGAGGCTAAAAAAAAACGAAAAGATAAGACAGAAAGAAGAAAAAAACAACCAGTTATATAAACATGCAGTAAAGAATGGCATCTCCACCATCAGCAAAAGCACAACATAACCCAACTCACTATCTTTGTAGGGAAAGTTGTCCATCATTTGCAGGCCTCCAACGACGATCAAGCTGGGCTTGAAACGTAGCAATTCTTCAGCAAACTCCTCCAGTCCAGACAAGTAGGGGTTGACCTGGTCATTGTGCAGAATCAACCTGCCAACAGTTTCACAGATAGTATCTCAGAATCCACAAGCGCTTTAACAATCTCATAAGTACTGACATGATCATTTCCTTGCCATGAGTGCAGATGACACTGACGTGATTACTTCCTTGCCATGAGTGCAGATGACACTGGCGTGATTACTTCCTTGCCATGAGTGCAGATTCCTTGGCATGATTACTTCCTTGCATGATGAGATGACTGGCGTGATTACTTCCTTGCCATGAGTGCAGATGACACTGGCGTGATTACTTCCTTGCCATGAGTGCAGATGACACTGGCGTGATTACTTCCTTGCCATGAGTGCAGATGACACTGGCGTGATTACTTCCTTGCCATGAGTGCAGATGACACTGGCGCGATTACTTCCTTGCCATGAGTGCAGATGACACTGGCGCGATTACTTCCTTGCCATGAGTGCAGATGACACTGGCGCGATTACTTCCTTGCCACGAGTGCAGATGACACTGGCGCGATTACTTCCTTGCCACGAGTGCAGATGACACTGGCGTGATTACTTCTTTGCCATGAGTGCAGATGTTACTGACGTGATTACTTCCTTGCCATGAGTGCAGATGATACTGACGTGATTACTTCCTTGCCATGAGTGCAGATGATACTGACATGATTATTTCCTTGCCATGACAGGCCTTTTCACCGACACTCACAGACAGGTGTGACTGTGCAGCAAGCTGTACACTTTTAAAATGGTGTACTCTTTTGAAACTGGACACAATCATTTGGTACAAAGAAGCCATGGCCAAACTGTTTTCATTAAACAATGACTCATAATAACCCACCCGCCTTGGCTTAAGGCTGTGCTAGGCAAATTGACACAGGCCAGAACACCAAAGCTACATCAAAATGTTGTTATGCTCTGCACAGTTATGTGGGGACTGTCTTCAGTCACAAGCTCCTAGCATAACATTATCAGTCTCCAAAATCCCCCAAGTCGGAGTGTGGCTGCCCATGTGGCGGGGTGATCAAAAACGGTCACACACGTAATGTTCTCATCCCAAGCTGATGCATTTGTACCATAGTGTTCAAGTGCTTCAGCTGTTCGGATGATCCCTGGAGTCTTTTAGCCAGGGTACGTCAACAACAACACAATAACCTATTCAGTCAGTGACAAGACAGTTTTGTGGCTTGTGGTATTTGAGTAAAAAACGACTCAAGTTTTACCAGTCTGACTGAGTTGATGAAATCTGGCTCCAACCCAATTTCTCTACAACCAATGATCAGTTCATGAAGAAACTTCAGACATACACTATACTAAGTGTTCTCACCCTTTTCATGATTTTTCTTTCAACAGTCTTTGGCTTCAAAGAGTACTGTACCCCATTTTCATGGAATGTAAAGCACTGCACTTGTATATACACCAGCTTCATAATGCAGAGGTACATGTAAAGACAATACACAGTGAACAACCTGTTGGCACGAGATGACTGGTACTGCCCCCAGGCCTCCCCTTTGGCATACTCCATGATGAGATGGATGTCACTCTTCTCCACTGGCTCACCAACCACTGGAAATACACAAATACACACATGCACACACACACACACACGCACGCAGGCACACACACACATACACATACAATATACACACTTATCATGCTCTAATCACACTCTCTCTATCAAACCTTTGATTTTGTTGCTACAAGATATTGAGTCACTACAGACGTATGCTTGTCCTAGTGTCTTCCGACTAATTAAAATCTGAATTTTTTTTTGCATAACTGTACATAACTCAGATGATTTTGCACAGATGGTCCCCTACTACACATAACTACATATCTGGAACTGTCAGAATTATGAACTGATGAGGAGAGAGGGAGAGAGTTGGGGGGGGGGGGGGGGGGGAGAGAGTTGGCAGAAGAGAGGGATGGAGGAGGGAGGGATGTAGGGAAAGAAAGAAGGAAGTGGAGGAGAAAAAGAAAGTGTATGTATGTGCAGGTGTGTAGGTGTGTGTGTGTGTGTGTGTGTGTGTGTGTGTGTGTGTGTGTGTGTGTGTGTGTGTGTGCGTGCGTGCGTGTGCGTATGTGTGTGTGTGTGTGCATGTGCGCGCGCGTGTGTATGTGAGACAATGTATGATACACACATGTATGTGAGTTCATGTGTGGTTCATCTACATTTCAACTACTGAGCCATGCATTCTCTTTTGTAAACTAATGACCTTGGAAAGAGGTCTTATATTTTCACACTATAACTGAACTTCAAAATAACCTGATGCTTAGCTGTGACAGCTCACATGCAGACTAACAACCCACAGACTGACACAGACTGGTATCATAGGAAGCAATCACTCACACTCTCTTTTGGTTCCTGACTGCATTCATATGTTTTACAACTTTTTTATCTCTTTTCTTGCATTTAGAATGGACTTTGATAAAGTTACATACATGCATGTTATGTCTGCTTTCACCTCCTCCTCCTCAAATTGCGGTCTATTCCACAAAGAGTATGCCAAGTCTTTGTGTCATGACTTGCTGAAAGGATGAGTCAAATGCCTGATGAAATTATTCAACATGCTTTGACCTGCCAACACACACTTGTGCTTTTTTTTTAATTCTTGTTTTTTGTTTTTTGAAGACAGCGGCACTTAACACATCGAATGATGCTGATCAGAATGACAGGGACATCACCCTCACCCAGCCTGCCACAACTAGAATTTCAGCCATGGACATTATCAGTCACCTGCGGTTGGATGGATGGTGGATGTGTGCACTGATCACCTTAGCTTTACAAAACTATTCAAAATATGCGCAGAGAGACACTTCACACACACTTTGGACACTGTCTTTAGCTAAACAGCCCTTGAGACAAAGAAGCTAGAAGACTATGAAGATTTTTGTGTCAAATTTAGAGAATTTACATAGACAGAGACAGAGAGAGGAAGAGAAAACAGACACACAGACAGAGGGCAAGGGAGAGAGAGGCAAGTGAAAGTTGGAGGGGAAGGCTAGAGAGAGAGAACGAGAGAGAGAGAAAAGGGGGGGGGGGGGGGGGGGGGGGGAGAGAGACACAGAGAGAGCGAGCCAGAAAGCAATGGAAAAGACTGGTCTGCATGCAGTCAAATCAAATGTAATAACTGAACAGAATAAATACAGCAATCTCACTGAGGTAACCAAACATCATTGAAATTCTAAAGGGTCCAGAAAGGCTAGTATCCCCTACCCTCCCTGGGAAAAACGTTGGAACATGCTTTCAAAATGGTACAATCTGACGCAAACCTAAGCGTTAATCAGTGTATCATCCACTTTTCGGTCCAACCACAACCATTTATTGGTACTGCTTTTATCCATCCATTTTCTATGTCTGCAGCATCATGCTGAAGCAGGAGTCAGAACATGACATCATGCTGCTTCCAACTGGGTCATAAGCGTTGTCTGCTAGTTTTCCATAAACATGACCAGAGTTCTAATGATATCAGTGTCGTCAGCTAGTAAACCATAAACATGACCACAGTTCTGATGACATTAGTGGTGTCAGCTAGTATACCATAAACATGACCACAGTTTTGATGATATCAGTGTTGTCAGCTGGTATACCATACACATGACCAGAGTTCTGATGATATCAGTGTCGTCTGCTAGAATACCACACACATGACCAGAGTTCTGATGATATCAGTATCGTCTACTAGAATACCACACACATGACCAGAGTTCTGATATCAGTGTCGTCTGCTAGAATACCACACACATGACCAGAGTTCTGATGATATCAGTGTCATCTGCTAGAATACCATACACATGACCAGAATTCTGACGGTATCAGTGTTGTCTGCTAGAATACCATACACATGACCAGAGTTCTGAAGGTATCAGTGTTTTCTGCTAGAATACCATACACATGACCAGAGTTCTGATGATATCAGTGTTGTCTGCTAGAATACCATACACAAGACCAGGTCTGCTAGAATACCATACACATGACCACAGTTCTTAAGAATCAACTGCAACATTTTTCTCTTCCATCTGATTTCTTCTTCTTTTTTTTTTTTTTTGGCTGTCCCATCTTTCGTGCCACCTTCCGACATCCCAACCACAGCCACAGCCCGGTCCAGCCTGCCACAGCCCCGACAATCCACAGGGTGCAGTCAGTGTCAAATATTCAAAAGGCAAGCCACCAGAGGAGACACTGCACTGCTGCCGAGTCACTTAGGTGGTGGTGTTCAGTGGCATCTGCTCTGATCCATCATAGGCAGAACACCACCTACTAAGCCCCCTACTGACAACAATAATTGCTTAGTTGCAGAGCAGATGTGAGTGAGGTCCCCCTCCAATGGGCACAACATGTCTAACGACAGCCCTCATGAACTCGCCAATATAGGTGACCCTGACGGAATCAAACCAAGGCCACAGATGAAGAGACATCGAAACTGAGGTCACCATGACAGCAGGGCATGAACAGACACAGAATCTATGACTTTTTTTTTTCATGCTAATGGATGCGAATGAGGATGATGATGAAGATGATTCTATAGATTTCCCATTACAGTCTGAGGCTGCATGACAGGAATGTACTCTATACTTACTTTCATAATATATTCTGGCATCAATCAGACCTAAGAGATACAGATACCTGCAGTGTTGGTCAGGAAATTTGAGCAACACTCTCAGAGACGCATCCATTAAGTGGATGAAGCCCAACTGTGTGGTCCCAGTCTTCCCAACTGAGCCTGTTGCAAACTCAACTCTGCGTAGGAGCCAGTCGAGGTAGAAAAATTCCACACGGCTCTGATTGGAACTGAACCCACAACCTCCCGATTGGAGTCCATGACGCTAACCACTTCACCAGAGCGGCTGGTCACTGAGATCTTTGCCAATCCCCCATTTTCAGTTTTCCAACAAAGTGGCAATGTGCAGTGAAATGGGAGCCCTGCACAGAGCACAAACTTTGAACATCATCTGTTCTGAAGTCTCATTCTGAACACACCTTTCACTTTCTCTGGCAAGCTGGCAGCAACATCGGCAGATATCCTGGCTCCCAGCAGAACCTCCAGTCCTTCCAGCGCCATTCTTCGGGCCATCACGGGGGCATTGCCACCCAACACGTAGTGGTGATCGGATGACATTTCCGCACACACTCTATCAGCTCTTCAAACAGGGTCTGGTTGGCCACGTAACGTCTGCAACATGATTTAACCAACTTTTGCAAAGGTATTTAAGTAAACGTTCCAATTTCACAGAGCGGTGGTTCACAATCAGTGAATGTTACACAAATGTTATTCCACTAAATTTAGAACAGTTTCCTATTAGAAATGCTGTTGTGCTGAAAACCATGTCAGTGGCTACACAGGAGCATTTGTCAATATTCAGGAACATGCCATACTTCTTCAGCCAATAGGCTTAAAATTTAAATTATCCAGACACACATGACATAGATATTGGTCACATAATCGACGGACTGATGGCTGTAGCTTCTGACCATCTCTATCCCCAGATCATATGGGCTGGGTGTCAGAAAATATACTGTGTTCAACCAACTGCTGCACTGATTGTTAGACATTTAAACTGTGTACTTCAATCTGGATAGACTATCTCACACAGAATCAATGGCTAAGGTTGTTTATTTTCCACCAAGTTCCACAAGAAAAAAGAAAAATCTCCACTCTTCACGTACCA
>JADBJO010000849.1:535000-545647 GCA_016801955.1 Conus betulinus
AGTCCTTCGAATGAGACTTTAAATCAAGATTCCGTGTGTGAACGCACGCATCTTGCACACACGTAAAATCCCATCATCTTTCGGAAGAGAAGGCTGTTTGGATGACACGTTACACATAGCATGCACCTTCCCCGAAGTTGGAGTATGGCTGCCTTAATGGCGGGATAAAAAAGACGTTCATACACACAAAACTCCACTCCCTTTGTTGGGCAGATGGGTTTTAATGCTTGCCTGCCTACACAGGGGAGTGTGCGCTGGAGTATCAGCCTTTCTATGCAGAAGAAGAAGAAGAAGAAGACAGAGGTCTTACCCCAGTTCCAACAGGACACCTGTTCTAATTTGGGAAATTTAAGCCTTAAGAAATTAACTTTTGTTTTTCGTCGACAAGATCCAACTGGAACTCTTTTTGGCTGCCTCTGTCATTGCCTTCAGTAGTTCTCTGGCGGATACACAGTGAAGCAAAATGGCCGAACTATCCAAGAAGACAATGGTGCGCACAGTTTAACAACTGTAACAATGGAGGTGGAAGCAGTGACATAAGCACTTCACTGGCTTACATCCACAGGCCAGTTTCAAACTCAACAAGCCATGATACTGACTGACTCCATGAACCTACTTCAGAAAGTGAAAGTGGAATGGGAAGCGCTGCTTGGAATGAACTAATGCGCAGCCTTCCATCGGAGAGACTCATATGGATATACTGCCCTGGACATGCTGGGTTAAAGGAAAACGAGATCAGACACACTGGCTGCAGGCAACAATAAGAATTGGGTTACAGCTTGGCCGATCTGATGTGATAAGAAATCTGAAGAATCACTCAAGCAAACAAGAGCAAAGCCACTATACCATAGACCATCTTTCAGATCTGAACATCAAGAGAGGAAGTGGCCGCACTTCCAGACTTCAGGGAAGAGCAAGAACATCACCAACCAACCAAAACACTGGAATAATCTCAAGGCCAACATTGCGAAGACTCCTAGCGATTGGGGCAAACTCATGCTGGGCCTTTCCAATAACAGACACAAATAGACGTGTGTGCGCTGGTCTGTATTCATCACTGTGATGATGCCAGCGTGTTAATTGGAGAGTCCATGGACATCATGAGTGTGCAGGCGTTGGTGTGTGTGTGTGTGTGTGTGTGTGTGTGGGGGGGGGGGGGGGGGGGGGGGGGGGGGAGTGAGTGAGTGTGCGTGTATGTGCGTATGTGTGTATGTGTGTGTGTGTGTGCGCGCGCGCGTGTGTGTGTGTGTGTGTGTGTGTGTGTGTGTGTGTGTGTGTGTGTGTGTGTGTGTGTGTGTGTGTGTGTGTGTGTGTGTGCAAGCGTTGGTGTGTGAGTGTGTGTGTGTGTGTGAGAGAGAGTGAGTAGTGTGTGTGTGTGTGTGTGTGTGTGTGTGTGTGTGTGTGTGTGTGTGTGTGTGTGTGTGTGTGTGTGTGTGTGTGTGCGTGGAGTGGGTGTGACGGGGAGAAGTTGTTGTTCTTACTGTTATGTGTAAGTATTTGCACGCGCGCGTGTGTGCGCGTGCATGTATATGTTGTATTTGATGTTCTTGTCTTGTTCTTGATCCTAAGTCATCTTTCTGAACATTCACGCATGCAGCCACTACACACGCGCACACACACACACACACACACACACACACACACACACACACACACACACACACACACACACACACACATACATGCGCCCATGCACGCACATGGGCCCATGCCCACACATCATACGCACACGTGTACATTCACTATACACACACACATTAATTTAAAAAAAACCCAAAAAAAAAAACAAACAAACAAACACACAAAAAACATGGTAGGTAGGCACTCAAGGTCTGACCAGTGCGTTGGGCTAATGCGTAGGTCAGACATTGTCAGAGTCGTGAGTCGTAGCCACGAGACCCTCTTCTCCTATTGTCTCATTTTAGTTGTTAATTCATTTATTCATCAGCTTCAAATTATGCGTAATGTGGTCTCAGAACTTAGCGGATGTGGTGTAACGTATATGGACTAGTCCGCTCGCAGTGACGCCTCCTTGATGAAACTGAAACTGAAACTATATCTTTTGCGCTGTCTGTTCCAAATTAGTCGTCAGTCATCAATGTTGTGAAGTAATTTTGGGGGTTAAGTTAGATTCATACCGTATGAGCACGACAGAAAACATCGCAAGGTTTCCTCCAGTCCCTTTCTGATGTCTGCTGTCATCAACAGTCTTCATGAAGACCTACTCACAGTCGTCAAGATGCAGAAAATGAAGTGGTACGGACATGTGTCCCGTTCAGCAGGCCTTGCAAAGACACAGTCCTGCAAGGAACAGTCAGAGGAAGCCGCAACAGAGGACAAAGGAAGAGGTGGGAAGACAATATCCGAGAGTGGACAGGAATGAGCCTGGCGGAATCACAGCGAGCGGTGGAGGACAGGGACGGATGGAGGAGAGTGGTGGCCAGATTATCAGGGGTGCCCCAGCGACAACAGACGATGTCAAGGGATAGGTGAGGGTGATCACCAAGAGTAAGCAGTGGGGCGGGGTGAGGTGGAATGCAGGGAGGGTGTGGAGGAAGGAATGGGGGTGGAGCATACAATCACAGACAAGTATTAAGAATTAATTAGAATCATCTAAATTAATTAGAGTCATCGACAGAACGATGTTGGCCGTCTAACGGAAGAAGAAAAAGAAAAAGAAGAAGAAGAAGAAGAAGACACAAATGGCCTTGAGTGGTGATTTCGCTATATATCATTGTTTAGACTACTTTCTTCATGTATTTAGACGTTTGTGGTAATTAGATGAGTCATAACCAGCTGACAGCCATTAGCCTATCGAGCGCTTGTTAACTTCCAGGATGTCAGAAGCCTACGGTAATTCATCCTTATATTTCATTGTTGAAATGGAAAAGGGTGGTTAATTAAAATCACACAACATAGTGGTATAAAAGCAGTTGTAGTTAGCATCATTTTCCTGTTTGTCAGATCGTTGAGTATTGGACTAAAGATTTGTGTCGAGTTGTTTACATTCAACAATGAACAATGATTGTTGGTTGCAACATTCCCTGTCTCTGATTTTTAATAACACTATGTCAGCACAACCCACAATAACCCTGTTTGTGCACTGAAAATACTTTCGTCAAGTGTTGCACTTTCTCTCACTATATCTCATTTGGGTTGTTTTTTTTTCCCCCCCGCCCCCACCCCCACCCCCACCCCCCCTTCTTTTATTTTCTTTCTTTTCTACAAAACGTTTTTATATGCTGGATAAGTGATAGATAATTATTGATCTTTTTCCAGTATAAAGTGAAAGAAACATTTCGAAAAAAAATAATCGTGACGTGTCCAAGATGACTTTCAGTATCTGCAATTATGGTTGCAACATGAGGTGAAGTAGTTTGGTGCCTGTTGTGAGTGTGGTTACTATGTGTTGAAAAAGTTAATATAGAATGTAATTTACTAATTCAGAATTGAATCAAGAGTGCAAGATGATGACAGTAGCAGTGTGTGTGTGTGTGTGTGTGTGTGTTGTTGTTGTTGTTGTTGTTGTTGTTGTTGTTGTTGTTGTTGTTGTTGTGTGTTTTCATGCATTGTGTTTTCTTTTCAGATTTTTTATTCAAGTTCCTTGTTATTGGGAGTGCTGGTGCTGGAAAATCGTGTATCCTGCACCAGTTCATTGAAAATAAGTGTGAGTTTTTTTCGTTTTTTTTAAAAAAACACATATAGAGAGAGAGAGAGAGAGAGAGAGAGAGAGAGAGAGAGAGAGAGAGAGAGAGGGGGGGGGGGGGGGGGGGGGGAAGAGAAAGGGGGAGGATGATTGATTGATTGATTAATGATCTTTATTCTCCAGGGTTACAGATGAGCAACAAGATGCATTTTTCCATCAGGCCCTTGTGCCTTCATGCCTGGGCCAATGATGCTAACACACAAATACTTGTACACATTATAGAATTGATAAGAACAGAAAACATTTGTGGTGAATTAGCATACTAGACAGCACACACTAAAATTGTCTGACACACATGCATGCACACAGTGACACACACATGCGTTTGCACATGTGCCTACACACTCCTTGTGATCTTCATTTTCTCTTTTCTGTTCTTCTGCTTCATATGGGAAGCTAAACATTTCTCCTCCTCTTTGCATTTTGTTAGGTGTCATTTAGGTATGGACTGAATTCCACTTTCTTGTCAACCTTGTAGACTGACAGGATTTTAAGAGTGATTTCCAGTCTGTTGCTCCCTGTGTTGTCCTCTCCAAGGGAAGTTCAGAATGTGTTTGACTCACATAAGCTACTTTAGACTTCATGTGGATTGTAATTCACTAATTGCTTACCCATTGGGTTAGGGCTCCGTGATCTCTAGCCAGAGTGGATTTTCCCAGCTGTTTATGGACAGCACTGCTTCTTGGCTTGATCTCAAAACAGCTGTTGGTGGGAGTTTCCTTCCTTTGCCATGGATGCAAATTCATGTACACCTCAGTGTTTAATGTTTTTGAAGTAAGTCACAGATAGTTGACATGAATACGTTTGTCCTTTGGTTCTGGCAGAATGGTAGGAGGAGACCAGTTTCTTTGAATTGTTGTCGTTCTGCTTTCGTGCTTCATACTGCTTTGATGTCTTTTCGAAGTTGTCTTTCCTTGGATCTCTTCATATGTTTTTTTCTCTCCAGTAGATATAGCTGAAAGGCTGAAAACTAGAGTCATGCTGAAGCTGAATGACAGCAAGCAAAAGGGACTTTGGACGAACTTTTAGAAATGACTGCAGTTACGAATGCAAATTGTGTCAAGTACACTAAAGCAATCAATATCGTGACATAACTACCCCCCCCCCCCAGTCCCCCCCCCCCCCCCCCCCCCCCCCCCCCCCCCCCCACATGATGGACCTTTGTTTAAAAAAAGATTTTGGGTGCTGAAAAGGTTTTTTGTGTTGTGACTGAGCAACAACTAAATTTTATCCAGTACTTATGTATCTATACAGTTTGTATGAAAGTGAATGAGAGTGTTTCCATTTACAGTGATAATGAAGGATTTTGTGCATAAGTGTGTGTGAGTGGCAATATCTTTGAGAGAGAGAGCAAGAGTATTTTACAGAGTACACTTTGACCTTATGAGGGAAGTTTTCAAAACGGAGTGACTGAGGGCAGAAAAGGAAGCAAAATTTAGACTGGTGTCTTGTCTTGTACTCTGTCTGTGTCCTTGACGGTAACTAACCCCCTCATGAGGGAAGTTTAATGGTTTCAGCTTAATTGTTCTTAATTGTTATACTCCCACTGCTGTGCACACATGCATAGATATGTATCGATAAACTGTTTTGTTTACATGTACAAATTAGGATGTGGACTGACCCTTTGTAATTAGAAAATAAAATGTGTTGCTCATTCATTAAGTTAGATCTGTAGTTTCACTAAGTCACAGTCTTTCTTTGTTTTTTTTTCCTCACAGTATCCGTAATGTTATCAAAATCCTCATTGTTCATAGACCTTGATAACTTTGTGTGTGTCACTGTGTAACTGTGAAGAAATGTGTGTGTGTGTGTGTGTGTGTGTGTGTGTGTGTGTGTGTGTGTGTGTGTGTGTGTTGTATAGCTGTGAGTATGGCACTTTGGCAGATGTTTGGAGTTCAAAAAAACATTTCAGTTTGTTGCGGGGATGAAGAGAAAAAAACTGAACAGAAGAAGGAAGGTGGTGAAACAGTGTGAGAGGGGAAGGATGTGGGTGGTAGCAAAACCAAGCTAACAGTGTTCTCAACAAATTTTAACATTGTGAGGGAGGGGAGGAAGGGAAGTGGGGGTGGGAGGATTTGCGAAGCGTGAATGATGATCTTTTCTTCCCTCATTCAGTCAAACAGGATTCAAACCACACAATTGGTGTGGAGTTTGGGAGCAAAGTGGTGAACGTTGGCGGGAAAGCGGTGAAGCTACAGATATGGGACACTGCTGGGCAGGAGAGGTTCAGGTATAGCATGGAAGCAAACAGAAATGATATGGCATGGAAGTAAACAGAAATGATATGGCGTGGAAGTAAACAGAAATGACATGGCGTGGAAGTAAACAGAAATGACATGGCGTGGAAGTAAACAGAAATGACATGGCGTGGAAGTAAACAGAAATGACATGGCGTGGAAGTAAACAGAAATGACATGGCGTGGAAGTAAACAGAAATGACATGGCGTGGAAGCAAACAGAAATGACATGGCGTGGAAGCAAACAGAAATGACATGGCGTGGAAGCAAACAGAAATGACATGGGGTGGAAAGCAAACAGAAATGACATGGCGTGGAAGCAAACAGAAATGACATGGCGTGGAAGCAAACAGAAATGACATGGCGTGGAAGCAAACAGAAATGACATGGCGTGGAAGCAAACAGAAATGACATGGCGTGGAAGTAAACAGAAATGACATGGCGTGGAAGTAAACAGAAATAACAAAATATCTTTGAGGATGCTCAGAAGATTTGAAAATAGAACCGACCCACCCCCAACCAAAAAGAACAAAAATCTTCGACATTTCATTGATGTCAACAGTCCTGAAGATGGTGTATGACCGAAATGTTGAAGATTTTGGTTCTGTTTTTCCCCCCTCTCTAAACTTGTAAATCTTCTGAGCATCCTCAAAGAAAGTTTGTATTTTTTGACACAGAAGATCAGCAGCAGTCAAAATCATTTATATTAAACAGAAATAACATGGAGCTTATCTCTGTTTTGTTTTCCAGTTATTGTTTGGATGCAGTGTTATAAAATAGTTTAAACAGTCTCATTTTAAAGTCGTCGTTTTAGAGGCAGTTTGGCAGTTTGGTACACTAGTGTGTGTAATCATTGATAGCATGTTTTTCACTCTTGCCATGTTTTTTCTTAATTTGGCCCATTCAGAATTTGGAAAAGGAAGGGCTGGGTTGAAAGATGGGCTTGGGTGGAGTCTATATTACTCTGTAGACTAAAGAGACAATTTTTTGAGACTATTGAGTAGGTTTTGATACACTGTCTGCGTTCTCCACAAGAATGATCTCTGGAAAAGAGACTCCATTGATGTGATTGACCCAGAGGATTATTCCTATTGGAACATCACGGGGACTGTGTTCTGACTTAGTGTTTGGGAGAGAACCAGAGTAAGCGATTTAACAAGGATGCCTCTAAAAGATCAGAAGGTAGGAAAGAAAAAATGAATAAAAAAAGAAACAAGTAAATGATGATGTAATTACAGTTTGTCTTGTCATTTTATGTCTTAGAAATATGTAGCTTGATGTTGCCTAACTTAGATACAAAGTGCAATATTCTGTGTGCAGATCTGTCACCCGCAGTTACTATCGTGGAGCAGCTGGAGCACTGCTTGTGTATGATATTACAAGGTAAATATGCAACCTGCATAGAATAGTTGCCAGAAAATGATCATCCCAGAGATAAGAATCACAGAAATACGAATCAAGGTCACAAAATGTATGTTGAAACACTTCATTGAAAACAAACCCAAATCTTATTTCCAACAAAGATAGAGGACTGTCTATGTGGAAGGAGGAAGTAAATATGTATCCCAACGCTTAGACAATCATTCTTTCAGCAGAGTGTTGCATGTAAGTACAGATTACTTCCATTCTTTCTTTAGTAATGTACCTCCAATCCTTTACCCCCAACATCCCATTCATTACTTGTTCTTCCTAGTCCAAGACATGAATGATTATGTTTTAACCAATTCAGCCCAAGCTCATGCTGCCATTTTTAGCTGGCATGGCTTGCTGCTTTGGACCAGCTGATGAAGAACTCGTAATGAAAGATTGGAAGTATGGCATAGTGGGTCATGGGGAAATAAAGAATTTCATCTTGGAAAGGCCAGGTGATTTTTTGACTTAATTCTAATAGACATATGAATCACAAAGCACTCTCATTTAGTTTTTCCATATCCCAGGCCCTTTTCCCAGACAGGATTCCTAACTTTGCCTCCTGAAGGAAGGAGCTATGTTGTTTTCATCACCCTTTTTCATTTCTGTGGTGATATTTGGTTTCCATTTTTATGGAGATTTTTGTTTTTAAGTTTAAACTTTTTGTATGGTATATTTTCATTTTTCTTCCCATATCTTCCTCTTAATTGTAAGTGACTCCAGCTGGGATTTAAACCATAATTTGGCATTATATAGCACTATGTCAAACTGGTGCAAGTTGTGTCATATATATTCTTCTACTGGCCAAATGTGAAAGCTGACACAGTATGAAGACATACTATATGCCTAGTATGCCTCAGCAAATCAGTGGTCTTCAGTTCTGAATATGTTGAGTTACAGCCACTTTCTTTCATTTCATGCATAGCTAACTTGGCAGTTCAGCTGGAGAAGACACTCAGGTTGTATTGTGTTCTCCCCCCTTGATTTACAATGTTTAGTTATTAATTTTCATCCACTTTTATGATTTACTTAACTTTCTGTTCTTGCTGTAAATGGCATATGGAAAACAGATCATGGAGTGATGATGCCTTATATTTGTTTAATGATTGAAAAGGTGGAAACAAGAAAGGGTGTGTGTGTGTAGGATTTCATGTCAGTTGTAAGAGCATGGGCGTTTGTTTTCAGTCGGGAGACTTACAATGCACTGACGAACTGGCTGACAGACGCTCGCACGCTGGCCAGCCCCAACATTGTGATCATTTTGGTGGGCAACAAGAAAGACTTGGAGGCTGAGAGAGAGAGGTGACTTTCCTGGAAGCCAGCCGCTTTGCACAGGAGAATGGTGAGAGAAATGGCCAGAGAGTAGGCATGAATAGTTGTAGTTCATCCCTCTGTCAAGACTCCAAAACCTGGTCTGAGAACAAATTGTTTTACAAGCCTCAGAGTACTCAGATCCTGGTCTGAGAACAAATTCTTTTACAAGCCTCAGAGTACTCCAGATCCTGGTCTGAAAACAAATTGTTTTACAAGTCTCAGAGCTGATAGGATGAAAGATTATCATTCGTGTTTGAAAGTTGTTAACGTGACTGTTTTTCTACGCCTGAATAAGAACAATTCTTGGAATGAAACTTGAATTATGTGTGTGTGAAAGTGTCGTGCGACCAGATAGGGTCTTTAAAAGTTAGTATTTATTTGTGGCATGTGAGATGGATTTCCCCCCAGTCTTTTTGGGTCACAGGTTTGATGCCTTTTTAGAACATACTGTTAGCCTGTCGGTGTTTAATGTCAGTATACATTGTCCTTTCAGGTCGTACATGCTGATAGTAACCCTTAAGTGTCGTTTTTGGTGCTGTATTATTTGTAGGGTGGAAAAAGTTGCTTTTAGACAAAGTTTATCTGAAAGTGTTTGTTTTTGGTGCTGTATTATTTGTAGGGTGGAAAAAGTTGCTTTTAGACAAGTTTATCTGTTCTTGTTTTTGCTGAACAAACATTCAGTACTGAACGTTGATGCCATTGCTTTTGATTCAGTATGAATGTTTTACAACAATGACAGACAAAAATTTATATAATTAGTTCAGGAAAAAAGACAAAAATTTATATAATTAGTTCAGGAAAAAAGGTTATTACTCTTGTACATTCTTGTACGTGATGGAAGTGTCTTTATGTTTACGTGAGTGTATGTGTAATCATGACTGCAAATGCTCCCCAGTTAGAAGAAAGTAACAAATATTGTCTGTGTATTGAAGATTATTTTATTTGTCTGTATGCCTGTTTTGCTGCAGATTTGATGTTCTTGGAGACAAGTGCTTTGACAGGGGAAAACGTTGAAGAAACGTTCCTCAAATGTGCTCGATCCATTCTCACAAAGATTGAGTCAGGTACTGTCATAAACATTTATGAAATGTTCTGAATGTTTTAAATGTTTTTCTGGCAAAAGTTTCCATCATCATACCTTTATAACTATAAAAATGAACAGTTTATATAGATAATGCAAACTATCAGGGGAAAGAGTTGTAAGCAAAAATCATTACTTTTGATTATTTTTTGTTCATACAGCATGTCTGCTGGTCATAATTAGAACATTAGTTGAGGGACTAAGGTGGGAACAGCATTGCTGCTTTTCACTGTTTACAGCCGTTCTTTATTGACCAAATAGTAGACCCAGTTGTGTATATTTCAGTGGGTTGTATTTTGCCGGCTGTGTCCACTCCCTTGAGAATCGACTGGCTGAATTTCAGTGAGAAAGCAGTTTGTAGTTCTTGGTACTCAGTGATTGCTGTGACCTGTATGGTGGATCACTGGCTTCAGTTTAGACAGAAACTATGATTCTTTAGGTTTGCAATCTAATGTAAACCAGTGGTTTGCTCAGTGTAGAATGGCCTTTTGACTGATTTTCTATCTATGAACAATCTCTTTTTTTGGGTGTGTCTGTGAGGTTTCTTTACAAGGCTTTAAAGAAGTGATGACATTTGCAGGTGAATTGGATCCTGAGAGAATGGGGTCAGGGATCCAGTATGGAGATGCTTCTCTTCGGCGACTGCAGAGACAGCAGCAGACACACAAACGGCCGGACTGTGCATGCTGAAACTGAACAGGGGGCGGTCATGATCTGTGAACTAAAAGACTGAGCAGGAGGACTGCGCTTACACCTGAGTATGTCATGCTGAGTGAGTCTGCATTAAAGCATCATCAGACATCCAGTTACCACTGCTTGGCTGTGAACCTATAGATAAACACAGGCATCTTTTATAGTTCAGACATCCAGTTGCCACTGCTTGGCTGTGAACCTATAGA
>JADBJO010000850.1:0-27500 GCA_016801955.1 Conus betulinus
GAAGAGACAAGGAGTGTAAGAGATAAACACACCCTAAATGGACTTGCCTTAGAGAGCTTTAAGAACAACTGACCTGTTCCTTCACGGTGATTTGTTTTCCTTCATAAAATTTTGGCTGCAATATCTTGTGAAAGAAAAGGTTATGGAGGGTGTGTTTACATGGATTCTACCGGTCATGTTGAGAGCCTTTTTTCTTTCTTCCTTCACTCCTTCCTCTTTCATTTCCTCTTTTTAAGATGGAAGTGTGGTATGTATTGTGATCACAAATTGTATTTCAGAAGACGATGGCGCTGTAAACGTTGATTGGTCATGGCTGCTACTACCAGCGCATATGAAAAAAAAGAGCTCACGAAAAAAACCACGAGTCAAAGGCAGTGTAAAGAGGTCATTGGTCTACACAGCTGGGACCCAGATGATTTTGCGCAGGACCACCTTTCTTAGTGTGGGGTGTTGGCTGCAGTGGGTGTATGTAGTCCTTGCGTGGGTAATGTCAAAGCGGGCAATGGCCTGTGGGTGTGAATTTTAATGTGCTTCTAAATCGTCACTTGATACTATAGCTGCGGGATACATGTCCCTCTAGCGAAATATTCAGCCCGTGATTCATACTGTCTTCTCTCCCTCAAGGTGTTTCGTGGTCTCACAGAGTACACAGGTCATTATAGATGTTGAGGTTGGGTTGGTTGGTCTTCGAAAACGGTTGATTGTGTATAGGGCAGCGGTCTCATGGACAGTCGTGCGGGGAGGGGGGGAAGTAGTAACGATGATAGGTGGTCAGGAGAAAACTAAGGAGAGTGAGTAAGACGATGAAGGAGGTGTGAGGCGAGGGGAGGCAACAGGGAAGACTTGAGGAAGATACGCAAGCAGTGAACGGTAAAAGAAGTTGACCTGGGGGGTCGGCACAACACAATGAAAACATGAACTCTAAAGATGTAAACTGGTCATTCTCTGCTACAGTGGGTTGAGGTGGTCTAGTCTTGGGGGTAAGGAGGGAGAGGGGAAGACAAAAGTGGGGGGTAGGGTGCAAGTGAACATCCTACTCTTCACGAAAATATAGACATCGCTGGCTCCACGGAGATAAGAACTATAAGTACACAACTGAGCTGGGGTGTAGTCTCTAGGCGCGAGGGGAAAGGAGGGGGGGAGGCGGGTGTTGATGTAGTTGCAGGGAAGGAGACGACTCTTGATGATGATGATGATGATGACGGTGATAATGATGATGATGATGATGACGATGACGACGACAATGACGACGTACTGCAGGGTGGAAATGACTTCACCAGACAATAAAGGCACAGTGGACAATCTGACAAAGAGCGTGGAAAACAAGTTCCGTGTTAAGGCCAGAAACGGTAATGATGATGATGATGATGATGATACGATGATGACGTTGATGATGACGGTAATGATGATGATGATGATGATGTCGATGACGATGGTGATGATGACGATGATGATGATGATGATGATGACGATGGTGATGATGACGATGGTGATGATGACGATGATGATACGTTGCAGGGGGTGGAGACGACCTCAGCAGACAACAAGGGCACGTGGGAGGGCCTGACAGAGGGCAAAAGAATACGAGTTCCGTGTCATGGCCAGAAACAAAGCCGGCCTCTCCCCGCCTCTCTCCCAGTCGCCAGATCACTGTCTCTCCTTCAGTCGTCACCAGATCCAGAAAAGGTGCTTCCACACTGTGATGAGTAGGATATCTTTATCTGACGGACGCTCCCTGTGACTTCCCAGGCACTGAGTGATGACCGTAGGACATCTTTATCTGACGGACGCTCCTGTGACTTCCCAGGCACTGAGTGATGACCGTAGGACATCTTTATCTGACGGACGCTCCTGTGACTTCCCAGGCACTGAGTGATGACCGTAGGACATCTTTATCTGACGGACGCTCCTGACTTCCCAGGCACTGAGTGATGACCGTAGGACATCTTTATCGACGACGTGATGTTCCTGTGACTCCTCAGACACTGAGTGATGACCGTAGGACATTTTTATCCGACGTGACGTTCCTGTGTCTCCTCAGACACTGAGTGATGACCGTAGACATTTTTATCTGACGCGACGTTCCTGTGTCTTCCTCAGACACTGAATGATGACTGTAGGACAACCCCGCTTATATCTGCATCAATATCTATAATGTCACTTGGCACGACACCGAATCAATACTCTGTCTACGGGTGTTCATCAACCATTCATTTCTGGTAATCACAACATCGCCTCTGCCTTACTTCTCCTGTGTGAAAGGTCATTCTGCCCACGTATAAGTTTTTGTCTGGGGGTTATGAAGCTTGGCTTTGAGGGAAAAGAAGTTGAGAAGAGGGAAAAGAACATCGCGGGGCCTTAGGGAGGGGGATGCAAATCTAAGCCAGAGTATAAGTTTTAACGTGGTTATGACAGAAATAGCATCAGACTCAGGATCTAATTTACGGCAGCAGGCATGATTCCATTATAACCCCATACAGTGGCCTGACAGAAGAGTCGAATGAATAACATTGGAACATGATTCCATTACAAGTCCGTAAGTTGAATAACATTGGAACATGATTTATACTGGTCTTGGTATCATCAGACCTGTTTACCTATACGATTTCGCCGATATTTTACGCATGTTTTGCAAAAAATACCATAAATACGATGAGCTAGGAAAAAATGTACGTCGAAAAAAAATCATAGAGAAAAAGTTTTTGAAAAACAGTGCACTTGCGGAATGTGCAGGGGCTTTATCAAAGAGCGACAACTCTTGCTAAATTACGCGATTGGGTCTGCGTCTTCGTCGGCTTCTTCGACCCCAAGTCCTGAAACATCGGGGTAAAAAAGCCGCCGAGAGATCATGGATGCGTACCAAAAGAGTGCCGTTGAATCGTGTTTGAGAGTAATTTGTATTGTTGCTATCACCCAGAAGAACCGTCTGCAGTGTGATGGCAGTGAAATGAAACGAATCCCTTTTCCCCTCCCCATGCTTTTATAGAACTTTGGAATTGTGTATACACATTTTGTTCAGAATACGGTCATTCTTGTTGAAAAGCACACCTGTAGCAGTTTTTAGGGAAACAGACCTGTATCATGATTTCTCTTTGGATTCAGACTCGGATTCTTTCCAAGCCAGTGAATCAATTTAGCAGCTGGGTTCCGTTTGACGTTTCTCATACACATTCCACTCTCCCTCTCTTTTCTCGCAGTTTTATACCTGCCTGGGAATACCAACGCTTCTTGACGATGTGTGATAAACTTTACGGGAGGTAAAGAACAGTTCAGTGACAGCCATTGCTTTTGTCCTCTTGCAGTGAAGCCACGCATCGATCATCCTAGCGTGCCAAAGAACATCCGCATCAAAGTGGGTCAGCAGTTCACCATTCCTATCAAGTACATCGGAGAGCCTGCTCCACTGTCACTGGAAAGCCAAGACTCTGGTGAGTCCATGCTGTTCGTGCAGTCGGTTCAGATGTTGCTGGCTCGTGTTTGAACGGAAGAGACAAAATACTTGGGTCTTATGAGTGGTAGCCTGTTTTTGGTTTTCAAGGTATTGCCGTCATCAGATGTAGAACATAAGATGGAGAGAGAGCGGGTTTTCTGTCCGCTGTTGGGCCCGTCACTTGAGACAAATGCCCTCATTCTGTTCATCGTGTGCCAAAGTGATTTCAGTATAAAGTGATACGGGTATCCTTTTCAGACAGTATTTTCTAACCAGCGCATTTGTGTGTGTGTGTGTGGTGTGTGTGTGTGTGTGTGTGTGTGTGTGTGTGTGTACGTGCGAGCATGCATGAGTATGTGCGTGCGTGTGTACAGAGGAAAAATTGAAGTATAGGGGGTACAATACAGTGTTTTATGATAAATGTGATTGATGGTTTGTACATTGATACAGATTTCTGTTTGCTTTCTATCTCTGTTTTCTCCTTTTCGAAACGTCTTGAGCTTTTTGGTTTTTCAGGGGGTCGGCGCACAGTTCCAAGCCATATGTTAAAAAAAAAAAACCTTCACAAATTCAGTCTGATCTAATTATGCTGGAAGCAAAATGTGGTCCTGTTTGATTTATTTTCGCGATCATTTTGAAAATCGACGAACTTTATTATTACAGTATTCAAAATAGTTACAAAGAGCATATGACCTGACCTGGAGAGAGAACTTTTTCCAGCAATGTCTGAGTCTCATGAACTAGTTCCAGAGTTGCAAAATCCCGTAGAACTGATAAATTCTTGCTATTTCTTTTAATGGTAAGATATGGTCTGGACTTAAGACTTTAGAATGAACAACTGTGGTACAAGGTAGCCTTTGTAGCGAAAACTGGAAACTACTATCTTTTACATGAACGTTAAAATCGTTGCGAAAAGTGGCCATTACAGTTCCTTTAATTTTCTCACAGCTTTAGCATCTGCTTCTGACTCGTGATTTCTGTTTCAACATGTTGAACTGATCATCTTAAATTAATGCACGTCTTTTTTTCTACCACTTTGGATCCAGACTCGTGGAAAATTGAAATTCGTCTCAGATGTTTCAGGCTAGAAAGAAGTGCTGTGTATCTGACTTAGTTCGAGGACTGTTTTGGTAGCTGGCATTGATGATCACTCTTGATGTATTCTTCCATTCGTTCTTACTCTTGATATATTCTTCCATTCGTTGTTTAGGATCCAAAGACGCCATGGAAAGTAAGAGGAGGCTACAACTGCGTTTGAAACTAGGAAAAGGAACGAGTGACTTTTGTGGATATGTAGATATACATGTAGATAGACCAGTTTGAGTGTTTCTAGTAAGGCATTATGTGTATGATACGAATGCTGTTCCGTGTGTGAGATTTTTTTTTCCTATGTAGAAAGGTTTTTTTAAAAATTCCAAGATCACATTTTTTTTAAAACAGGAAGTCCCTTAGATAGTGTTACGTAGAGGCATGGTGTGTTTGGATTGTCATCCTACGTAGAGTTTTATCTCAAATAAATGGTCTAGGTGTGCGTTTGTGGAGAAAACAACATGGCGCTCACTTGGAATTCATTTTATAGATTACCGTACAACAGGCACAGTTCTTCATTGTAACTGCATTTAAAACAGGAGTACAAAACTTGGATTTTCATTTTAGTGACATTTTGTCTTTTTTTTTTTTTTTTTTAAAGATAAGATAAAACATACGATGGATTTCTGATTATACAGCGGACTCCGAAAAGATTTTTCTGTTTGTTTGGTTTATATTATAGTATTCAAGATAAAAAGTTAGATTACATTTTGCACATTGCTTGTTACGGTGATTGAAGGGTGATCAGAACAGTTCAGTTCTACGCGCTGAGCCATATTTGCTTGCTAAGGATTTAGAATGAAGAGCGTGCTTCTTAAGCGGGTAAAATCTCGTTTTCGGTAGATATCCATCAGTTTGGTGGGCTGTCTCCTTGCGATCATTGTGTGCTGTGTGTGCATATTATTCTGTACTTGTATGTGTGCTTTATCATGTGTTTATATATTTGATGATCTTCGGAACTGCCGTTCCAGAAACGTGTGTGTTTGCTGTATAAATGTGTTTATATGATAGTCGTAATTATTTGTTAATTTGTTTTGTTTAAAAGTGTTGTTACGGAGTTAGTGTTCTCTTATTTTTTTTTTGTCGCCACATTCTTAGCGTCGATCACGTACATACAGTACTGTTTTCATTGCTGCTGCCGCTGTTGCCGCTTCCGCTGCTGCTGCTGCTGATGGGTGTTAAAAATAACTTTATTTGATGGGTGTTGGGTGATGATGATGATGATGATTGTCGTGGTGGTGGTAGTACTGATGGTAGTAGTTACAGTCATTCATTCCTATTATGTCCTGTGTTGTTTTAGACTTGGATTTTAACAACATGAGGGTCATGGTGATCAAAATTTGAATAAATTAGCATGTCTGTTTATTCTCTGTTGATATACGTTTAGTCTTTTGTAATATTTCTGTCTGTGGTCCAGTTTTCGATGAGTTCCGAGTGGCACTGGGCTGTACCCAGAAGTGCTCATCGATTTGTTATACATTTTACCTTTTGTTGTGAAATGTTCTGTCTTTCTAGGACGACAAGGGCAAAGTAAGATGGTGATTTGATGTGTGAGGCTTTGTGAGTGTTTGATCATTTTGGGTTTTGTCTGATTATGTCCCGTCAGTGTATTCAGTTGCCGTGAACTTCACTGTTGTGGACTCTGGCGAACAGTCTGTCTTTTCAGTTTTGTTTCCAAGAGCTGGGTTCGCATTCGGCTTTGAAGGCGTTTGTAAACATTGTTATTGGAACTTATCCCTTTCGAGACTTAATAACACGACACTTTGAATACAGTTTCGCTTTCATTTTGAGGGCCCAATTCCGTGTCTCTTGTGCATCACATATATGCAGTAACCATTCCACTGCTATGTTTCCGATAACGATATTTGCAACCGTTTTTTTAAGCCGAATCTGTACTTGTTGATACAGTTCGCCTCAGCCAATAACTCGGCATGTACATTTGTGTCTGTGTCAAAGAAGCCAGTGGAAGGGCTTTTAACACAGTGTGTCCTCATGTGTTCATAGTTTTCAGCCGTTAACTTAGCACAAACAGTTTGTTGTGTTTGTCGAACCAGCCAATGGAACGGCTTGTAACAAATTGTGGTTTACTGTGCTTGTTGAATGAGTTTACGCCAATAACTTGGCATGTGTGGCTTCTTTGTCAAGCAAGCCAACGGAATGGCTTCTAACGTTTCGTGATCTGTCATGTTTGTGCAGTAAAACCCAGCCAACGATTTGGCGTGTACTGTTTAGTAACACGAAACGGAGCCAGCAGAATGGCCTCTGTGTGTGTGTGTGTCTGTTGTGTGTTTGTGAAAGAAGCCAGTGTTACGATTTGTGACCAGTTTTCGGGTGTCTTTTGTCCAGTTAACATATTGGTTTGTCTTTGCCATTGTGATTTTTTTTTTCGATTTATGTTTTGCTTGTCGAGTGGCACGTATACTGCTTGAGATGTATTAGGCTAGCCAGTGGAGTGTTAACAGTTTTGTCCCTTGAATTTTGTGTGTCAGCGTAGCAAGTGGAGTAGCATACTGCTTCTCTCTCTCTCTCTCTCTCTCTGTTTGTTTCTCCGTGTCTCTGTCTCTATCTGTGTGTGTGAGTGAGTGAGTAAGTCAGTGTGTGTGTGTGTGTGTGTGTGTGTGTGTGTGTGTGTGTGTTGTCTCTCTCTCTCTCTCTCTCTCTCTCTCTCTCTCTCTCTCTCTGTTAGTTTGTGTGTGCGTGTGCGCGCGCGCGCGAGCGAAACAACTCAAAAAACGGACTTTCATCAAGTTCCTGTAGTTGTAATGTTAGTAACCACATTTACTTATGCAAGTTTTGACGTCTTTAAGTAGCAAAAGGACCAAGACTGAAAAAAGGTTCATACGAAATACTTTGAACTAAGAGGTTAAGAAGAAGTCTAAGGATCAAAATGCGTTGTTTTTGTTTTATTGTCTGTTCATCCCATCTGTTTGGTGGTCTAGTAACAATACATTCTTTTTCGTTCGGGAAATAGGTAGATTAAATCAAGGATCTTTTTTTTTGCTATAGCTCAGCCCACCCCACAGGGCCTTTTGAGGACTGACAGACTTACATGAGAAATAGGTCACGTTCAGGAAGCAGGGGGGCTTCTTGAAAAAGAAAAACGCAAAAAGAAAGAGAAAAAAGTAATTCAGTACATGGTAGCTGAACCGTTGCCATGCGTAAGACCGGTAAGACTAAGCTGTGCCGAGAGGGTCAGACATTCCGCTTCATATATCGGTCCCTGATACCTTTTACAAAGCGTGGAAATGATGAATGAAAACTTTTGGCTTTAAAAATGTCGTGTCAGCAAATAGACGCTGCAGAATGATCCGAGAGTGTTCGCTCTGAACAATGAGTAAAATGCTCACTCCTTACTCGCCTGATTGCAACAACAACTAAAGCAAAAAGCTTTAGTAACCAGAAATAAATTCAGTAAACGAGTTACGGTACAGAGATCGAGGGAACTGTTCACAAAGGCATGAAAAAAAAACAACAACAACACACGATCGTCCAGACAGACAAAATTTTCAGAACAGTAGAGTCAAATAGGGTGACAGAAAACAGGAAGTTGTAGGAACAGAACTTCTGGAGGACGGGAGAGGTGTGCGTACTAAAAGAGCCCCCGGCGTCCCCATAAGGACAGGTGATCTGTGTAATACCTATTCGTGCGTAAACCTCTCTCTGCTGTCCAGTTTAGTGAGCTTATTGAAAATTTATCAAGAATTTAGCTGCGCCCAGAAGAGAACTAATTAGTTGAGCTGATTCTATGCTAATGCTATCGCATAACCCTTGCGTAGGGCGAGGTGTGTCAGGTATAACGAGAGGTGGCAGTATGGTTGAGAGACAGTCACGGGTTACAGTGCGCGCGATCTGCATGTCTTGTTGAAGGCTGCTTTAGTTGCTAATCAAGATCATAACTGAAGGGTACCTCAGCGGTCGTGTCCGAATATATGGGTATTTCCACTGGTATTTTTTTAAATCTCATTTTGTTGACAGAGCGTCATGTTTATGCTCTTGATGCTTGCCTCTTCGTTCATTCTGTTCTTTTCTCTCCTTTAAGTCAGAGAACAAGCGCGCAGGTTGTTGTGAATTGTATCTCTTACATCTTTCTAAGCATTGTACGAGATTCGCTTTTCCGTAGTTCGGTGTAGATGAGGACATGTTTCGATTCGGAATGATTAAAAAGGCAGAATATGCTTCCTCTTCTTCTTCTTCTTTCTGCTTCTTCTTCTTCTTCTTCTTCTGTACATCGTCATTATCTTCGTCGTCGTCGTCGTCGTCATCGCCGTCATCATCGTTTTTTGAGTAGAACGCCAAGGATTATCATTAGTGATACATGGGCGTCTGTAACCATGGAATGGCTTGCACCTTGTCTCCAGTTGTTTGCCATTGGTCCGTGGACTTGCGTGAAAACTAGAATGTTAATGGTGGTTTATAGGCTACAGATAAATGTTTGGTGATGACGTCGGTCGAGAGAATGCAGTCTTGTGTCGCGTTGTTTGTTTATTTGTGTTTCCCCAGTAGAATAGAAACTGCGCATGCTAGCAGACGAAAAATTTGCAAAATTGTGTGAGATAGTAGTTCTTTCGCTGAATGTCAGAGTGGTTTGTGACCTCGTTACTTACAGAGACGAAGACATAGGTTTTTTTTTACTTTGCCTCTCTCTCTCTCTCTCTCTCTCTCTCTCTCTCTCTTTGCTGAAACACAGCATAGACGGCTTATTACAAACTGTCCGACGTTGTGTACCCTGTTTTTGTCAAAATTACAGAAAAATAGTTCAGTTTTGCTTCCATCTGTTTTCATTTAACTGTTCCCACACATGTTCTGCAGCTTTCTTGTGTTCTCATGTCTGTCATTTATTCAGTCGTGTTTTGCTTAAATGAGCGCATGTGCATTTGATGTTTCAAAGGAAGGGGAGGTGAAAGGTCCGTGATTGTTTTACATCTTTTATCTCTGCTGTCAGTTATTCACGTGTAAATGAACTCACGCAGAAATGGGGTTTTTAAAAAAACATTTTACAGAACTAATCAGCTTTCTGCATAAAGATTCTTTTGAAAAATGAATCGGTCGACCTGTTCACGTTGTCATGTTCTTGTTGTGAGTTTATTCACACTTGTAGGAAATAAATTCAAATGCATAGAAACGAAACGCACACCAGCATGCATGCATGCGCTCGCGCACGCGTACACACATGCATGCACGCACACACACACACACACACACACACACACACACACACACACACACACACACACACACACACGCACACACGCACGCATGCACGCACGCACACGCGCACACACACACACACACACACACACACACGCACACGCACACACACACACACACACTCTCTCTCTCTCTCTCTCTCTCTCTCTCTCTCTCTCTCTCTCTCTCTCTCTCTCTCTTTACGGAGGGAGAGGGAGGAGGAAGAGAGAGAGAGAGGGGAGAGTATATCAGTTCACAATATTATTCCTGAACTATTCACATCCTTTAAGCCAGGTAGATAAAACTAAGCCATGCAGAAAGAGCGATCTGTTCTTTTATTTTCTCCCCGATATACCACGTAACAGAGTAAAGAAAAATGATGAAAGAGATAATGGTGCTACCAAAATACATGAAAAAGCCAAATTGAACAATAGACTCCGCAGAACGAACAGCAGATGTCCGCGATGGACGATGCTTTTGTCTCACTACCTTTCCTGTTCTCTGGATCACAGCAGAAATACAAACTGGCGCTCTGTAACTAAGAGCAAGAAAGAAAAAGCCGTGAAAACTTGTCTTAACCAAAAGAGATGAACTGATCACAAGGGCAGAAAGACCGTGGAAGAGAATAAGTAAAATTGGTAACAACAACAACAAAAAGCTGACTCGAAAAGATTGACAGAAAAGGAGAAATTATTGCAACAATATCTCCGCATTTTCCAGGAAAGAAAAGAATGAGCTGATGGCAGACAATTTCCAGAAGTTTGAAATACAATGGCAAACAAAATATATTTACAACAGCCACAGAATTTCGAGGTGGGGATCAATTTAAAGAAGAAAAAGGAAGATTTAAGGAAGTTCCAAACGTGGGGGGAAGAAAAGGGAAGATTACTTCCACAAATTTTCCAGAAAGTGGGGACATAAGAGGATAACAAACGGGGAAATTACTGGAGAAATCACTGCCAGAGAATGCCTTGAAGATGAGGATACAGTTTAGAAGGGTAAATACATACCACAGAATTCCAAGAAAATGGGGATGCAATGTATACTGCAAGAAGACTGGGGAAGGAAGAGGGGATTGGGCAGCACGTAGCGTGGTAAATGATGTGATCAGTACTAGAAAGAAAAGACTATTTTGGTCAAAGAGGAGAAATACACACACAGTCATCCAACCATGACAGAAAGGCGAGGAGATTGACCTGAAGCCCACGGATACGCTGGACATCGCCAACGAACCTCAGCTGACCACCGTGTCGTGTAAGAGCGGTGCGCGCAAGGACACCGGCGACTACACCATCACTGTCGCCAACAACACGGCTCCGACACCGCCACCATCGATGTCGTCGTCCTGGGTGAGTGAGGTGGTGATGGTGGCCGTTGTGGTGCCCCTCCCGTGGCTCTGGTAATAATGGGTAGTAGTGCCAGGGGGACATTGGCAGTTAGAAGGGGGGGGGGGGTTGTGTACTGACGTTGGGTATGGGGGCTTATCTTGTGTTACATTCGTGTGTTTGTGTGCGTGCGCGCGCGCGCGCGCGCGCGCGCGCGCGCGCGTGTGTGTGTGTGTGTGTGTGTGTGTGTGTGTGTGTGTGTGTGTGCTAAATGTGATAGTTTTCTCATTGCTACGTTATTCTCTCTCTCTGTATGTTATGTCTAGTCTGTGTGCGAGCATTTGCGGGAACACTAGCGCGCGCGTTTGGGGGGGTGGGTGGGGGGAGCAGGGGGAGTAGACAGCAAGTGGCTGATTCAATGGATTCACTGTAAATACAATGGATTCAACGTAAATGCAGCTCTATACCCAAGTGGAAAGACATTATTTTAAGCAGTTCAAACAAGATTTACAAAACACGACAAGTTTAGAGCAATGCTCATTTTGAAACTGTTTTGCTTTTTGGTATGTCACATGGTAAAATGCCCCCAGAACGCTGAGATCGAGTTGTTGCACTGCTTCATGGCTTGGGCTCCCTGTTTCTTTAGGTCTTCTGTCTCACATCATGCAGGCAAAGAACCTTGAAATAAATAGAGTGATCAGGAACAAAGGTTTTGTCAAGCGAAGATTTTGAAGCAGCCCAACCAGTTCTAATCCACCATGTTGATTTTCATGTGGGTCGGCTAGCGGCGCTCTTCTTTGGCTCATGATGCATACAGAAATCTTTTTGACAGTCTTAGAGTGCGTCGCAAAAGTAAAATTAAGAACACAGGCGAAACGGCATTGAAATTTGTTTGGACTCGAAAGCATGTATAGCAAGTAAACACTGTCGATACATGCTTCTTTGGGCAGGAAACCCTTGAGTTGTAACTGTAGTCTGATGCAGGCTGCGGCTTGCAGCGATGTGGGTGAAGGTGATGTAGTGATGCTGATGTGGTGATCGTGTGAAGATGTGGATGGTGATGTGCTGATGTTGTGTGTGGTGTGGGTGATGGTGATTCGGTGATGTGATGATGGTGATGGTGATGTGGGTGGTGGTGATGTGGGTGGTGGTGATGTGTTGATCGTGTGGAGATGTGGATGGTGATGTGCTGATGTGTATGGTGATGGTGTGATGATGTGGATGGTAATGTGCTGATGTGTGTGGTGATGTGGGTGATGGTGTGGTGATGTGGTGATGGTGATATGATGCGGGGTGGTATTCCAGGTCCCCCTGGACGTCCCGGAGGTCCCCTGGAGGCCAAGAACATCACCAAGGACAACCTCACCCTCCACTGGACACCCACCGCGGACGACGGAGGCAGTGAGTGAGATCACGTCAGTCCTTGCGTTTTGTTGGGTCCTGGTGTGTGTGTGTGTGTGTGTGTGTGTGTGTGTGTGTGTGTGTGTGTGTGTGTGTGTGTGTGTGTGTGTGTGAGAGAGAGAGAGAGAGAGAGTGCGTGTGCATGTGTGTGTGTGTGTGTGTGTGTGTTGAATATGGGGGATGGGAAGGGGGGCGGGGGGGGGGTGTCGAATAGCTCAGTTGGTAGAGCGCCGGACTCGTAATCTTGGTGATCCTGAGGTTGCGGATTAGAATCTCCGCCGGGTCGTTTCGGTACAGGTATTTTTCCCCTCGGAGTTAGTATTGGTTCTGGCTCCATTTCCCAAATAGTGCTTCGAATAAGACTATAAACCGAGGTTCCGTGTGTGAACGCACGCATAAAATCTTGCACACACGTAAAATTCCATCACCGTCTTTCGGAAGAGAAGGCCAGTTTGGCCGTTGGTATGGAGTAGACGTTATACATAGCATGCACCCTGCGTGAAAAAAATTAGAAGAATGAAGGAAATAAGGACACTGAGTGAACGATATTGACTGGATGATACGGGAAACGACCGAATGAAGCACCTGCAGGCGGTTCTACAATCGGCACTACCCAGGCAGGCAGTCCGTTGCGTACACGAGAGTTGGATTGTCAGCGCCCAGAACCTTTGGCAAGGCGCTTTATAAATACTGTGTAATTATTTTGTCCTGTGATCCTTTGTCCCCTGGCAAAGAGGGTTCAGTTTCTAGCATTTTACCTGGCAATGATTACAGTAGAGAACAGACCTACGCACTGCTTGTAGTCATTGTTTCCAAATATGTTACAAAAGGTTCAGTTTATGTACAATATGCATGACGTTATAGAAGCTACATGTGTTTTAGAGCGACGCTGTTATACCATCATTATTCGGCGAATGCCTTTGTGGAGAAATTGGACTTGATAAAGAGAAAGGATTATTGAAAGAAGATCATTGTCAACGTCGTCATTTTCATCGTCAACAATACAGTTGTCATCTTTCTTAACCGTATCATAATCATTTGATCTATTTAACAGTCATTTAATGTAGAAGCCCAGCAGAACGAAAGGCAGGTAGGATTTTCATCATCATCACCATCATCATCATCATCATCATCATCATCATCATCATCATTATCATCCTCATCACCATCCTCCTCCTCCTCCTCCTCCTCCTCCTCCTCCTCCTCTCATCATCATCATCATCATCATCATCACAATTACGTATTTTCACTAGTAGCCTTATTTCGGTAATTGTCATTGAGGTTCTCATCATCATTGTCGCATTCTTGAACATCATTATTGTTATTATTCATCCTGCGGATGTAGTAGAAAAGGACTTCATACTTGGCAAGTGGATTCATCATCATCATCATCATCATCATCATCATCATCATCAACAACATTCTTTGTTCACTGAGTACCACGAGCACAAACTATATCAGACGAAGTGTGAACTCGTTCATCATCTTTGACATTACTCTCATCATCATCATCTGTGTCATGGCCATCATCATCACGATGCTTATCACAGACCTGTTTACCCATGCGATTTCACTATATTTTGTACACATATTAGGTGAAAATACGATGAATACGACGAACCGGTAAAAAAAATACGTCGAAAAAATAACTCGAGTCGAAGTTCTTGAGCGGTAGAGGCCCTTGCGGTGTATAACCATTGTGTTTGAGCGCTACTACCAAAGAGTAACGACTCGCACATCGTGCGCACAAACTCGCGTCAGGATGACGCAGGAACAAGAGGAGGGACCTCCTGCTTTAAGAAAAAAGATACACAAATTAGGTAGATGTGTGCACACACACATTTTTTAGGAAAATACGTTCATTTTAATTCTGAAACTCGCAACAGCCGTTTCAGGGTAAACAGGTGTGTTATCATCGCCGTGGTCATGGTCTGTGCAGCGGGTACCGTGTGGAGAAGCAGGACCTGATGAAGGGCAAGTGGGAGCCGGTGGCGGAGGTGCAGGGATCCAAGTGCCAGGTGCCCAAACTCCAGGAGAACCACGAGTACAAGTTCCGGGTCATCGCCATCACCAAGGCCGGCGACAGCGAGCCCCTGGAGGTCGACAGTCCCATCACCGCCAGAGACCCTTCGGTGAGATCCCCTGGTCGTCTTGTGTGTCTGTTTTTTTTTTTTTTTTTTCGGATTAGCGGTAGGCCGGTGTGTCTTTGAATGATTGGTAATCACATCAAAGCCAAGAGACACTTCAGTGAGATTCCCTGGCTGGCTGGGCTAGTATGTCTTTGTCTGTCGTGTGTTTTTTTTTTCTCTGATAGTCGGCAAACCAGTGTGGCTTTGAATGATTGGTATTCACATCAAAGCAAGAGACCCTACGGTGAGATCGCCTGGCTGGCTAATCGTCTTGTACGTCTTTGTCGTGTTTTCGTCTGGTGGTCGGCAAGCCGGCGTGGCTTTGGAGGATTGATAACAGCATCAAAGTCAAGAGACTTTTCGGTGAGGTGTTTTACAGGCGGGCTGTAGTGTGACACTCTGAACTCAGCGAGACGGCGAACCTTTTGGGTTTGAGGATCACATCCAGTCCTGAGGCCTATGGAAGATTCTCTGGCTGGCTGGTTGTATCCTCTATCTGTCTGTCTGTCAAAACATAAATAGCAGAGTAACCAACGTCTTTTGAATATTGAAATAGCGTGGATATGTGATTCAGTATTATCAGGTTTGTTAACTGCACTAAAGCACTTTAACATGCCATATACGAATACACGCAGAAATTCCTCATCGTAGGTCGTATGGAATGCTTACAGGTTTGCATAAACTTTCTTGGGATGCACTCTTGCGTAGATCACGGGGAGACTATGGCAAAATAAACAGAAAAAAATGTTCTTTTGGAAGGTTAATTTAACTCGCTCTTTTAATCACCAAATTTGAAATGGTAAAGAGAGGAATCATTCATTCTTTTCTTCCTGTTTTTCAGATGAGCCTCATCCTCCAAGCCAACCGGAAGTGGCGGATCGGGACCGGAACTTCATCGAGCTGAAGTGGGAGCCACCTAGCAACGACGGTGGCGCCCCCATCACCGGCTACGACATTGAACGCCGCGATCCCAAGACCAAGAAATGGACCAAGATCAACAAGAGCCCTTTGCAGGTTCGTCTTTACTTGACTGGGATAGCGAAATATAAGAATTAAAATGAAAAGCAATTAATAGTTGAATCAAAGAGAAATGTTCAAAGAAACTTATGTACAACTTATGTACAAATCTATGTGGGAAATAAGAATAACAGAGATGGTGACCTGTTAGTTTTCTCCTATTAATCCACCAAGGTGCAGTGCGTAGCAAGAACTGTGGGCTGAGAAGTTGTCTTGAGTTCCTGTGGAAGCATTCAGTCGTGATGGACGGCATCTACCAGTCAAGTGGGCTTATGGGTTCTGTAGGAAGACTGGTTTCAGACCGAAATGGAAATCCGTAGCATCATCTTAATCATCCTCATTCTCATCGATCAGCATAAAAAAATATCTCAAATTCAGTAGCCCTTCATGCCCCTACTGGTGACCTCAATTTCGATGTCCTCTGTGGTCTTGGTTTGGTTCCGTCGGGGGTCACCGGTATCGGCGGGTCCATGGGGGCTGTCGTTGGACAGAAGCGGTGGCGCCCTCCGGGGGGAGAGTTCACTCATGCCTGCTCCGCGACTAAGCAATTATTGTCGTCAGTAGGGGGCTTAGTAGGTGGTTGTCCTGCGTATGCTAGATCAGAACAGGCGCCACTGAACACCACCGAAGTGACTCGGCAGCAGTGCAGTGTCTCCTCCGGTGGGTTGCCTCTTGACGACTTGACATTGACTGCTCCCTGTAGATTGCCGGTGCCGGGGCTGCGGCGGGGCCGACCGGGCTGCGGCTGTGGACGGGGTGTCGGAATGAGCGGCGTGGGTGCACTGCCTCTAAGGTGGCTCAGAGGTTGGGACAGGAAAAAAAAAGAAAAAAGGTTTCATTCAATCAGTGGATTCATCTTTAACAGCGTTGCTGAAAACTTCAGACTCTGCAGGTGTCTGCGTTTCTTTAGTCTGGTTGTCACAAGAACATCTAAAATCGATCAGCTTCTTCCAATCTCGGTTGTTGCAAGAACATGTAAAATTGAACAGTTTCTTCCGATCTCGATTGTTGCAAGAACATGTAAAATCGAACAATTTCTTCCGATCTTGGTTGTCGCAAGAACATGTAAAATCGAATAATTTCTTCTTCCGATCTTGGTTGTCGCAAAAAAAAAATGTAAAATCGAACAATTTCTTCCGATCTTGGTTGTCGCAAAAACATGTAAAAATCGAATAATTTCTTCCGATCTATGCTCTTCGGTGGTGTTTTTTTTTTTTTAAATTTCAATGACTGCAGTTATCAAAACGGTGAGCAATATCTGGCAAACATATGCTTTCGTTTGATGGAAGTTTCCCTACATTTTCTAATGGTCTGAACTCTCAGGTTTCGAGTACAGATAAGAAGGAACCCTAGAGACTGGAAGAATGCAGGGAGTTGGAGGTAGGAGAAAGTGTGTGCACGCGCCATCGCCAGCAGTGCACAATTCACAAAACATTCTCCCACAAACTGATTTGTTCCGATGGGCGAATCTAAGTACCTGCAAACACACAGGGTCGCGTCATTTCTGGAATACATGAATATAGAAACGAAGGCGTTGAAATGAATTGTGTGAACAAAGGAACACATCAGTGGAAATAAATGGAACATAAAACAACAAGAAATGTACGTAAATGAACGTACTAACGGAACAAAGTGATGAATGACCAGATAAACCGAAAAATATATAGTGTTAATTCCAATATCACAGCATTGAAAATTGCTACCAATACATCTAAAACTCGCGTTCGAACGTCGAAACGAAAGAAAAAACTATGTAAAGAATTGGTAAGAAAAAAAGGTCAAACACTAGTTACTCTCTGAAGGATATCCGTGTTGGGGTCACGACAGAACGGACCTGGATGCGGCTATGTGGTGGGAGAGCCCTAGCGAGCGGCGTGGGAGCAATGCCACTAAGGGGGCGAGGAAGCTGAGACAATAAGTAAACAAACCAAACAAACAAAATGGTATGAAAGACACTACCACGTTGGTAATATAAGCATATAAGATTTGACTGCCAAGCAGTAGATGAGAGAGAGAGAGAGAGAGAGAGAGAGAGAGAGAGAGAGAGAGAGAGTGAGTCTGTGTCTGTGTCCGTATGTGGGTGTCTGTGTCTGTAAATGTCTCTAAAGATAAGGTCGTAGAGACTCCGTGACAGGACGTTGTATTGTCTTGAGGTCTCCAAAGATCCCGTATCTTCCGTCGCGCATGACAGGAAAGAAGCGCTGTGAGCAGTCTGATCCTTTAAGTTGTCCGTCCGGACCTTCTTCGGTCTGTCTCATCCCCTTCCTACCCCTCCGCTGTGCCCCGTGAGGCCTCTCCTTCCATTACCTGTGCACTGCGGTGTGTTGGTGTGTGCCCACAGAAGTGCCAGTACAAGGATGACCGGGTGAAGGAGAACAACGAGTACCAGTACCGGGTGATCGCCAAGAACGAGGCAGGTCCCTCAGAGCCTTCCATGGAGACCAAGCCCATCGTGGCCAGGCCGGACAAAGGTGAGGGAGGGTGGGTCCAGTCGGGATGGCTGTGGGGTGTTGGTGGTGGTGGTGGGTGGGAGGGGTGGGGGGGGGGTGAGGGATGTGTTAACTCGGTCGCATGGAATCTTTGAAGAACTGTTTTTCTTCTGTTGTCGTCGTCCTCCTCCTCCTCCTCTTCCTCCTCCTCCTCCTCCTGCTCCTCGTGCTTCTTTTCCACCTTCTTTCATTTCTTTTCTTTCTTTCTTTCTTTCTTTCTTTCTTTCTTTCTTCTTTCTTTCTTTCTTTTTCTTCCTTTCTTCTTATTCCTTCTCCTTCGTCTCCTGCTATTCTCCTCTTCCTCCTCCTCCTCCCCCTTCTTGTTCTCAGTGTTGTTTCTCTCACCCAAAGAAGACCTCAGAGGGTCGAAATTCGTCGTGTTTTGTCTTGAGATTCGTTTGTTCATGTTTGGCGGATATAGCACTTAAAACTCTTTAAGAATGGCACGTTGTCTTGGCCTGAACACAGAGACCCCCAAGCTGAACCTTGACAGCCTGTACGGCGCCAAGGACATCCGCGTGCGGGCTGGAGAACCCATCAAATTGGAGATGGGTGTCTCGGGTACACCCGACCCCACTGTCACGTGGCTCAAAGACGGCGTACCCGTCGGCAACCGGGTATGCTTTTTTTTGTTGATAGTTTGATTGTGCTTCAGTGGTGAATGCTATCGTTTTGGTGATGATGGTGTGATGGTGATGATAATGATGATGATGATCTTTTTTGTTTGTTTATTCGGCTTTGTTGCGGTTGAAATTGATTGTATTTTTCTTTTTTAAAAATTTGTTTCATATTGAACTTGAAGGATACATAGGTTCAGGAGGCACACACACACACACACACACACACACACACACACACACACACACACACACACACACACACACACACACACACACACACACACACACACACACACACACACACACACACACACACACATACTCTCTCTCTCTCTCTCTCTCTCCCCCTGTCTCTCCCTCTCTCTCTCTCCGCTACACATATTCATATTCGCACAAATATCCTTCACACACACACACACACACACACACACACACACACACACACACACACACACACCTGCACTCCTACCTCTCTGCCCTCTTATTCACCCATTCGTGACGATCAACCAATGCCTCGTTCTCCAGGCTCAGACGCAGAATGACGCGAAGTCGGCCAGGCTGAACGTGGCCAAGGCCGAACGCGGGGACACCGGCAAGTACACGATCCAGGTGGAGAACGAGCACGGGTGTGACCAGGCCGACATCAACATCATCGTCCTGGGTGAGTTAGCCTACCTCCGGCCGGAGAACCCATAGTCTGCCGCTCTCAAGGTTGACAGAACCCCCGTCCCCATTTCCCTCTTCTTCCCTCTTGCTTCAGGAGGCTGCAGGATATGCAGATCCCAGGAATAGTAACTCTCGATGTCGATCGATAGATCTCGGTATCCAGATTCCAGGGTCTGTCGATCCCAAGGTCCATAGATCCCCAAGTCCTCATATTTTAGGGTGTGTGAGATTGAAGGTCAGTAAAGCCAAAGTTCCTCAGATCCCGAGACTCATTTCTCACAACATTCGTAAACCCCAGGCACGTAGCTCAGTCTCCACAGAGATCCCGGGATCCATAGATCACAAGATCTGCTGATCCGAAGGCACGTAGGTCTGTGTCCATAAATTCAGAGATTCCGAAGTGCTAGTGTCTGTAGATCTCGTTGTCTGTTGTCCATAGATCCCTGTGTTCCTAATGCATATGTCTCAGAGTCCATTGTGCCTAAATCTCAGTGTGTCCATAGATCCAAAGGTCCGTAGATCCCAGACATAATCGCATGTGAATACAACCCCAGACCAGTCTTTATCCCAGGGTTTGGTTCATTTGAACGTTAGGACGTAACTGGTTTATACTGACCGGACAAGTCATCATGGCCCACTTGAATAACATTGATCTTTGATCTCGACAGGTCATTCAGGTCAGTATGACCCCTTTAGGATCAGTTCTTGGTACCGCTTCGTGAGGGTGATACTGGAATCATTCATTCAGTGTTTCCTAACTGAAAACTGCTGATAGAAGTATTATACATCCCCCCACCTTCATCATTTGGGCACATACCACGAAGTACCTTTCATTGCAAATGAAAAATTGTGTGTGGACCCGTGTTTACCAATCGTCGCCACCGCACCTTGTCCATGGGAGAGCCATTAAAAACGTGTGTGTGGTGTGTGGTGTGCATACATACGGCGTGCGTGCGTGTGTGCGTGCGTGCGTGAGTTCGTGTGAGTGTGTGCGTGCGTGCGTGTGTGTGTGCGTGCGTGCTGTGTGTGTGTGTGTGTGTGTGTGTGTGTGTGTGTGTGTGTGTTGTGTGTGTGTGTGTGGTGGTGACAGACAAGCCGGCAGCACCTGAGGGGCCCATTGTGGCCTCTGACATCCTGGCGGATCAGATGAAGCTGTCCCTGGAATCCCCCAAAAGAAAACGGCGGAGCTGAGATATCAGGTAAAAGCATCTTAAGGGGCTACTGCTGTTGTCTTTCGTAGTCATTGTGCGTTTTGTCTTAAGGAGCTACTGCTGTTGTCTTTCGTTGTCATTGTGCGTTTTGTCGGGGCGGGGGGGAGGGGGGGGGGGGGGGTAAGGGGTTGGGAGGTTGAAGAGAGTGGATGGAAGGTGAGTGGGGTAGAAGATGGGATAGTTTGGGTGGTTGGCGAGAGAGACAGAGAGAGAGAGAATGTGCGTGTGTGTGTCTGTGTGTGTGGATAATAATGTTTTTTACGGTCCTGGTGGGGAGACTGGCGCAACAAAGTGCAGTTTCATCCATATCATGGATTCATTCATCAGAAGTTTCTTTATTTTTTCAAATTGTCAGACCAACAGAGTAGTGCCTGTATTTTTCAAGATGGATTACATCGGGATTATTCTGAAAGGAAGCGATGAGTATAAGCCTGTCATGAGGCCCCATACCAGAATGAGGCAGCGTAACAATGTCTTAATCATATCCAAAGATCATCACGAAAAGTAATGCTCGGGTACACGACTTCAGCTTCGATTTTCTGATCATATCAATGCTTGTGGTGAATTTGTGTCCACGTCTGGGTCATAGTTTACCTCCTTGTGGAACCGTAGCAGCTGACACCTGTTCAAATCCTTTCCACTGTATGACTATGGAATACTTTTTTGTGGAATAACGACAGGTGGCCCGTTTTCAGGGGTTCACGTACTACTGTATGGCTTTAGAATGTATAGGACCAGGGCCATAACTTTGGCAGCAGGTTTTCAAGGTATGATACCGGAATGGTTTTTCAGGATCCCTTTTGCTGGCGCTTTTCGGAAGAGTTTCCTTTGGATACGCTCCCGTGTGTGTGTCAATCAATCAATCCCCCCCCCCCCCCCCCCCCCCCCCCCCTGTTTTCAGGAACGTTTCCACGTGTTTTCAAAGGGTGTTCCGTCGTTCCTTCAGCATAGCCTTCCGTGTGCATTCATTGAGCGATCCCCGCGCCTTTTCTGGGCAAGCTTCTGCATGTTTTGTAGAACGTTTGCGCATGTTTTGCGGGTACATTTCCACTCGCTTTCAGGGTGTTTCTGTGTGTGCTGCCGTTGATACGTTTCACGTTTTCTACTTGCGTTTCACGGCACGTTTTGCATGCGCCGTTTCAGGCTACGTGCTGGAGAAGCAGGAAGAGGGTTCCAACGTGTGGGAGAAGGTTCCTGGCATCATCTCTGGCACCAGCCACACGGTCAAAGGTCTCAAGGACGGCAAGCCGTACAAGTTCAGGGTCAAGGCCGAGAATATCTACGGGGCCGGCGAACCCCTTGAGAGCGACAGGATCATTGCCAAGAACCCCTTCGGTGAGTGTGGGGTTCTGAATTTCGTTTGATGATGTGTGTCAGTGACAGGCATCTCGACAGCGACAAGAACCTGTTCGGCGAGTGACAGGTTCTGGGTTTTCGTCGAGGGTTCAACATGTGAGAATGTGTGTTGGTGGTAAACCGCTTGAGAGCAACCAGGTCACACCTCGAGTGAATGACTTGTTCGGGGAGGAGGAGGGGGGCGTTAAAGATCTGGGGGTTCGAGGGTGTGTGTTTAGGGACGTACCCGTGGAGGGAAAAAAAGTTCACAGCCAAGAACCCAGTGATGATGATTGGCTGGCTTACGGGAAGGAAGGGGGAGGGGGGGGGGAGAGTATTTGATAAAACAGGGTTCTACAATGTGTGTGACGGACCCATGGAGAGTGACAAGTTCGTGGCCGAGACCTCTTTTGATGCATGACTGGTTCGGTTTTTTGTGTGTGTGTGTGTGTGTGTGAAGGGGGTGTCAGAGGAGAGGAAGATTGGAAGAGGGGGGGGGAGGGCTGAGGCTTTTAAGATTTCTGTAGACAGGGGAGAAGTGGGGGGGGGGGGGTGTGTGTTAGTTGTTTTGGAATCTGATTGGGTGGGTGGTTCAGCTCAGCTACTCTCCCTCCCCCCTTCCCCAGTCCTTTATCTTCTCCCCTTTCCCCAATATCTGTCTAATCTGTCCCCCCCCTCTACCCCCCCCCCCCCCGGACATGTTCATTTCTCAGAGTTGTTTTTCATTTGCATATCTGTCTCGCTGCATTGGCCTAACATGCGCGCATACACACACACACACACACACACACACACACACACACACACACACACACTGAAACACATACACTGGATAAGTGGCAGAGAGATGAATTGATGAAGAAAGGGAAGTGTGTACAGAAAATATAGGCGAGAGAGACACGCAGATTTGACTTTACAAGCTAGTGGTGGCCATTGAAACGACTCTCTGTCTCTCTCTCTCTTTGTCTCTCTCTTTCTGTCTCTGTCTGTCTGTCTGTCTGTCTCTCTCTCTCTCTCTCTCTCTCTCTCACTCTCTCTTCTCCCTCTCTCTCCCCCCCCCCCCCCCCCATCGCCCAAGTAATCTTCTGAGTTTGGTTGCAGACAAACCTGACGCCCCCAGAGACCTGGAGATGCCCACCTATGACCGCCGGTCAGCCAACCTCACCTGGAAACCTCCCCTGAACGACGGAGGCAACAAGGTGAAAGGTGAGGGAACGCTGTCAGTCTTCTCCAAGTCCCGCTGACCACAGAACCCTTCAAGGGTGCACACCGTGCTGTAAAAACGAAGTCCTGCCCCCAGAAGAATAAAAGAAACAAACGCAACACAAGCCATGAAATCTGAACATGTACAGCCGACTATAACACGACAGCTTAAACTGTTAACAATCTGAAGGCGAATAGACTTTGGCTTTGCTGAAGGCTCTGTCCGCGTGACGTTTCGTCCGCAGGTTAAAAAGGTTAAAACAGTAATCATCAACATACCGGCGCCACAACAAGAACATAAATAGGCACAGTGGGCACATGCGCTCAGCGGAATTAATAACTGGAGTCCGCTGTGATTTATGGCATTTGCATCGTCTTTTCATAGTCGCCAGATTGGATCAAAAAGCTGGCATATTACGAATAGAAACGAGACCAAAAAAAAAAAAAAAAGGAGTGAGACTTCACAGACCAAGGAAAGGTCAGTGTGCCACACAGGCAGACAGACAGGGACGGGACAAAAAAAAATCCCTGTCAAAGATAGTAGCAGAAAAGAGGAAACCATTAGTACCGAGTTTTGGAAGAGCTGGGTTCATTTTATGGTTAAAAAAACCCCTGTGCATTGTTACGGGAGGTACGACTATAACAAATGATGTTGGTGAACAGTTTGAGCTTGGAAGCCTGTTCATACTAGATCATAAAAAAGAGGAGTTTATTTATTTATTTTTTGTTTGTTTGTACAAATATAGGTAGCAAACGCACCCGTAAGAAAAAGCCAGACAAATATAAATACTCAACAACTAACGAACAACACGAAAAGTATCTCTTGCGGATTAAAAACTCGTATCTAACATACACACTTGAATAAATCGGAACAAAATACAAATTAAGACACAAAACAAGGCGTACAGTAACGCCTACTTGATACACAATACACACAGACAAGAGAACTTCCGACCCAAGTATCCTCTTCGGTTGTGACAAAATCTAGATCAATCAACAAAACTCTTCGGTTGTCACAAAATTTAGATAACATAAACAAACAAACAAAAAAAAACTTAAAACGATACTTCACAGGTAGCTGTGAACGGGAAATGCTTCCAATTTCACAATGTAATTGGCGTTTTTTGATTTGAAACAGAATCTGATAATCATAAAATTTTGGCGAGAAGAGCCACATTAAATTGCTTTACAGGAAAAAAGAAAGAGGAAAAGGAAAAAAAAAAAAAAAACAACAAAACAACAACAACAACAACAACAAAACGGTGGACGTGACCAGTGCGTTGTGTGTGATGCGGCAGGGTACGTGGTGGAGAAAAAGGACCGGCGCGGGGACTGGGAGAAGGTGAACGCCTACCCCATCACCGACACCCAGTACACCGTGCTCAACCTGAAGGAGGGCAGCGAGGTGGAGTTCCGCGTCCGAGCCATCAACGACGGGGGGCCCGGGGAACCGTCCAAACACACCGCACCCCACATCGTCAGGGATCAAGTCTGTGAGTGGCTGCGAGTTTCTTCCCTTCGAGCATGCTAATCCAATGTTGAGAAGGACCACTGTCGATTTTACCTTTTAAGACTTGTGTTAGAATCCGAAACAGTTCATCAGGGAAAAAAAAAAAATCAAAAAACTCTGGAAAAGGACTGTCATTCACGCTGGTTCCGCGACTAAGCAATCATTGAAGGCGATAGAGGGTGAAGCTGGTGGTACCCTGCATGTGTCGGATCAGGGCAGGCACCACCGAGCACCGGTGAAGTGACGTAGCAGCAGTGCTATGTCTCCTCTGGTGGGTTGCCCAATGAGGACTTGATATTGATGTCACCCACGTGGACAGTGGATGTTGGTGTCAGGACTGGGACAGGATGTACCTGGATGCAGTTGTGATTGAGGGGCTGGAATGAGCGGCGTTGACACGTAATGCCACAGACTGCGGGCAGAGAAGATGAAACAAGAAACAAAGAGAAACTCATCTGCCCAGCTGCAGAACCCAGAACACAAAAATAACAGTAACTTTTCTCCGCCTCCTTCTTCTCTATGTCCAAACCCCAGATTGGTTAATTCTGCCTCTGTTTTTCTCATGAATGATTGGTGGCGAGGTGGGAAATTTGAACAATTGATCTACCGTGTCATTTACTAACGGTCCCCCAAGTCTTCCCCACCCCCACCTCACCCCCAGTATTTTCATCTCTCTGTTACATATTGTTGTTTTTTTCTTTCGTTATGGAAGAAACGGGTTGGAGAATGGTGGTGGAGGAAAGGGGGCCGAGTGAACGAGAGCTAATTATGATAAAAAAAAGCATTTAATTGCTTTTCAATGGCCATCAAAAATTAGATTTTTCTTTTAACCCCCTCCCCCTCTCCTCCAACAGTCCCTGCAGGCTCCCCCTCGCACCCTAGCGTGGACAAGATCACCAAGAACAGCGTGGACCTGTCTTGGCACAAACCCACCAGCGACGGGGGCGGCAAGCTGTCGGGCTACGTGGTGGAGAGGAAGAAGAAGGGCGACGATGACTGGGAAGAGTGTGCCACCGTGGCCCCCAACCAGACGAGTGCCACAGTCGGAGGGTTGACCGAGGGCGAGGAGTACCAGTTTCGCATCCGCGCCGAAAACGCGGCGGGCCTGGGCGAACCCAGCAAGCCGACCAACACCATCACCGCTGCTGACCAGCCAGGTGGGAATGAGAGAGAGAGAGAGAGAGAGAGGGGGGGGGAGAGTGTAACTAAAGGTGGGAAGGTGGGGGCGGGGAGAATGTTGGGAGAGAAAAGAGAGAGTGGGGGGGGGGGGGGGGGGGGGGGGGCGGAGAAAGGTGGAATTGGAAAGTGAGAGTGAAGCAATCAGTCTGAGAGAGAGAGAGAGGGGGGGGGGGCGAGAGAAGGAGACGGGAGTCTGGTTGAGAAATGGTAGAAAGCGAAAGAAAAGGAGAACGGGAGGGAGGAGGAAGGGAAACGGAGGCATGGGTGGGAGAGAGGGAAAGAATTTACCAGCCATACAAATTACTAATGGGGGATATGAAAGGAGGGGAAGAGAGAGGGGTGGGGAGTGGGGGAGGATAAAAAGATAGAGGAAAGGAGTGCGCGCGCGCGCGCGAGAGAGAGAAGTATATAGCACAGGCTACAGGCCACAGTCAGGATTTTACACCAAAACACAACATAATTCATGTAAGCAATTTAAAGTCTACCATAAATTTGAGCCAGCATTTACTAAAAAAAAAAACTGATAATTTATCAAAAGAACAACTTCCACCAATTATTGCCTTGTTTGGGGGGATTTCCTCTGATGAAATCACAGTCTTCAAAAACGCGACCTTCCCGTTCGTTGACGTCACATTTCAGGCCTTTGCAGTCACTCTCGTGACCCTATCTTTGTGCCAGCTGGAAGCCCCCAAACAGTCCCATACCATTGATTTTAATCGTCTGCTTGGAAACACCAGGCTTGTACCTTTGATGGCCATATGAAAGAAAATAAGGAGAATCGACTTTCAGACACAATAGAAATTCTCAAAACAATCTAGTTGCCCCAGTCTAAAAATACTCGGCTCCCAAAAGCAAGGCCTTGGCGCATTAATTTTCGACATGTCTTACATTGGACGCACGCACAATGTCTGGGGCATACATCGGACACATACACAGATGCGCGTGCGGAAACTCTTACATGCTTGCATGTGCGCAGACACATACATATATTCCAGAGAAAGAGGAGGAGGAGATACAGAGAAATATACGGCACATACATGATACATATATACGTGCACACGTGCACTTGTACACATGCGTGCGTGTACACACGTATGCACGCACGCACGCACGCGTAAAACACACACACACCCACACACACACACACACACACACACACACACACACACACACACAGAGAAAAGAAGAGAGAGAGAGAGAGAGAGCAAAGAACTTTTGCATTAAAAAATCGTCATCACTTCATTTTTTTTTTTTTTCACCACAGAGAAACCGAAGCTGGACATGTCCAGGTTGAAGGACATCACGGTCAAGGCTGGCCAAGACTTCAGGATCGCCATTCCATTCACTGGGGTTCCCAAACCCACGGCCAAGTGGGAACTCAACGAAGCCGAGGTGGCCAAATCTGCCCACATTGCTGAGAAGGTGATGATGTGAACACATTGTTTCGTTACATTCTATTCATTTATTGCCATTTGTGCGGGCGTCACACACATTCCAGCAAATAAACAATAATCTTTGTTTAAATCTGACACTTCTGCATTTAACCGATCGATATCTTCGTCCTGACTGAAGAAGGTCATACTGATTTGCAAGGACGTGGGGGTCTGGTCACACGTAATCTTCTTCGCTTTACAACTAACACGGCACCTATATAGCTCACTCAGACTTTTTTGTCTCTCACCAACGATTTTTTTCCTCCCACGTTCACC
>JADBJO010000850.1:37500-42500 GCA_016801955.1 Conus betulinus
AGAAAAACGGCAATGTCAGTTCATCAGGTCAGGTAGTATAGAGACAGGAAAATAAGACGATGTCGACAACAACATGATTCAGTACTACCACGTAAATAGAGACAAGAAAAATGACAATGCCAGACCATTGGGTGATTGTAGAGACAAGAAAAGAAGACAATGTCAAATCATTGGGTAATTATAGAGACAAGAACAAAGATAATGTCAGCTCATCGAGTAATTATAGAGACAAGAACAAAGACAGTGCCAAATCATCGGGTAATAACAGAAACAAGAAACAAAAAAAAAAAAAACAGACGATGTCGACAACAGCATGACTCAGTACTACTACGCCTCTGACTGCTAGGCCTGCTGTCAGCTCTTCACGGTTCACTGACTTTGGTGTTGCAGACACGCCGACCGCCCCTGAGGGACCTCTGGAGATTTCCAATGTCACCCCCGACTCCTGTGTTCTGAAGTGGAGTCCTCCCGTGGTCAGTTTAGCTCCTTTTTCTATACCATCTGCGGTTTTGTGGACTTATTCTGTGTTTGTCTGTCTGTCTGCTCTCTCGCTCTTGCTCTTTCTCTCTCTCTCGTTTTCCCTGTCCCCCCCCCCCCCCCCCGTCTCTCTCTCTCACCTGCTTTTCTGTCTGTCTGTCTGTCTGTCTCTCTCTCTGTCTCTCTCTCTCTCTCTCTCTCTCTCTCTCTCTCTCTCTCTCTCTCTCTCTCTCTCTCTCCATCTCCATTCCTACTTCCCGTCTTTCATGTTAACCCCTTCTCCCTCCAAATGTCTTTCTCCCCTTTTCTCCCCATTCTTTAAATCTTAAAATTAGTGGTCACATATTTCAAATGTTGCATTGAAATAAATCATACATCCGATTAGGAATCCATACGGAATTTCAGTAACACTGCTTTTTTTTTTTTTTTTTTTTTTTTAGTATCTTTGTTATGTTGTGTTATCAGGATGATATCTATATTTATTATTGTGTTCACTTTTTGAACATGTAGGTTACCATCTGATGTGATGGTCTTTACCATTGCGAAAGATTTCCTGTCTTTCAACTACTTTCATCCAGTGGTTTGGCTTACAACTTTGAACTGTTAGCGTACCGTGGCTGTTACGATAAGAATTCGATTTCTGTTGTTTGAAGACAGTTCAAAAGACGTAGATCTAGAACACTGATTGAAATGAATGGTAACAGTTGTTCAAATCTCTAACTGAATCGTATACAGCCGCAAGAAAGGCCGACCCTGATGAAGGTTTTCAAGTCTTAAGCACTACTAACAGTGGATCCACAAGACTGATCTGTATATAACAAATAAAATGATCTTAAGCCGGAGACTTGTCCTTCAACCCCCACGTTCATGAATCACAATGTTTGAGACGTCCCACAAACCCCCATTTTTTTTTTTTTACATCGTTTTTGTTTTTAATAACAAAAGTACGAGAATTAAAGCTTGGCATAGCCCATCAGAACCCATGGAATGTTCCAAAAGTTCGAGAACATGACATGGTTCAGCCAATCAAAATGCGTTTAGCATTCTTGAACAGTTTGTTGAACCATCTGGAAACTTTCCGGAATGTTCAAGCACTCAGAGGAGACTTCCAAAGTTATTACGTATTTCAGTCTCCAATACTTACGTCATGTGGTAAATAAACGTCACGCTTGGCAAACACGCATAACAAGGACACAACTCATCCACTATGTTTCCCAGGAGGACGGGGGCAGCCCCATCAGCAACTACGTGGTGGAGAAGCAGGACCTCAAGACAGGCAAGTGGGAACCCGTCAGCAAGTTCGTCCGCAACCCCACCTTCGAGGTCATGGGCCTGACGGAAGGTCACGAGTACAACTTCCGGGTCATGGCCGAGAACCAGTTTGGCGCCAGCGAACCTCTGGAGTCGGCTTACTCCATCGCTGCGCAGCATCCGTACAGTGAGTCTGTGGCTAAGCATAAGCATCATCCCGTACAGTGAGCCTGTGGCTGTGCAGAGCTAAGCATAGAGAGTCTATGCTGTGGCTGGAGGGCGGTTTGGTTCGGAGTCACTAGTCTGGGAGTGAATGCTGGCAAGTGACACGCGGAGGGAGAGAGAGAGAGAGAGAGAGAGAGAGAGAGAGGGTGCAGGTACGAGGGAGAATAATTGACTCGGATAGCGCAACACACACACACACACACACACACACACACACACACACACTATTCAACCAGGATAACGCAACAGTACCAAGAATCCTGTACTTTGCCCTCCGACCTTGAGATAAAGAGAGAGCTGTAGAACGAGCACGCAGTTAAAGAGAGAGTGTGAAAGAGAGAGAGAGAGACTATGGCGTGGGAGAAAGAAGGGGTGTGGCTAGCATGTGATTTTTCCCTGTGGGCTGCCAGTGTGAGGGCTGCAATGGAACTGCAATGGAACCAAGTTACGTGTGGCTGTGATTATGGAAGTTTGAGTGTGTGATATGGGAGTAATAACACTAGCAGAGAGAAAGAAGGGGGGGGGGGGGGGGGGGGGGGGGGGGGGGAGTTGAGGCAGTTAAGAAGAGTATTTGTAAGCACGAGCACGTGTGTGTGTGCGTGTGCATGCGTTTTTGCGTGCGCGCGTGTGTGTGTGATGGGGTTTGTTTTTTTTGTTTTTTGTTTGTTTGTTGTTGTTGTTTTTTAACTCTTGTCAGTTCACTCATTCTAGCCCCGTGTGGGTGGGGCGGAGGGGGGGGGGGGGTGGGGCGGGGGGGAGGGCACTGTTGTTACTGTAATCCAAATCACAACGTGCCCATGTTCCAACCAGCCGCCCCGGACGCCCCCGAAGGCTTACGGGTGGATGACGTGGACGAGTCCTCGGTGACCTTGAGGTGGAACAAACCGCTGCACGACGGCGGCAAGAAGATCCAGGGCTACGTGGTGGAGTACAAGGAACCGTCCGCCAACCGCTGGAAAACCTTCAACGACATCCCCGTCACCGATACCAAGGCCACCGGTAATGCTGTTTGCCGCCGTGCGCGGGTGATCGTGACGTTTGTCGTTCAGTTTTTTGACTGGCATCTTGTAGAGAGCAGATGAGCAGTTCTTTTGTTTCCGAGATATTCACTGCCCGGAAGAGTTGTCGTACTGGGATGCGTGCTTCCTCCCAAAATAATGTACATCATATTGTACAAAATATGTATTTGCAGCATTATATATCTATCTATCTGTGTTTTTATTGTGTGTGTGTGTGTGTGTGTGTGTGTGTGAGAGAGAGAGAGAGAGAGGGGGGGTACTAACTAAAGTCAACGTACTTTCACACCCAGCATACGATCGCACGGATTGCACGGCAGAGAAAATGGTGTATGTCTGTGACGTGAATTAAGCATACTACGTCAGAGAAATACAGAATTATCCATCAATCTGTCTATCTATTGTCTCTCCCTGTCTCTTGTCTCTGTCTCTCTCTCTCTCCCACACACACACACACACACACACACACACACACAGAGATCAAGTTTAGAATGTGTCTTGGTAATGTTTACTCACTGTCCATAGATCAAGTTTACAACTGTGTTGGTAATGAGCTTGATCTGTAACCGAGGATAAGCGCTAGGTAAATACTTTTCATGTTGATAATAATATTTTTCATGTTGATAATAATGATAATGATAATATGGCTGCGGAGTTGATGATCGTGAGTCCGAACCACTCACGCAGTGGGATTTATGTAATTAAATGTAATTCGTGTTGGAAAGAACCTCTTTTGCTCGTAATGAATGCAAGACCAGGTGGTTCAGAAGCCTTTGTAGTGTGATGGCAGGTGGAAAGGAATCCGCCCCTTCCCATTCTGAAAAAGATGTTGGAATTGTGTACGCACTCTTTGTAGAAAAATACGCTCGTTTTTGTTGTTGTTGCTGTTGAAAAATACACCAATTGCAGTTTTAAGATAAACAGGTCTGGTGTGTTTTAAATACACACACACACACACACACACACACACACACACATATATATATATATATATATATATATATATATATATATATATATATATATATATATAATATGAAAATCTTTTTTGTTTGTTTCCAGTGAACGGGCTGAAGAAGGACGGGGAATTCGAGTTTCGGGTGCGGGCGAAGAACGTGGCGGGACTCGGAAACCCCAGCGAGTCCACGGGCTCTGTGCACGTCAAACCCAAATACAGTCAGTCAATAGCAGCGACATCTTCGCTTTCCTGGTTGTCTGATAGGCCTATCAATGAGTAGCAACTTCTAATAAGACTGCATTTGACGCGTTAGTTAGAGTTCAAACTAGTCAGTGTTTCTCTGCCAGTGACTGTCGATGTTTACATTTTTGTTGACAAGTAAATGCTATTCCTCTGACATTAGGAGAAGGGGAGATGATTATGACTTTATGTCTGTGAACTGAAGCCTTATTTACATTGGTCAGTAAAGATCCCGTTAATGCTCTCTAATAAAATCTGAGAGTCCCCCTCCCCACCCCCTCCCCACCCTGAGATCAACATGAGGGAATGTGATATGTTTAGAAGCAGAAAAATGGTTATTTCAAACCAATCCGTTTTATTCTATGATTAAAATGGAAAGGTGTCTAACTTTATTGAAAGCAAGTCGGTGTGTAATAGTAGTGGGAGATTTCTAAAGGCGTTTTCTGGTATCTCAAAGAGTTATGCGATATAAACTGACTACACGTTCACACATACGCATTGAGAAAACACGCAGACAGGCTTGTTCTCAACTCCTGCCCACCCGACATCCCTCCTTCCCAGTGTTCCCTTGCCTTTCCTTTCACTGTGCTTCCCCCCTTACCTGTCCTCTTCTTGTACAGACACTCAGACATGCACACCCCTACCAATAATCTTCATCCTACTCCCCCCCCCCCCCCCCCGCCTTCCCCTATGCTCACCCACTCCGTGACTTGCCTCCCTCTTGCACGGATACACTGACATGCGCATCCGTGCCAGTAATCCTCATTCTCGTCCAATCCCACCCCAGCACACGCAAGACAAACGCGTGTGCACTCCGGTGAGAAAACAAAAGC
>JADBJO010000850.1:47500-50000 GCA_016801955.1 Conus betulinus
GGCAAAGAGCTGAAGGAGGGTGAACGCATCAAGATTTCGCCTTTCGATGACTACGTAGCCCTCATCATCAAAGGTGGGAGAGCGGGGACATTTTGTGTGTGTCTGTCTGTCTGTCTGTCTGCTTCGATGGGTTCATTTTTTTTAGCATGTTGTCTTATCTTAGCCGTGATTGTTCGTCTTTCAGTTTCCCTCGGATCTGTTTTCTTTTTTAGAACTAGTGTCCGGAGTTATCGTCCGTTTGTGTCCAGTTGTGCGTGTCGCACATTGTAATCAAGTCTATTTATTGCCTCAATTTGTTGTGTCCCGTTTCCACTTCTTGAAGTCCCCGTTTATCGTCTGTTCCCAATTTTATTTCTCAGTTCCCTGCCTGTCTTCTTCTGGTCATTCATGTATTGATTTACTTTTATGTCAGTTTCTACGTCTCGTGTGTATTGTGTGTTTCTGACAGTTAATGTCGCGAGTGAATGTCTGCCTGTCTCTACTTCTTTGTGTCTCGGTTTACAGTTTGTTTCTGGTTCTTAATGTCTTGGTTGCTTGTCTGTTTCCACTTCTAGATGTATTATTTTCTTCCTGTTTACCTTTCTAGATGTATTATTTTCTTCCTGTTTACCTTTCTAGATGTATCAGGTGCTTTATGTCTCAGTATTCTTTTGATCTGTTTCCGGTTCATAATGTCACATTGAAAGACCGTTTTCACCTTGCAAAGTCTGTTGGTTTCCACTTCTTAATGTGTCTGTGTAATGTCAGTGTGTGTGTGTGTTGTTTACAGACACGGATTTGGAAGACAGTGGCAAGTACGAGGTGGAGGTGAGCAACGAGAGCGGAGCTGCCAGCACGTTCTTCAACCTCAAAGTCTGCAGTAAGTGCGGGCATTTAAACAGTTCATTGAGCGTGTATCTGGGGGGAGAGTGGGTGGAGCGTGACTCTGTGAACGAGGAGCAGAAGAATGACTGGATGACTTGGCACGGTCAAGCCTCCACATCAGCATGTCTCAGTTCACGTCATCCCACTCATCCCACTGTCTCTGCTCCTCAGGTCCACCCGGGCTTCCCGCGGGGCCCTCTGGCGGTGTCTGACATCACCAAGAACTCGTGCAAGCTGTCTTGGAAGGCGCCCAAGGTGGACGGCGGAGCCCGCATCACTGGCTACCAGGTGGAGCGACAGGAAGTGGGGCAAACCCTACTGGGTGACGGTCATGTCCAACTGCAAGGTGAGAGAGGTGTAATTCCAGGGGGGGGGGGGGGGGGGGGGGGGGGGTATCTGGAGGGTAAGGGGGCGTTGAGGTAGTTTGATTTTGGGGTATGCCTTTTGAAATGAACAAACCCCTACTGGGTCACAGTCGTGCCCAACTGCAAGGTGAGAAACGAGTAGTGGGGGCTGTGTTTCATATTCACCAAACAACTGTATTTATTTCGTTATTTTTTTGCTTTTACACAGCTACAATTTCATTTTTCGTTTTTGTCTCCCTTCCTTCCTTCTTCGCCTCCTTTCTTTCTTTCCTTCTCTTTTCTCTGCCTGTCTGTCTGTCCTTCCTTCTTTCTCTCATTCTCTTTTTCTTTGTTGTAATAAAGAGATTGAACGTGTTAGTACATCACAGGTTAGCACATTAACAAACCCAGATGCTCTGTATTAAACACTGAAATACTGAAGTTCACATGAGAGTGTGTCTGTCAGTAAAATAACATACAGATTTGCAGGGTGAATGAGGGTTGATAAAAAAAATAAGAAAAAAAAAATGGGGAGAAAAAAGGGAAGATGGAGGACTGACAAAAAAAGGAAATAGAAAATGAAAGAACTTGAAAAAAAAGACGTGGAAAAAAAAGGAGTAGTGGCTTTCCTCGAAGGGGGGAAGGGGATGTGGAAGTTAGGGGTTGGGGGGGGGGTAGTTTGATTTTGCGGGTGTGCCTTTCGAAGTGGGCAAGCTCTGCTTGGTCAGTGTCCTCTCCGACTGCAAGAGGAGAAAAGGGGTTGGTGTGTCCTTTCGATTGTGGGAAAGGAGAGCAATTAGGTGGATCGGCAAGTGGCAAACAGTGCAGGGTCAATATCCTCTCTAATTGTTAGGTTAAAAGGGGGTCGAAGGGTGTTTTTCGGCGGTGGAGGGTCTGAGGTTAGAGGGCTGGTTTGTTTTAGGCAGGAAGAAGGGGTGTTTGGAAGAGGGCAAACCATTGTGGGTCCAGTGCTCTCGAACTGCAAGATGAGAAAAGAATGGGGAGAAAAAGGTAAATTGTCTCGGGTGAGGGATTTAGGGGAGCCGGAAGGGAGGGGGGGGGGGGTGTCCCAAAATCAGTCAGAGTCAACGTCGTCGCCGACTGCAAAGTGAGGTGTGGGTGAGGGATATTTTTAGAGGGTGTTGATGAAAGGTGTGAGGGGAGCGGGGGCAAGCTGGAAGTGGCAAGACCGTTCTGCTTATTGTCTTGTCCAAGTTGACGGTGGGAAGGAGAGAGGTGTTGCGGTAATGAATGGGATGGGAGAGGATTGAGCTGGCCCAGCCTATTCAGTG
>JADBJO010000850.1:55000-62500 GCA_016801955.1 Conus betulinus
ATACCAGAGCAGGCACAACACTGCAGATAAACTTGGAAATGATTCATGTCCGCATGAGCAATGATCTGTTCTTTGTGCTTGGAATCTGCGTGCGTGCGTGCGTGCGTGCGTGCGTGTGTGTGTGTGTGTGTGTGTGTGTGTGTGTGTGTGTGTGTGTGTGTGTGTGTGTGTGTGTCGCGCGCGCGCGCGCGCGCGCGCACAAAGACACGAGTGAGACCAGTGCTGATGATCATGGTGGTGGTGGTGTGATGTGGGCAGGTTTAAGGGGTCGCGGGAGCTGACCGACGGCAACAAGTACGAGATCTCCAAGGAGGGGGACAAGCACATTCTGGTGGTGCACAACGTGTACGGTGAGGACGCCGACGAGTACTCCTGCCGCGCCAGCAACAAGGGAGGCAACCGGGTCACCCGCGCCGACCTGGAAATCAGCTGTGAGTCTGTTGTGTGGGAGACTGTGGAGGGGGTGGGGGGTGGGGGCAACAAGGGGTTGGGGTGAAAGCAAGGGGGCGAAAGGCTGTGTGTGGTGGGGGGGAAGAGTCTGAGTAGTCCTGTGTGTGTGTTAGAGAGAGAGAGATGGAGAGAGGGGGAACCTTAAAGTTAGCTGTGTGATTACTTCAACACGCGTGAGTCAAGAAAGACCACGAACACAACGTGTCGTGTCTGATTGGTCGGGCAGCACCACCCAAGATCAACGTGCCGCCAAGGTTCAAGGACGTCTGCACGTTCGAGAAGGGCGAGCAGGTGGCCCTCAAGATCCCCTTCACGGGCCATCCCAAGCCCTCCGTTAAGTGGCTCCGCGATGGTGACGAGCTGAAGGGGTCCCGATACCACACTGACGTCACGGAACGTCACGCTTTGCTCACCATCAAGGTGAGAGTGTGTGTGTGTGTGTGCGTGCGTGCGTTTGCTGATTGGCTGGTTTCCTGTGAACATTTTAAATGCAAACGGAACTCTAAAAACACAAGCAAACAAGCAGAGTAACTGTAGAATACCAGTACAAGTAAGCAATCAGAAGCATAGCGAATCTATCATACAAGACAGAATGTTCCATCTGTTGAGCATTCCTACATACTTTAGCCTATTTTGCGACCTGTACTGATGAGGAAGACGAACAAAGACGACACAGAAACTCATACATTTGCGGGTTGTTGCTGGGTGTTCTTTTTCAATATAAAAGGGGGTGACTTTTCTCACCTTTTTAGCCAGGAGATGCTATCTAAATTATGAAATCATACCTTTTTTTTTTTAAACGGAATGATTTGTTTCATAAACTTTATTTTGGTTCAGTCAGAATGAGTTTATTTAAACATAATGTAGTCGTGGGTTTTCTTAATCCAGGGGAGGGTTTTTTTCTTTTTTAAATTGTAATTTTTGGGGGCGGGTGGAGGGTGTCAACAGATGATTTTTTTTAATTGATAACGATAAAAGGTTCTTACTACGAAGATGAAGGCATTACTTTCCTACATAATGTATTTTCAGCATTTTACTAGCTCTCTACTATTTTCATCAAAGAGACCTCTCACTGGTTTGACAGAGGTGATCGTTTATTTTTGACTAGTCATTTTGTACCGTTATGTGAGTCACCTGGGGGGTTTGGGAGAAGATTTAAAGTTGGATGATGAACGAAAGAAGACCAGTGACTAGGTCAGAGTATATGGGTTGAAGGATGGGCGTTTACGGCCTTTCGTATAACACGTTCCGACAATCACATACGTCACTGACTATCACGGGTAGAGCTGCTTTTTTTTCTTTGAAGATGATAGCGGGACAGACTCGCGAAATTTTCCCATGCCACTGTACTGCCTACACCTGAAATTGCCGAGTGTTTCATACGTTGCCGACAATTTAGGTGTGCGTGTCCTGTCTGCCAGGTATCTATGTGCCGCATTTTGTCTTTTCTTCCACTTGTGTCTATACAAGACCCATTTGTCGGATCTTGCAAGGAAAGCGAGGTAGGAGCGTTTCCATACAACCCTTCTCGTCGAGTAACTCGGGGAATGAGTCTTTTGTTTTAGGGCGAATTCGGCGTGTGCAAGGCTGTTGAGACAAGTCCTTGTTCGTGAGGTATATCATAATGATAGCGCAGCATAATTATATTCATGTAATGAAAATTCTTTCTGTAACTTCAGATACACTGGTTTTGAGAAATATCAGTAATACGGAATGGCATCGTATAAAACTTAATCATTATTACTTAAAAATTATTTCTGAGAAGTGGTAGAAAAATGACAGGAAAGAACAATATGAAGAGAGAGAGTATATGTCTGGATGTTGTTTTGCTTAACTCGATCATCTCTTTGTGATGTCACAAACGCGTTGCATCCCTAGTTTACCGCCTGAGGTATAATATGGGAGCAGAAGTGAGCAGGTGTTTGAAGGTTTATGGATTTTATTTCTTTGTTGTTGTTGTGGTTGTTTTTGTTGTTGTTGTTGTTTGATTGGTTAGTTGGTTGTTGTTTTCTTTGCATGTGCTCTGCAAGCAACAAAGATGAAGCGCACATCAGTCTTCATTGTTGCTGGCAACACTGCTCATGTATGTGTTTTATTCCTCTCTCTTTCTTTCAGGACGCCTCCAAAGGAGACGACGGACCTTACCGCCTCTCCCTGGAAAACAACCTGGGTAGCGATTCCGCGCTGTCATCAAAATCCAAGTCAACGGTCAGTATGGCTCAGGACTTGGTTGGTTAGTTACCTTAGGACTGACCGTACACACTAACAAAAACGACACGGCAGGCGTGAGTGACCATCCCCGGAGACTGCAAGCTGGGGGACCTATCCGACACTTCACTGAAGCCACCAGAACAACTGGTCACGATGGGCAGTGAAAAAAAGAAAGGAATATTTAAAGTTTAAGCACCAGTGAGACTCAAACTCGCAACACGTGACTGCGAAATCGGTGTGAAGTGGTATATGACTGAGTCAACCGGATGTCTAGGCTCTTAAGTTCTTTCACAACCCTCTTCCCACCACCACCACCCCCCCCCCCTCCCTCCCCTTTTTGTTTTCCAAAAGAACTTCCACACCATCGGTACTTCCCCGTCGTCAGGTGCCTCGGGGTCTCGTGCAGTGGACAGTCCAGTAGCAAGTGTATTATTTGGCCCCCACACTCTGAAGTACAGATACGGACCGGGTGGGAAAACGGAAATGGCTTCATACCATTTTTAACCGTCAGAAAAACGAACATTCAGATAGATACAACATAACAGAATGCACCAACATTTGAACAAGCAGCTAGTATCAAAAATGAAAAGTTATTAGTGCCGCAAGACAATCAGTACAAACAAGATTACAGGACAGTCTGTTTGTCTGGATTGTCTTGCGGAACTAATAACTTTTCCTTTGAAAATGTGCTTCAATTTCCGCTTTCAGTCACCTCACTTTGAATCTACAGCAGCTAGTACTTAAGAATGTTTCAAAATATTTCAGTTTACGAGGACTGTATCACGTGGTGCACCTCCATATACCGCTCGTGCCATTTTCTGATATTCCAATCATACAGGTAGTTGGGTAGTGTAGGATGTTTTGTTTGGCTTGCCTGCTTTCAGGTTTCGTAGCATATCATGCCCTCTCTGACGTATTTCGTTGCACTATGAGATGTGCTCTAGCTTGGCATAAAAATTTGATTCCTGTGCTGTTCAATAGTCCAGGAATATTAAAAACTTAAGTATTCATACTAGATTTTTACTTGATTCACACGGCAAACTTACAGTGTCGACGCTTGCACTAGTGACGTGTGGGCTTCTTTTTTTTTTTTTTTTTTTTTTTGGGGGGGGGGGGGGTGTTAAAGATATCCAAATGTTGGTCAGTTTTGGGGGTTCAGGTGTGCCAGGCACAAACATCTAGGCATTAATGCTCATACTTTGCATCAAGTCAGGACTTGCTCCTGGTAGAATTCTGTCACCTTCTTAATTAAAGTGAAAAAAAGCAGGAAACGTCCAAAGTAAAAGCCGATGTAAAAAAATTGCTAAAATGGATACGGAAAGAGTTTTTGGGGGCCTGCATATGTTTTTTTGTTATGTATCTGTACCACGTATTTTATATATGCAGTGTGTGTGTGTGTGTGGTGTGTGTGTGTGTGTGTGTGTGAGAAATTATTTATGCGCACACGTGCCTTATAAACTGTGTATATAATCAAGTACAACATTTGAGTGAAAAAATAGACGGAAAAAAACGTTTGCGATCTCTTACTACAGATCGGCCCGACCCACCTCGTTTCCCGGTGATCGAGAACATCCGCGATGACTCGGTGGTACTCTCTTGGAAACCACCGTTGAACGACGGCGGCAGCTTCATCATCACGGCCTACGTCGTAGAGAAACGGGACGGGAGGTGCCCTCCAACAACTGGCTCCGTGTGGCGTCCACCAGGTGAGAGAGAGAGAGAGAGAGAGAGAGAGACTCAACTCAACTCAACTCAACTCAAATACTTTAAATGCAAAGGCCACCGACCTATCTGCAGTGAGGTCAAGAGCAAAAGCAGAACACACATGCGCTCGGCACATATAGTGAAAATTTATGAAAGTGAAAGAAAATATTTGCGTAAGAAAACGTTCTTCCTGAAATTACTGTGGCATTTGTGTGTTAACTGACAACAATTCCTCTCTTCGTTTTAGTGCTTTAGAAATGAACATAGCAAAAGAGCGAGTTAAATTCTCTTTTCATTTTGTAGTAAAAGAAGCAGTGACACTTGATGAACATTTCTAGTATGAGGTAATATGTGTTTATCTCTGAAATCTTTATAGGATGGACAAACAGTCACAAAATGTATTTCGTCCTCGATTTGCTTACAGAATGGACAGTTTTGGAGAGTAGTATATGTCTTTGATGGACATTCAAGTCACTAATACCAAGTCGAAATCTCACGAACACTTTGCGAAATTTAGGAATTGTAATAATATCAGTTAAATAGTTCTCAGGCTGCCATAAGGATTTTAAGGAACGATATGTTGAATATCTGTCACTATTAATTATTTTACTATACCAGTTTCGTCTATAACAGTCAATCATGCGTTGTTTAAGTTCACGTAAAAAAAACAGTTTCTCGTAATTCATTCCACCATTTAACCAAACAAAGGAAACCCATAAGTATCCAAACAATGTTTTATTGAAGATACCCAATTTGTTTGTACACTCCGATTTCTTGTACATTGAAATGATTTTGATTTTTTTTTCCATTTCATACGCTTGTTTTGACAGTCTAGCGAGTGACAGCTTTTGCAATCTGAACCAGTAGCGCATTGATTTTATTGCACCATCTACATACAAAGGATACCTTCCTAGCTCACCGTATACCATTGTATTTCGGGGTACATTTAAAAAGCGTTTGCATGCAAACAAGTGAGGTAATTCAATTACCTGTAAATGAGACTGTCCCCAGACTTCTGCTGCGTATAAAAGAGAGAGAGAAGGGGGGGGGGGGAGAGTGAGTGAGGGGAGTGTATGAAGAGAGATAGGGACAGAGAGAGGAAGAATAGAGGGAAAGACTGGGTGTGGAGGAAGAGAGATGGGACAGGTGTGGGAGGGGTCATATCAAATCATCGTGACCTCCGTTATGGAGGAACCTAGAATTCGCTCCACGTCGTCTCAACCAGTTGAGAAAGCGGGAAGAAGGTAAAAGCGGAGGTGGCGGCTCCATCCCGTTCGTGGCCTTTACCCCTTTGCGGTCGGCTGGGCTATAAGCGACATTGCCTTACCTTACCTTACCTTACCTTACCTTACCTTACCTTACCTTACTGTCGACAAACGGGAGTCTCTCTGACTCCCTACACATCCCCTGGACCCCCCCCCCCTCTTGCTCATCCCTTCTCCCTGCTCCTCCTATCTCCCTGATTCCCGCACATGCCCTGCACCCCCCCCCCCCCACCTTGCTCGCCCCTTCTCCCTTCTCCCTCCCCCCATCTCCCTGACCCCACATATCCCCTGCACCCCTCCCCCCATGCTAATCGCTTTTCCCTCCTTCCCCTGCCTCCCTGGCCCTTTGCACCCCCCCCCCCCTTGTTCACCCCCCCTCTCCCTCTCCCCCATCTCCCTGATGCCCCCACATCCCCTGCGCCTCTCCCCCCTTGCTTATCCCCTCTTCCTCCTCCCCCCATCTCCCTGACTCCCCACACATCCCATGCACCTCCTCCACTTGCTCATCCCTTCTCCCTCCTGCCCCCATCTCCCTGACCCCCACACATCCCCTGCATCACCCCCCCCCCCCCCTGCTAATCCAGTCTCCCTCCTGCCCCCATCTCCCTGATCCCCACATGTCCCCTGCACTCCCCCTCCCCCCTCCCGCTGCTCGTCCTTTCTCCCTCTTGCCCCCATCTCCCTGACCCCCACACATCCCCTGCATCCCCCCCCCCCCCTTCCTCCTCATCCCTTCTCCCTCCTGCCCCCTATCAAACTTGACCCCAACGCGTCCCCTGCATCTCCCCCCCCCCCCTCTTGTTCATCACTTTCTCCCTCCTCCCCCATCTCCCTGACCCCCCCACACATCCCCTGCACCCCCCCCCCTCCCATGCTTATCCCTTCTCCCTCCACCTCCCCCTATCAACCGGCTTGGGGAGAGAGCAAGTGGGCAGGCGAGAATACAGACGAGAGGGCTTCACAACATGAGGGTGGGGAGGGAAAAGGAATAAAGGGAGTGGGGGAGGGGGGTGGTGTCTGGTGTAACAAAAGAAGGCTGGGGAAAAAAGATGTGTTTCGCTGTATTATATTGCATTGTATCCTACTGTATTGCACTGTATAAATTCACTGTATTGTGTTTCATTGTATTGTATTGCACAGTGTCGAGTTTCACTGCATTATATTACATTGCATGTATTGTATCCTATGCCGTATTGCACTGTATTGGGTTTCATTGTTTATATATCACATTTGCATTGTATTGCATTATATCCTACTGTGTTGCACGTGTTGTGTTTCATTGCATTATCTTGCATTGTATTGCACAATATCCCATCGCACTGCCTCGTGTTTCACGGTATGGTAGTGCTTTGTGCTGCACGGCGTTGCATTGCATTCACTGTGCCCCTCCCTGTGTCCAGGTTCGCTTTCCACAACATCACGGGTCTCACGGCGGGCAAGGAGTACCAGTTCCGCGTGATAGCCGAGAACTTCTACGGGCAGAGCGACCCTTGCGAGACCACAGAGCCTGTGAAGACGGAGGATGTGGAGGAGATGAAGAAGAAGAAACAGCTTGAAGGTAGAGACAGTGGGGAGTAGTCAGCTTCTTAAGTTCTGGCTTGTAGTTGGGGGTGGTGGTGGTAGAGGGGGGGCTCTCTAGGTGTAGTGAATCGCTTTTTCTCCTCGGGCACTTGTAACGAAACATTATCTTCTTTATGTTATTATGCTTAAGACGTAAGGACAAAAAATGAATGAAAATGTAGACTGAGCTTCAACAGGGAAAAAAATATTCTGTGTAGAAGTTGTTTTCGACAATTATGGGCTGATAGGCAGTTTGCACACTTGCATATTTTGCGCTTTCCAGATCGAGAAGGGGAGGGGGGGGGGACTT
>JADBJO010000850.1:67500-85000 GCA_016801955.1 Conus betulinus
TATGGCGCTCTTCGAAAGTCCAAAGCGAAAGCAGAGTGTGTTTTTATTACAAAGAGAGCGCGGAAACTGAATTAAAGCTGAAGATATCGGGCATCATTCAAACAAGATTACCCTCTTTGGGAGCCGGGATTACCTCCCTTATATTTTTTTGTTGACAGCCTGACGCTTGAAAGCGTGTATTCGCCGAAGTATGATCAGGACAAACTTTAGGCAGTGAAGTCTGAGAAAAAAAATTTTTAATGGATATTGAGAATCACAACTTGTCTCCCATTTCTCCGCAGCCTGAAAACATCATGTGCGAGACAAAGAAAGCCACAAACGTCAAGCTCATCGACTTTGGTTTGGCCTCCAAGCTCAATCCTGATGAGGTCATCAAAGTGACCACCGCCACCGCAGAATTCGCCGCGCCGGAAATTGTAGAGAGGGAACCTGTTGGCTTCTACACCGACATGTGGGCCGTCGGCGTTCTGGCTTACGTTCTGTAAGTAATCGTTCTGCGCGCATGTGTGTGTCTGCCAGTGTGTGTGTGTGTGTGTGTGTCTGTGTGTGTGTGTCTGTGTGTGTGTGTCTGTGTGTGTGTGCCAGTGTGTATGCGCCTGAGTGTGTGTGTGTGTGTATCTGCCAGTGTGTGTGTGTGTGTGTGTGTGTGTGTGTGTGTGTGTGTGTTCGAGACAATATCATTCTCTGTGTGTAAGAGAGAGAAGGGGAGATAAGTGTGTATACGTGATTATCTGTATGTGTGTGCATGTGATTGTGTTTGTGTGTGTGTATGTGTGTGTGTGTGTGTGTGTGTGTGTGTGTGTGTGTGTGTGTGCGTGTGCGATTATGTGTGTTGGGGGAGGGGGAGAGGTGATGAAGGAGAATTATGTTTAAGTGTCATGAAATCATGACTTGTATTTCTAGACACAACGAATGGAAGTAAAACTAGCAAGATAATACGCATTTTACCACATTCTTCCTTTATGCGCACGTTTTACGTGCATGTCCATACAAACGCAAACATATATTATGTGTATTTGTGCAGGGGGGGGGGGGGGGTGTGCATGCGTGTTTGGGTTAGTCGTATATCAGGGCGTGTTGGTATGATCATGTGTGTACCCTTCTGTAGGACCAAATGCTCTCTGTCTCATTGTGTGTGTGTGTGTGTGTGTGTGTGTGTGTGTGTGTGTGTGTCTCTCTCTCTGTCTGCTTGTCAGTCTCTGTCTGTCTGTCTGTCTGTCTCTCTCTCTCTCTCTCTCTCTCTCTCTCTCTCTCTCTCTCTCTCTCTCTGTTACAATTTTCCCCTCTCTGTATCTGTGTCTCTGTCTTAGAACCAGCAGACCAAGCCTGTGTCCCTTTGGTCGCTTCCTGTCTTCTTCACCTGTCCTCCTGCCCTCTCTGTCGGCCTCTGTCCTTCCAGTATTCCCCATCCCGCTTCCTCCGCACTCCCCCCATTTCCTCCCCCCCCAACACACACACTGTCTACCTCTCTCTCCTCATCTTTCCCATGTGTCGTGTGTGTGTGTGTGTGTGTGTGTGTGTGTGTGTGTGTGTGTGCGCGTGTGTGTGTGTGATAATTCTACGTCCGGCAGACTGAGTGGGCTGTCTCCTTTCGCCGGGGAGGACGACCTGGAGACGCTGCAGAACGTGAAGCGCTGTGACTGGGAGTTCGACCAGGAGGCCTTCTCCCAGGTGTCCCAGGAAGGCAAGGACTTCATCAAGTCCCTGCTCCTCAGGCAACCCCAGTACGTGATGTCGTTTGTCAAGATGGGTATTACCAGCACACGTGTGTGGTGTGTCCATGCCCGAACGCATAAGTGCACGAACGTGAAACTCCAGACCACCCTTCTTCCATTCTCATCTGTCTCCTGTCCCCCTCCCCCAACCCCCGTTATCACAGACACACACACACACACACACACACACGCACGCATGCACGCTCGCTCTCACACACACACACACACACACACACACACACACACACACACACACACACACACACACACACGCTCGCTCGCTCGCTCGCTCGCTCACTCACTCACTCACTCACTCACTCACTCGCTCACTGGAAGGCATGAACTTCAGCAAAACGCTGCTCCTCAGACAGCTCTGGAGCATGTTCCTGAAGATGGGTGCGACCAGACCAGTACACACACATACACGCACCAGTTTGCACGCACACACGCACGCACACGCACGCACGCGCGCACGCGCGCACACACACGCACACACACACACACACACACACACACACACACACACACACACACACACACACACACACACAAGGAGATGGAGGTGTTGCAAACAAACATAACTTTTTCTTGTGATCTCTCTTCTTACCTCAGCCACACCATTCCAATAAATCATCCCGTTGCAACTCATCTTTTTTCATCTTTTTTTTTTTAAAACAATTTTTTTTTCTTATTCAGGAAAAGGATGACTGTGTATGAAGCCTTGGAGCACCCATGGCTGATGGTGAGTCCACAATGATTCATTTGTTGGTTGGTTTTATTGTCGATAGAGTGCTTGCTTACTTTCTTTCTTCATTTTTGTTCTGATGAGCTTTATATTTGTGTTTACTTATGTAAGCATAATTATTCAGCTTATGTGACTTCGTATGGTTGTATGCATTCTTGTAACTGCTTGAACGCAGGGTATATGTATATTTTCTTTTTTTTCTTCTACTTTTTAATTCATCTCTTCTCTCCTCCCCCTTCTGTCTGTCTGTCTGTCTGTCTGTCTCTCTGTGTCTGTCTGTCTCTTTTCTCTCTCTCCTCTCTCTCTCTCTCTCTCTGTCTAAAAGACACACACTTCTTTTTTGTCTGCTTCTTTCCATTCTTTCATGTCTATATTTGCACAACGTGTTTTGTCAGTTAGAGCTGACATATTATGTCGACGGATATCTTTTATATCAGGATTGATGATGTGCAGAGGTTAACACGTTTTGAAATCCTCTAGGGGAGGACGAGAATGCGGCGGGTGGTGAGGGAAGGGAGGATGGAGAATATGCGTACGATTATCCACGCTTCAAGGCGATTTTGGTCGATGTTGACAGCATGCTCTGTTAATGTGATCTGATCTGGCTGTTTCAGGGTGACCACTCCAGCCTGACTACCCGCGCATCCCATCCAGTCGGTACAGCAAGATCCGGCAGAGGATCCAGGACAAATATGTGAGTTGTGTGCTGCCGGTCTGGGTGGACTTTGTCAGACTGCGTTCTCTTCGGTTGTTGCTTTGGTTGCTGTTCGTTTGATTGTTTGTTGGCGGCTGTTGCTTCGATCATTCTGTCTGTCTGTCTGTCTGTTTTCTCTCTCTCTCTCTCTCTCTCTCTCTCTCTGTGTCTCTGTCTGTCTGTCTGTCTGTCTGTCTCTGTCCAATCCTCCCTTTCCTTACTCTCTGTCACAAACACACACACACACACACACACATACACACACACAGGTACTCTCTCTCTCTCTCTCTCTCTCTCTCTCTCTCTCTCTCTCTCAGCGCGCGCGTGTCTTCGTCACGTTTTCTTTTTTTATTCTCTCTCTCTCTCTCTCTCTCTCTCTCTCTCTCTCTCTCTCTCTCTCTCTCTCTCTCTCTCTCTCTCTCGTTAGCGTCGCGGACTCCCGGCTGGGAGGTCGTGGGTTCAAATCCCATCAGAAGTCATGTGGGTTTTTCTGCCCCGACCGGCTCCTACCCAGAGTTGAGTTTGCTGCGGACTCAGTTGGGAAGACTGGGACCACACAGTCGAGTTTCATCTACTTAATGGATGCGTTTCTGAGAGTGTTGCTCAAATTTCCTGACCAATACTGCAAGTGTCTGTATCTCTCGGGCCTGGTTGACGCCGGGATATATTATGAAAGGAAGCGTAGAGTACAGCCCTGTCATGTAGTCTCAGACCGAAATGGAAATCCGTAGCATCATCATAATCATCCTCATTCTCATCGATCAGCATCAAAAAAAAAGTCTCAAATTCTGTGGCCCTTCATGCCCTGCTCTCATGGTGACCTCAGTTTCGATGTCCTCTCCACGTCTGTGGCCTTGGTTTGGTTCCGTCGGGTCACCCGGTATCGGCAAGTCCATGGGGGCTGTCGTTGGACGGACGTGGTGGCGCCCTCCAGAGGGAGAGCTCACTCACGCCGGCTCCGCGACTAAGCAATTATTGTCGTCAGTAGGGGGCTTAGTAGGTGGTGTCCTGCGTATGTTAGATCAGAACAGGCGCCACTGAACACCACTGAAGTGACTCGGCGGCAGTGCAGTGTCTCCTCCGGTGGGTTGCCTCTTGACGACTTGACATTGACTGCTGCCTGTGGATTGCCGGTGCCGGGGCTGCGGCGGGGCCGACCAGGCCGTGGCTGTGGACAGGGTGTCGGAATGAGCGGCGTGGGTGCACTGCCTCTGAGGTGGCACAGAGGTTGGGACAGCAAAAAAAAAAAAAAAATCATTGTTATAGTAAGCATAATAAATGTGATCTTACTGGTCCTCTGTGTAAAAAGAAATAAGAAAATGAGGTTCACTTTGTGTACTGTGGTCCTATTTTGAATGATCCGAGGAGTCAGTTAATGGATCAGAAATATTCTTAGCATCCTTCTTTATTTCGACAACTGTTGCTCATGGCATCCACGAACCAAACTACCATAACATGTTTTGCTGTTTTCTTGTTTAGTTGTTTCGATTACCTGTTGCACATTGACGTATATTAAATTGACTTGCTCTTGCTTTTTCTTTGACAAGATTTGTTCACATTATACCCATCATTATGGGCCATGGCCTCTATGAATAAAATATCCGTATCCATCTCTCTCTCTCTCTCTCTCTCTCTCTCTCTCTCTCTCTCTCTCTCTGTCTTTGTCTCTCTCTCTTTGTCTGTCTCTCTCTCTCTCTCTCACTTACTCACTCACTCATTCACTCACTCTCGGCTTCTGATTCATAAGAAGTGGTCTGAATCGTTTGTCGCAACTGTGACAATTTTTGTTCGTTCCTGAATGGATTTGTGTGTGTGTGTGTGTGTGTGTGTGTGTGTGTGTGTGTGTGTGTGTGTGTGTGTGTGTGTGTGTGTGTGTGAATGCAGGCGGACTGGCCCCAGCCAATGCCAGCGATAGGTCGTATCGCCAACTTCAGCTCCCTGCGCAAACAGCGACCCAAAGAGTTCGCCATCTACGACACTTTCTTCGGTAAGGACACAGGTTGTGTTTCTTGTGTGAAACATTACACTGTGTAAAACATGACTGGCAGACCATCGTTTTTTGTTTTTTGAAAATTAAGCTGACTAAGGCTTCTGTCCTTCTCCAGTTTAGCACACACCTCGCTCACTAAAATGCCAATGACAATTTAGGGAACAATATTATGTAACTTTCGTAATCAGGCACAGATTCTTGATTTTCTCGTCACTTCCGCCGTAGTGATTGAATTTAATTGGTTTCAGTATGTGTAATGGGGGATGCGAAGAATCGCTGAGGCCAAATGCACATGTTGATTTATACAAATTATAAATAAAAGCAACGTTTCGGTGATATAGTCTCGGACTCAGTTTCTTTCCATTTAACGTCAGCTTTACCTTCAATACAAACAAGATAAGTGTTTGCAAGGGCTAGAAGTTAGAAAGGAAATTCTTCAGTAATTGTTTTTCTTTCTTTCTAATGCATCATAAATAGTGACCCCCCACCCCCTTCCGCTCTGATTAATGTACGAAAGGATGAGTATTCCCACTCTCATTTTTCGTTCTCTCCCTGGTTGTGGAGACGCATGACCTCGGCTATCACGATGAATGCCTAGATCTCTCTCCCTTGACAGTGCCAATGATGGTGGAAGTGATGGTGATGGTAGAGCAATGTATGTGTGCTTAACTTCTTTACCGTGTGCGTGCGTGTGTGTGTGTGTGTGTGTGTGTGTGTGTGTGTGTGTGTTGGCAGATCGCAAGGAAGCAGGACCCAGGTTTGTTCGCAAGCCCCGCAATCAGGTGGCTGCCGAGGGTCAGATGGCCAAGTTCGACTGCAAGATTGTGGCCGCGTCCGCTCCCCATCGTCACCTGGTCAGTACTTGTACCTTGCTTTGCTCTCTTTCCTCCTCCTTTCTGTCTCGATTCCAACGCTAAGCTTCGTAGGCTCACTAGGAGTGAAAGTTTTGAGTACGCGACTGGTTTTCTTTTAAACTCGTTATTTAGGTAGCCACGTTGTGTCTTCGGGGATAATGTGTAAACGCGACATTGGTGTGCAAGTGTTCTATTTTCGTGTCAACCGTTCCAGGGACATAAGATGGCTACTCCCCTCCGAAAGGTGGTACGGAATTTAGTATGCTTGCAAAATTCTTCGATGCATGCGTTCACACATGGCTTCTCGACTTGGAAGTCGTATCCGAAGCCCTAGGGATGGGATGGGAGTTTGCGAGAAATCAGTTCCCAAGAGAAAATGTCTTCCAAACTGGAGAGAAAGAAGGGCGGGGGGGGGGGGGGGGGATAAAGAGGGGGTGTCTGTTCTCCAACAGCAAAAGAGAGGCGACCGAGAGACAGTGAAAGAGAGGCACTTGACGGTGACGGACTGAGAGAGAGACATGCTTTACTCGAGCGAGGAAGACGACGAGAGGGAATGTCGGTTGGCAGAGTGAAGTCGACTTATGATGAATTTTAAGAGTCAGTGGGTGAAAAGATCATAGAAAGATATAGAGCGTATTCAAATTTTTCATTTTTTTTTTCCCCACGAGGAATAAACTTAATATATGTATCTGAAGATGATTGGGGCTTGTAGCAAGGAATGTAGGCAGACAGATCAGAAAATCAGAAGAAAAAGGCAGTGAAGAAGTGTGGCGTGAACAGAAATCGTGTTTCAGGTTTTGTTTTTTTCTTTTGAAATAATTAAAACAAGATCTAACGTTAAGATCAGACTTCGTGCTTAGAACCAGTCTGGAAACTTGAGTGTTTTAATTTTTATCTTGAGCTTATTAATGATGCGCAAAGGTCAGCCACACAATAAGAAAACTACATGTCACCAGGGCGAAGACAAAAATACAAGACAAGAAGAAGCACATAGTCAAAAGAGCGTTTCCTTGTCGCAGGTTCAAGGCCGATAATCAGTTGAGTCAGAGCTACAAGCACATGCAGAAGTACATGGGCAAAGAGTACGAGCTGCGCATCAGCCGCATCAAGATGGATGACAAGGGAGTACCTCGTGCGTGCTGAAAACTCGTTTGGCAGGAAGGAGGAGACGGCCAATCTGCAAGTGGAACGTACGTTACTCGGTCACTCATTTCCTGTATTTCATATTGTTTATGATATCGAAATGGTGAAATTCTTTTATTTTTTTTTTTCATACATGTAATCACCAATTTGTTGCAGCAATTCAGCCGATTTTCAACCACCAAACATGGAGCTCATGTTCATGATTGTGGAGAACATCGCTTTAAAAAGACAGTAGAGTAGGCCTACACTGACAATGTATTGCCCAGAATGGCATATTCTTAAGAGTCTCAAGTATGGCGAGTTTTCAGTTCTATTTAACTTAAGATGCTTCTCATCAAGGTGAATTCCAGCTGCGGTGTCTTTGTCTATATATTAAAAAAAACCCTCAGGCTTCATGGTTGGGGGTGGGAGTAGGGATTAGAAGGGGTACAGGGCAGTGTGCTCTTTCACTGAAGTAAAGACGCTGTGTTGTGATAGAAAGCTGACTGAATCGTTAAGTAACGGTGCTTTGTTTTTTCAGTCTTTGACGGTTTATTGAACTTCGGCTGCAGTTCCCAGGTACCAACACTATGAAAGGATGTGGAAGACAGTATGGCCAGTGCACGAATAACAAAACACGTTCATGTTAAGTGCGTCAATTTTTTTTTTTTTTTTTTTTTTTTTTGCAAAGAATGGAAGACATGTTAAAGGGAACGGTGATATCTTTTTGTGTGGTACTTATCCCTGATTAAGATGAATGAATTATGCAGACAATCATTATTATCAGTTAATGTTGGTTGTTGCCCTTCCAGCTGGCCTTGAAGTGCCCAAGTCCGCCAGCCGTGAGGTCACACACCAGGAAGTAAGTGAGACTGCAGTTCGCTTCTAGTTGGTGTTCACTTCAGTCGATGTCTTGAATCATTGTCACCCATTCCGCCCTTACCATCGTCATTATTTTTGTTTTTTTAGAACTATGTTTATTCCATTGTTTAGTTCAGCGTTGTTTGCTTTGGGTTGTGGAGATAGACTTCTTTTCTTTTGCTGTTGTGGTTAATGCTTTTGTGTTGCTTGGTGTCGTTGTCTTCTTTCTCTTCTTTTACTTTTCATCTTCCTTCTTTGCCTCCTTGGTTTCAAGCTTTTTCATTGTCGTTTTGTATTTGCCTGTTTTGCTTCGTTTTATTTGTTGTTTCTGTTACTCCTTTATTTCTTCTTTCCTGTTCTTCTGCTCTTCCATTCTTTGTCTTTGTTTTATCATTTTTTCATCATCATCATCATCATCATCATCATCATCATCATCATCATCAACAACAACAAAAAATCATCAACATCATCATCACCACCATCATTATCTTGTTGTGTTGTTGTTGTTGTTGTCATCGTCGCCATTTGATTATTTCATGACTTTTATCGTTATCATATCTTTTAACATTGTCATCATTATTGTTCTTTTTTGTTATCGTCCTCTCGATTTTTTCATCCGTCATCTTTTGCGCCATTTCTCATGTTTTGTTAGGTTTTGTTTGTTTGCTATCATGATTGCGATAAGCTTGGTGATAAAACAATCATCATCATCAACATCGTCATTTACATCATGATCATCATCATCATCATCACCATCCTCATCATCACAATCATCACCATCACACAACAACATCACATCATCATCATCATCATCATCTCATCATCATCATCACATCATCATAACCATCATCATCATCTTTTTTGTGTACACCTCCCTCCCTTCGTTCACAGGAAACGCGTGTTCGAAGAACTGCCCATAGAGAAACCAGTAGAGGACCGCGCCCCAACCTTCGGCTTTGGTCTTCGTCCACGTTTCATCCAGGCTGGCTCCGAGTTCAAGCTCATCTGCGACCTGCAGGCTCACCCAGTGCCCAAGGTATGATGTGTGTGTGTGTGTGTGTGTGTGTGTGTGTGTGTGTGTGTGTGTGTGTGTTGTGTGTGTGTGAGAGAGAGAGAGAGAGAGAGAGAGAGAGAGAGAGAGACAGAAGAGAGAGAGAGAGTGAGTGTGTGTCCAGTTATTCATTAATATCTTGGAGTTGGTTGGTTCACTGGTCGGTCTATTGATAGGATAATTGATGGATTGCTTTGGTAGATTGTTACTTTTTTCTTCTTTCGTTCGTTTGCTCGGGTCACCGATTGTGGTTTGGTTTGTCGGTGCTGCGAGGTAGGTTGGATTGTGTAGGATTGGATTGGTTCTCCATCTTGTTATCTCTCTCTCACTCTCTCACTCTCTCTCTCTCTCTCTCTCTCTCTCTCTCTCTCTCTCTCTCTTTGTCAGTAGTTCTCTGTCTGTCTCTCTCTCTCTCTCTCTCTCTCTCTCTCTCTCTGTCTCCTCTCTCTCTCTCTCTCTCTCTCTCTCTCTCTCTCTCTCTCTCTCTCCCCTTCGCCTTCCCTTCTCTCTTTACATCAAAGCAGTGGCAATAACCGTAAAACCATCCCTATCCCTGGTCTGTCCCCGCCGCCGCGTCTCCCTAACAGGTCACGTGGACGAAAGACGGGCGTGATATTACGGAAAACGATCATTACAACATCACCTACGCGCACGGCGTCTGCACTCTGGAGGTAGGCTACTCCAAAGGCACCGACACGGGCAACTACGTGTGCCGCGCCGTCAACTCTTTGGGAGAGCAGGAGACCAGCTGTTACGTGACTGTGGAAGGTAGGGCCACCATTCGTGATGAAGTTAGGTGTGTGATGATCACAGTGGTAGCGATGATCATGACTGTCATGGCGATGATGATGATGAAAATGTTGGTCATGTGTTTCTGGCGCTTAAAGCAGTGAAACGTGAAAAAAAAATGATTGTGAGCTATGACAACTGGAGGTGATTGCTAACACTCCGAGAGGCATTTTAGAGCAGGTAAGAATTTAATGTTGGATGATGGTGATGATGATGAAGATGATGATGATGATGATGGTGATGATGAAGAAGATGATGATGATGATGATGATGATGATGACGTCTTGGACATGTATTTCTGGCGCTTAAGCAGTGAAACGTGAAAAAAGGTAAATTGAGAGGTTTGAAAACTGCAGATGATTGCTAAAACTCCGAGAGGTATTTTAGACCAGGCAAGAATCAAATGTTGGACTCTAGAGAAGAATATTTTTATAGTTTTTGTTTTTCAACATGTGTTCATATCAAGGATGAGAAAAGTGGGCTGCTGCACTCGCAAAGAATGCAACATAATGTAATCCAACATGCAAACTCTAACAACTGCACAAAGCTCCGGAGAAGAATGCTTCCTTTATGAATAAGCGTGTTTCGTATCTTAAATTAGAAAACGGGACTATTGTGCTCACACAGGTAGTAAAATAAGATAATACACCACGCCAAAACAAAATTTGTAAGCGAGCAAGAAATCATCGACAATGAATTCTAATTCAGTACTGGAAGAATAACTCTAGAGTTATGCAAATTTGTAAGCGAGCAAGAAATCATCGACAATGAATTCTAATTCAGTACTGGAAGAATAACTCTAGAGTTATGCATTAACACTGAGTGCCGACCCTTTACCTGTTTTCTCCAACGCTGTGGTGTTTCCAATATGGAAGAGTGGGGAGGCCTACATTCCAGAAACCGTAACATCCGTTTTAATTTAATTTGGAAATTTTGCGTCAAAGTATTTATTGATAATGAGAGCCCACTGTTGCTGTTGATCGATCTGTCGTTTGCTGGATATTGGCATAGGATGGGGAGAAAAGTGGGGGATGGGAGGGAAAGGGTTGACTGACTGCTTTCCAGAAATGGTACCATATGTTTTAATTTAGAATCTAAATCGGGAGCGAAAATGGCTGGGAGTGTACGAAGAAGGTTGCAAAAATACCCCCCCCCCCTTTCTCTGCCTCTCTCTCTCTCTCTCTCTCTCTCTCTCTCTCTCTCTCTCTTCAGAATGGTAGACATTTTAATTTAAAATCTAAATGAGCCAGTCATGTCCCACGGGACACCGGAGGGAGAGATGTTAAAGTTGAAAGGGTTCTTGACCACCTCCTCCTCCTCCTCCTCCTCCTTCACCCCTGCCTTTCCTTCTTCCCTTTGAGGTCTGTGTAACTGTTGTGGGATGTGCCTGTTTTCTTCTTCATCCTCCCAGAACGAGCCTTCTACAAGCCGAAGGACACCAGCCAGTCCTCGTCCAGCGTGTCTCGCATGGTACGACGAACCACATCGGGCACCAGGATTGAGGAGTCGTCCACCTACGAGTCCTCCTCCTACTCCTCCTCCTCGAGGTCTACGCGTCGCTCCGAGAGAACGGAAGAGACTGTGTCCAGCTCTTCTCGCACGAGAGAAAAAGTGAGTGCCATTTCCGGTTCCGATGCATGCCTTAATGCGACGAGAGCAGTCTTTCCTTTTCTTTCTTTGTCTTTATTTGGGTTGCCTTTCTGTTGTTCTGTTGTCGTTTTCTCACTTTCAGCTTTCTTCTTCTTGGCTCTTTTTTCTTTTTTTTTTTTTTTTTTTTTTTTTGGTGTGGCTTGTTCTGTGTTTGTTTCATTGTTTCACCCATCTTTATTTTTCACGGTTTCTTTTTGATATTTTGTGTTGTTCCTGTAAAAATATTTTCTCGCTTTCTCTCAGTAATCCTTTTCCTTTCTTTCTTCAGTCGTTCCTTAATGGATTTAATTTTGTTCTTCTTGTCTTCCTTTCTTTCTCACTTGTTTTAAATGATATTTGTTTTTAGCAGATTCACGTGCTTTAATTTCTTACTTCTGTCTTTGTTTTTTCAATCCACTCATATTTTTTTCGTATGTGTATGACTAGTTTGGTTCAGAGTTTTGTGCGATTGTTTGCATGTATCATACAATGCTTTAAGGTTTCGTTTTTGTTTGTTTGTTTGCTTTGTGTTTTCAGTGCATTTTCATAGGCTTTAGAAATTAAACTCGTTACTTTGTAGGAAGATGTGAGGGAAAAAGAGGTATTGTTAGAATGAAACACAGGAGAAAAAAACGAAGGTTCTGGTGTGATTTCGGTAGGTTGCTCATTTATTTCAGTAAATTTTTTTTGTATTTTTTATGCTACAGCACACACACACACACAGTGGTGTCTTTCAATCCATTCTTTCAATTAATTTCTTATAATCTAATTTGTAACATGATGATGTATCTCCCTGAAGAATGTACAACAATTGAAATCATCATCATTTATAAATTTGCAAAATAAGACATATTGAAGCTCTCCAGACAAGATCTAAATGAATAAATAATCATTTTCTTACATTGATAGACTGCAAAGAAAAGAAATTTTCTAATAATTTGATATTAGATGCATTGTAGCAAATAGCAGTAGTGGTGGTAGTAGCAACAGTAGTAGTAGAAGTATTCAGGTGTGTGTGTGGCATGCTGTAGACTATGCTTGAGTGGCGTAGCGTATGTTTCAGTTCTGTGGGCGTTGAGCCATTGAGACAAGCACTGGTAGCACAGTGAAACCTCGCTATAAAGACTCTCCCCGTGACCCCCCCCCCCCCCCCCCCACCGCCCATTCCCCATGTTTTTTTTCTGGTGTTGTCTCTCTCTGTTCACTTTCTGTAAAGATCACTTTCATGTAAATACACATTTGCCTTTATGCAAGGTTTACCCGTCAGAGGAGAATACCGCCCTCCATTAAAGAACCTGTTTTTCTTTTTCACATTTACCTCTCAATGAAGACTTTACGTGTTTAAAAGCGTAAAAACGATTTCAGCCCCCAAAACACTCCTTTCCATAACAGACAGATTGAAATTTACGCGTCCTTGTCTGTCTAAGATTTAGACTCTGATGCGAACTTCCTGAATTTAAAGACATGGTTGTCTATACAAGAGCTACCTCCCAACGAAAACTCCTTCCGTTTAGAGACACGTTTGTCTTTGTCTCTACAGCACTTGCCCTTCAGGTAAACATTCTACGTTTTCTTTTGTAGAAGATTCACCTACTGCCAAAGACCCCACTTCTAAAGAATGTGTGAGGTTAATTATAGCGAGGTTCCACTGTGGCAGAACGATCTGTTCTTGCACTCATTTACATGTAATGTGTGGCATGCCTTTAGGAGTCGCCACACATACCGTTTCAGTCGCATTGCTTGAGGACGGTTCGAACCAGACGGCAAACGGACCGCGTGTCGTCTCCTTTGTCACATACTCGAAACAGCTGAGAAATGTCTTCTTTTTTTTATTAAAACGAATGAGCAACGCCTGTTTTCGGCGGACTCACTAAGGATATATTCTTAAAATTCTTTAGCTAGTCCTTTTCAGAACGTAATAAATGGAGTCTCAGACAGGTGTACCCTGTCGTCCAGTCCAGTGAGAGCTGAACTGCATACAAATGGAAGTACCAGTCTGAGGACGTTGCTGTTTATGGTAGATGGAGAGGACAATAATGGTGGTATATAATCTGAACAGATTTCCTTTCTGACCCCTAGTGTTTAAAGAGCTTTCTCTTCTTTGTGTCTAAAATTAAGTTGATTATAAACAGAAGCACGGAGATTAGCTTCTTTAAGCTTTATTTCTCATTGTTTTTTTTGTAGGGATGTGTGATCCGTCGACTTCCGAAACATTGCTTGCTATTGGCCGTATCTAACATCTCCCCTTTCACCTGCTGAATGAGCGCTCGTTTTAAGCTAACGACCACAGAGCTATAAATGTTATCGCTAATGGCACAGACAACATGCCTGAACCGAGCAACGAAAGGTTGACAAAGCGTTAAATGGTCTTGAAGTGTTGCCGAAATGCTGCACAAAGGACAAGAAACATGTTTGTTTCTTGAACTTAGATCATTTTCTATAATTCAAAGTGTTGATGATAGGTCAAAAAAGACCAGTCTTTGTTACTAAACCACCAGACGAATGGAACGAACAAATGAGAGAAAACAGAAGCAAGGTGTGTCGGTCGATCCAAAGGACACGACAGGCCAAACTGAATCGTAACCAACCAGCGAAAACAACCAAGAACAAAGGAAAGTAGCAGCCATCGTGGTACAGGGAGATTCAGGTCCAGGATTTGCAGGCGCGGTGGATGCTTGGATATGTTGTAAAGACAAGTGTGGGTATAACACTATCTCGTCGTCTTTGGTCAGAGTAGAACCATTACCATCTTCATATTTATCCGCTTTGATCTTCACTGAAAACAGAAAAGGCCTCAGATTCTGTACCCCTTACTGCACCGCCGTGATCGTGACCGCAGCTTTGCTTTCCTCTCCGCGTGCACGTCCTTCATGAGTTTGCTCCCGGTGTCTTCGTTACAAGACAGTTCATGGGGACTGTCGTGGGATAGACGTGCTGGCGCTTTCCGGAGTGGGACACTCGCTGTCGCTGGCTCCACGTCTGTGAGCCTGTTGTCGTCAGAAGGGGGCTCAGCGGTTGCTGTCCAGGGTAGTTGGGATCAGAACAGACTCTACTGAGCATCACCAGAGTGGCTTGACAGAAGCGCGGCGTCTCTTGTGGTGGGTTGCCCCATGAGGTCCTGACTTTTGCCTGTTGACGGCAGATATTTAGGTTTCGACGCTAGTTGGTCGGAATGAGTATCATGGGAGAAAATGTCTTGGGAAGGCGTGGAAAATGGGACAGCAGAATGAAAGAATAAGCGAATGAGTATTAAGTTCAGTTAATTAATTGATTCCCATGTGTCTGTATTCGGCTGCTGAGTAGAGAGTGTGACGCTTCTCGTCAATGCCAAAATGTTCTTCTGTGTGTGTGTGTGTGTGTGTGTGTGTGTGTGTGTGTGTGTGTAGGTACGTGCGCGCGACGCAGAGGCAGAGAGAGAGAGAGAGAGAGAGAGAGAGAGAGAGAGAGAGAGAGACGCTGCCTTCAGAACCTCCGAGTCAAAATACATCACTTCTGTGTTGTATTCATGTTCATCCATTCGTTCATTCGTTTGGTGGTGTGTAGAAACAGTCTCATTCCATGTTTCCAACTCCCGCGCCTGCAGTCAGACTGCTTTGATTCTGTTACTAACTGATCGGTCTGTCTTCTATGTATCGCGTGACAGAAATTAAGCGTACGTTTCAAACGGCAGAGGTCTGCCCGCTCGAGGTAAGAACAGTCCTGCACAGCAACGCGATTCGGACGGTTTGTGTGGCGGCCCCTCTAGCGTTCAGTTGACCGGCGGTGTGTTGTTTCTGTTCTGTTGCAGCCATGACAAGTAGTAGCAGTAGTAGTAGTAGTAGAAGAACCGTCTCTAGTAGCTCTCGCTCCATCTCCAGCTCATCGAGGAAACAGCGTAGGTTCTAGACAGTCCTGAGGATGGCGGAGAGGGAAAGGGCAGGCGCATATGAGCTTGTCCCTTTCAGCTTCTTTTCATGGTTTTATTTTTTTTTTTGTTTTTTTAATGTCTCTCAACGTGTCTTTATTTTGAGCCAGATGAAATTTGTGATGTACATCTGTTGAAGGTGCACGTTTTAATTTGGGTCTTTTGTGGTCTCTCGCTACTTTTGGCTGCTGTTGCATGCGATTTATTTCTGTGATATGCTTTAGGACGCGTTTTCGGGGGGTAATTTATAGTGTGAAACACTATATAAAGTGTCATGGCTTTGTGAATTTTTTTTTTTACTGGATAGTTATGTTTTGACAACTTGGAATAACTGACTTGAGGTGTTTGTTTTTAAGTCGGTTGGATAGGACATAGTGTTGGTGGCGGTTCGTTTTTTATTTTGCTGTACAGTTTATCAGCGAATCATCATTTTCTGTTGCATTATTTTGAGTACGCATAGAGTTAGCAATGTCAGCTACATTTTTGTTTTCTTTCGCATTCTAAAAGCACATAATCTTTGTTTTTAATTCTTATTTCAAATATACACAATTTAATTCATAACAATATCTTAGATGATATTTTTGTAACTTGTTGACATGATTTTTTTTTTTATTACGGTGGCTTTTCTTTGTCGTTTTTTTTTTTTCTTTGTCAGTTTATTTTTATGTTCAGAAAATAAAATGGTGTGCTGTGCATAACAAAGAATTCACCTGTCAACAGTTTGTTTTAGCAAGATTTGAAGACAGTCCTTCGCAGATTTGCATGTTACCATTGCTTTACAGTAAGTGGGTAAATGGTGACTTTCAGCACTTTCGCAAACCCATTCCTTGCCGATTTTACCATCTACGCATCGCATGCAGACGCTTTATTTTGTTTTCCATCGCTTGAACTGCTGAACATATTGCTCAGAATCTGAAAAAAAAAAAAACAAAAACAGACTCCGATTTCCTTATTGTTTGAAATCTGAAGCAGATGTAGACTACCTGATTCTCCATTGCTGGAACTTTGAAAGACAAGAGTGATCTACCAGAATTTTTGTCTAATCGTATCAGACACCATGTGAGCCATTTGATCATTCATTCCCAGAAACCTCTGAGCAAGTGCATCTGATATTGCTTAAAATCTGAAGAGAGACAAGGAGAGTGTGGTTTTCGTATTCTCTGTTGCTTTCAAGACTGAAGTCATACAGTAACAGACATGGGGGAGGTGATTGTCCACAAGTGTCGTGGACAAGGCATTGCGCCGCATTTGTAAGAGATCCTGAAGGAGAAAAAAAAAATCTCCGTTTTTAGGAGCCTATATTTGAAGAGACAGAAAAAAAAATCTGTTGCAGATTGGAAAGAGTGCATGATCGAATAATGTACGATAGTTTCTACAGAAACATTACCAAGTCTTCCTCAGCTTTCTACATTGCTTAACGAGAGAGGTTATATAGTTTATTCCACCACTGCTTGGAATCATGAAACCCAGAAGGAGGAATAAAATCTGTATTATTCTTGGAGTCGATTTTTGTCGCTAACGTTGGGGATTTGTCGCGTCGTGAATGTGCATGTATGTGAGTGAATGCGTGCGTGCGCGTGAGTGTGTGAGCGCGTGCGTGTGTGTGTGTGTGTGTGTGTGTGTGTGTGTGTGAGAGAGAGAGAGAGAGAGAGAGAGAGAGAGAGAGAGATTTGTCGAGTTTTGCAAGTTATTGTCTCCCTCCCAAAATTTGTTTTGACCACCAGCATTCTCTCTCTCTCTCTCTCTCTCTCTCTCTCTCTCTCTCCTCTCCTCTCTCTCTCTCTCTCTCTCTCGTGAGCACACACACACTTGCTCAAATACACAGACACACACACGCACGCTCGCACACACGCACACACACACACACACACACACACACACACACACACACACACACGCGCGCGCGCGCGCACACACGCACACACACACACACACACACACACACACACACACACACACACACACACACACACACACACATACATCACACACGCACGCATGCACGCACATTAAGATTTTGTTGCAGGCGCCCTTACCCTAACCCCCCTCCACCCCCTCTGTCTGTCTGTCTGTCTGTCTCTCTCTCTCTTTCTCTCTGTCTGTCTGTCTGTCTGTCTGTCTGTCTCTCTCTCTCTCTCTCTCTCTC
>JADBJO010000850.1:90000-110000 GCA_016801955.1 Conus betulinus
GTGTGTGTGTGTGTGTGTGTGTGTGTGTGTGTGTGCGTGCGTGCGTGTGTGTGTGTGTGTGTGTGTGTGTGTGTGTGTGTGTGTGTGTGTTGATCAAAAAGCAATCTGCAGAGAACACTGAGTGTCGCCTCTTCGTGTGATTGGCAATTTGGGGGGTAGGGGGGGGGGGGGGGGGGGGAGGCGTGGCCCTGACCTGTGGCACGTGCTGTGCGGCTGTGCGTGTAGGGAAGCCGGAAGTGACGTGGCTGGCCAATGGGAGCGAGGTGACGGACAGTGACGATTTCAAGTACCAGAACGCTGGCGACATCTACAAGCTGGTGATCGGGGAGATCTACCCGGATGACAGCGGGGGGTCTACACCTGCAGGGCCGCCAACGCTGGTGGCTCCGCCGTCAGCAGCGCTACCATTTTTGTGGCAGGTGGGTCGCTGGGTTTGCTCGGCCCCTCTGCTCTTTAGCCTCCCTCTCCGTCCATTAATAGGATTGTTTTTTTTTTCTGAGGACAGATCCCCCCGCCCCCCCGACCCATTCCTTATTCCTTTCCTCTCTCTTCAGATATTGCCGCGTGATTGAACTGAGGCTCCCTGACGGTGTTCTGTGAGACCGGTAACTTTGTGAATGTGGGTGTGTATGAAAGTGGTATCGGTTTGACAAGGACAGATTACATTTGATATATCATCATCATCATTATTATTCTTATTATCATCATCATCATTATCATTATTATTATACTTGTTGTTGTTAAGTGAACATCTGAATTGTAGAGGAAAGTAAGCACAGTTGTTATCAATCCTTAGTCCCTTTAAAGACTTAACGAACTAAAGGAAATTATATGAAAACATAAAATTTATTAAACAAAGAGAGCGAGGGAAGGGCAGAGAGAAAAAGACGCAAAGATGTTGTGAGTAGTCAGTGTGGAACATAAACCTTCCTTCAGTATCATGTAATACCCCTGACAGGGGAATAGGGGCATTGATGCGTGAAAACTCCCATCCAGAAGGTAACCACACACACACACACACACACACACACACACACACACACACACACACACACACACACACACACACACACACACACACACACAACACAACACACACACACTCACTCACACACACACACACACACACACACACACACACACACACACACACACACACACACACACACACACACACACATATATATATATATATATATATATATATATATATATATATATATATATATATATATATATATATATATATGCACAGCTTGAAATTTTCATCAATGGCTTATTCAAGATCCTATCAGTCAGTCTGCCCCCATGTTTTTTCTCCCCTTTCCCCCTCTTTCATTGCAGACTGGTGTGTGTGTGTGTGTGTGTGTGTGTGAGCAGTTCCAGACGAGGAGCCCAGTGACCCTGTGTTCACGCGCTGGCCCCAGTGTCAGAACATCGAGGAGGGAAGTCCTGTGACCTTCACCTGTGCCCTCGACAGTCCCGCCGCCCTCACAGGTGAGTCCTCACAGGTGGGGGTCAGGTTACGCGCAGTGCATTCCGTGTCGACGTTTTGAGGTCAAGGATTAATTCAAAATAAAAGTAGAATTTTAGAAAAAGCTCCAGCAGACTTCCCCTATCCCCCCCCCCCCAAACACACACACACACACATACTCGGGTGATATCTCTTACAATCTATAAACACATAAGCCACCCTTTACCAGCTTATGTTTTAGGCTTTCGAATTCACCTGTTACCTTTGTTCGGCGCTGGACTTCGGCAATAGTCTCATGCCATTCGTCTTAATACACCTTAAGGATGCAACCAAGCATGTAACTCGCAAGTAAGACACTGAGAGTGAGGGGATTTGAGGCGGGAGTGATAAGTATGGACAGGGGAGGATGGTGGTAGAGGTTGGAATGACGTTAACTGACTGGACGTTAAATGGACTCTTACTGTCAGAGCGGCTTTTTCGCAGAGGGACAGATCATAATGCATACTGCAGCCACACATGCTTGTACAGGCGCTCGCACACACAAACTGTGTTTGTGACGGCAGACCATGTTAGCTCTCGAGGCGTGACCGGCACGTATGTCCGGACTGATGCGCAGGTCGTACATCTGCTCAGCTAGCATGCTCTGCCCTATGTGCTTAAATCATGGTGTAGCGACACCGACGGCTTGAAGCGGAACGTTACATGGACAAGACGTGGAGAAGAGTACTTGGACCAGACCGCTCGCGAATTGTGACGCCTCGTTGATAATGACAATGAGGATGATGAGGATGCTAACACAGCATTATACAGCGCCTTGCCAAAGATTCTAGGCGCTGACGATCCACACACTCGTGTACACAACGGGTTGCCTGCCTGGGTAGTGCCCACTGAAGAGCTGCCTGCCGGCGCTTCATTCAGTCGTTTCCCCGCGTCATCCTGTCAACATCGTTCGCTCAGTTTCCTTACGTCTTTCATTCTTTCCAACGGGGTAACGAGAGCGACATGCCTCAGGCGGTCTCTCCCCATCTGTTTGCGCAGTGTCCTGGAGCAAGGACGGGCGGTCTATCGACGACACGGGCCGCTTCAAGCTGGGGCAGGAAGGCAGCGAGTACAGCCTGACCATCCCCGCCGCCCTCTCCACCGACTCCGGCGTCTACTGCGTCACCGCCACGTCCGAGGAAGGGTCGGCTTCCTGGTCCTGTACCTTGGCCGTGGCCATCGGCGACAGCGGCGACGAAGCCAGAGTGCAGGAACTCCTCAAGGCTGTGGAGGTAGGAAGAGAGAGAGAGAGAGAGAGAGAGAGAGAGTGTGTGTTTGTGTGTGCGTGTGTGTTTGTGTGTGCGATTTTGGTTTCTTTTAATCGCAGTTATATCACGCATAGCCTGAAGATCATGATTTATTGTTTCGTAGTTCTTTTTATGGTTGCCATTTTTGTTTCAGATGCATGCGATCATGGAAATATACGTAGCAACATCTTTGAGGAATCGGGCTGAAGTACACTATGCTATTGCCAAGTCGTTTAGTTTCTTTTTTTTTTCAGTGAATGCTGCTATCTGACTGGCTCTCGGTTGAATAAGTCAGAAGTACATGCCCCCAAATGTCTTTTATTATTATTTTCATTCCAAAGTGAATGCTGATGTTTGACTGGTTTTGGTTTAACACGTCAGAAATGGGACTATGCCAGAAATGTCGGTCCTTTTTATATCCACTCCAGACCAACAGTTATGCAGACTTTGTTTTGAAGTTCCCCGTTAATTTGAACAGTTTTATTTTTGCTCAAGTAACGCTGAAGTGCACATAAAAAGATTAAGCATTTTTTGTCCACAATGGTTTTTGCGATGTGTGTGTGTGTGTGTGTGTGTGTTTGTGCGTGTGTTAGGTAATGACGTAAAGGGACACTACTCCAAAATGATCTCTTCATCGAAGTTGTTCAAATTACCCCCCTTCCGTACCCTGTCGTTCATATGGTGTTAGGTTGAATGAATAGTGTTTGTAGCTCGAAAGCAGTGTGATTGGCGTGGGCTGGAGTAGTGGTATCTGCGTATGCTGTAAAGACAATCGTGTTAAAGGCGTACACAGCAGAAGTTTAGAGTGAACAGCTGAACGCCACAATTGATTCTAACAGCTGCTATATAAACTATCTGTGGCGTGTTATGTCGGGTATATATGATAGAAAATCGTTGGTACATGTGTACAACCTTATGCTTCATCTGACGCTTTAATTTGTAAGTGCATTCTTCTAGAATATTTTACGATTTCAAAATGTCCGCCAGCGAGTGTGGCTGTACATATTTTTTTTATGCGAATTTTAAGTCGCAATTGCGGATTTTTGTTGGGGGAAAGGGGAGATTGGGTATTTGGTGGAGTGTTTTGATTGCTTTGTGTGTGTGTGTGTGTGTGTGTGTGTGTGTGTTTTAGGGGGGAGAGAGGTGGCGGTGAGGAAAAATGTTATGGGCCGGCGCGGCTCTGTCTCCTGGAGTCAGTCTGGTCTTGCCGCACCATTCCCCTCACCCCCCCCCCCCCCCCTCCTCCCCGCCAGGGATCTGCTCCACGGGAGTTATTTTGGGAGGGATCCAGAATGACACCCCCCCACTCCCCCCAATCATCCTCTTTTTACGATTAATTGGGGCTTTGATGCTCGATGGGGTGAAGAATATAATTATCATGTTGCTTGGATAAGCTCAGCGAGTGCGGGGTCATTTCGGGTCTGCCCTTGATGTACTGCCGAGGAGCAGATCTTTGTGCGCGGGGGTGGGGGGGGGGGGGAGGGGGAGGGGGAACTAAGGGGCAGAACCAGACTGACTTCGAGAGTTAAACATGGAGAGCGGGCTGTTTTGGCGTGCTACAAGGGTATAAAGAAGAAGGATGTGGTGTTAAGCTGAGCGAATGCCAACCGAGTATGCCTGGCATTGAACCTTGGAAAAAATGGAAAAGTCATTTATGGCATTGGGTACAGAGCACGGCTGTTTGGTGGAGGTCGGGTACTTCGCTTAATGTATCGAAGCCAGAAAAGCGGTGGAAGCATTTGAAATGGCGGAATAGGAAGTGCATCACCCCCGTAGTTGTCTAGCTGTCCAAATTCGTGATTATTGGTCTGCTTATCTTCATTCCTAAATAAATACACACGCCCTTTCACATTCACATTCTGTGAAGTTTCATAAACAAACACAGCAGAAGGTCCTTGATTTATTAGCAGTGATAGCAGATTCTCCAGAATGTAAAACAAAAACAAAACAAAACATGCAGAAAACAAAAGTGAACATTGCATAAACGAAAATCTTGAAAGAAGCTGACACTCATACACACCTCATCAATTAATATTGCGAAACTTAAATAAACATTAAATGCGAAAATGCTCAAAGAAGCTAACGCACATACTCATCTCATCAGTTCATGCCGCCAAACTGTTGTAGGGCAAGAATGTATACTTTGAGAACAAAGGTAATTTGGTGACTTTTATACAATGAACAAGGTAAAATATGTAAGAGGAATATGATTCCGCTGCATTCCAAGACCCTGAGAACGCTGCCATTTGAACGACTAGAACAGACCACAGATGAGATGAGGTACAGGTGTAAACTGTGTGTGTGGCACATCAGATGTATGGTAGAGCTGAATGGCTCTTCCACTGAGCCTACCCTGCAGTTCGCACAGAAGGGGAGGTTGGGCCACACCCGGTTCATGACTCCGGATGTCCCTCTGCTGCCCCTTTTTTTTTTTTCCCATCTTGGGATGAGCCATGACTGGGATTCGAACCCATGCCCTTCTGGACATGCTCATTTCCACTTAATGACTCGCGCACTAACCACTGAGCCACAGGGACACCTGATATTTGTAGGAAAGTTAAGCCTTATGAAGTTCACTTTTGTTCCTCCTTGACCAGATCCAACTTGAACACCTCTCTGCCGCTTCTGCCATTGCTTTCAGGGCTTTGTTTTTTTCCCTCCCTGCAACTGAGAGCTGTTTCATGAGGCTGTATGCAGACGTTCCACAAACCCCCTAGCTCCAATTTCTGCAGTGAGGACTTTGACCTGATAGCCTTCTCTCCTCAGGCTGTTTGCCAGATCAGCATACTTTTCAGTCTTGTAGATCTGAGCTGCCTCCATTCTGTTCTCATATGGCACCGTGAGCTCGATCATGATGATCAGCTGCTTGGTTGACTGAGAGTGTAATACTATGTCTGGTCTCATGCCACTCTTGCTGATAATCTCTGGGTGACTATTCCATTCTGGGAGGTCTGCTGCTGTGCACTCCCAGTCATCTGCCCCGTCCAGCAGACTCTGCCTGCATGTTCCGAGTGGCACTGTTGTTCTTGGCCATGATTCGCTGCCTCCTGCCGTGAAGAATGTTTGCGGGTGCTTTTGGAGTCCTGATTTTCCCTTTTGTGGTGTTGGTACTAGCCCAGACTACTTGTACAATCTCTTTGAGCACTTGGTTGTGCCTCCATGTGCCTTTCCTTGAGCCAGGGCTACTTTACATGAGCTTAGGACATGCTCCACTGTTTTTTTTTTCATGGCAATGGGGGGCATGAAGGATCGTCTGTTTTTCCCCCCCACTTCACCAGGTTTGCATTTGAAGGCAGAAGGTCATATGCAGATCTGAGAATGAAGCTGATCCTGAGAGGGGCCATGTGCCAAATGTCATTCAAGTGAGACTTCTTTGGAGTGCATTCTCCCACGTTGTCCATTGCCCTTGCTGGCTCTGCTCTGCTGACTGCTTTTTGGAGTCTTTGTTGGTCTTCTCTTTTCTCATCTCCTGAATCATCATGTCTCTTTTGGCTTTTCCTTTGGCCTTTGACCACCATTCAGTTTTGGTCACCCCCAGTCCTTGTCTGTTGGTCTGTGTGTGTCCTGTTATTTCTCTGATCTTGAGACTTTCTTTTGCAGAATCCATCGCCTCTTGAACTTTCCATTTTCTGCCTGTCTTCAGCTGGGGCTTGATTGCTTCAACCACCTTGTCTCCTGAGTCCTCCAGCATGCTTTGAAGTCTGATCTTCCCTGCTTTATATTCCTCCAGGATGGATTTCAGTGGTAGTTTCAGCTTTGCTTGGCGACAGTATAGCGCTATGTCAGTCAGACAGGGGGACACCAAGCCATTTCCTTGTGAACTTGTTGATTTTGGATTCCATTGCCTCCACTGCTGGTGCAGATGTCGTATATCATCAGAGGCCATAGGAGCTTTGGTATCAGCATGAACTGCAGACACCAGACCTTGTATTTGCCAGGGAGCCCACACTGGTCAATGGTCTCCAAGCCTTCTTCCGACATCTGTTTGGTTTCTTTTGCTCTTCGTGTGTCTTTCAGCGTATCATCATACCATCTTCCAAGGCTCTTGACTGGCTCTTCTGTTACTGTTGGAATGGTCTGGTTGGCAACACTGAAGACCACAGATTCGGCCACTTTTCCTTTCCTCAGTGAGAGACTCCGTGATTTCTTTGGCTTGAACTTCATTCTGGATGAGGCAACTATGTCGTCCAGCCTCTCCCAGCACGTGACGTGTCTCGTCTTCTCTGGATGAAATCACTGTAGTGTCATCCATGAAGGCCTTGAGAGGGGGCATCTTGTATCCATCGCCAAGGTCTGTTTGTCTTGCGTTGCTTGTTGCTGCTTTCAAGATGACTTCCATTGCCAACACGAACAGTATTGGGGAAATGGCACAGCCCATTGCAATGCCCACTTCCAAGTTGATCCAATCTGTTGTGTACTCCTTGGTAGAGAACCGCATTGAGAAGCCATTGAAGTACTTCTTGAGCATGTCGCGGATGTTCTTTGGCACATGGTACATCTTAAGAGCCAACTGTATCATCTCATGGGGTACAGATCCATATGCGTTTGCCAGGTCGAGCCACACTACGTCCAGGTCTCTCTTTTCTGTTTTTGCTCTTTGGATTGCGTCCCCAGATCATTGTGGCGTGTTCTACACAGCCAGCCACGCCTGGAATGCCACCTTTCTGGACTGACACATCCAAGTACTTGTTTTCCATGAGGTACTTGGTCAGCCTTGCTGCCATGACAGAGAAGATTTTTTTTTCCCTTCGACGTTCAGTAGTGATATTGGCCTGAACTGGCTGATGTCACTTGCTCTTTTTTGCTCTTTGGGGATGTACACACCATCTGCCGTCATCCACTGGCCGCTGATCTTCTGATTTCTCCAAGCTGATCGCAGCAGCCTGTGGAGCCACTCCAGCACCTTGGGACATTTCTTGTACAGCTGGTAAGGTATTCCGTTTGGCCCTGGTGATGATTTGGCTCTGGCTTTGTCGACCACCTTCTTGATTTCCGCCAACGTTGGAGGCTTGTCATTGAACTGTTCCTCAGGTTGGTGGTTGGCCACACCAGACCTTGAATGTCGAGTGGTGCTTTGCTCTGTGAGTCAGAGTATGTTTTTTCTCAGATGCTGCTCAAGAACTCCTTTGTCCACACTAGGGTCCCAGATTTTGGCTGCTCGAACAGAGTTCTGGCAAACTGGAAGGGGTCTCTGAAAAACGCTCTTGTGTCTTCTTCTTTTTGCTTTTTCCTCCTCTTCCTCGCAGATTCCGCTTTGCTGAGGGCGCTGTGTGTTTTGCTTTCAGGTCTTCCCAGAGTTTTTTCCAAGCCTTTTTTTTTTTCAGCTGGCAGAGCAGTCTTCATTTGCTTCTTGAGGTTTTTCTTTTGGACCCTGATCTTGTCCATCTCTTCTTGGCGTCTGGATTTCTTTGGAGGTGTTTTTTCTCTTTGGGTAGTTTTGCTCCATAGGCGTCTCTACATGTGGCATACACAATGTCCCCATATGTGGCTAGTTTTTGTTCCAGGGTGCTTTTCCCTATCAGTGCATCGAGTCTTTGGACGATTTTTGCATCCAGTTTTTCTCCCAATCTTCAGTCTCGTTTGCTCGTGGCAGGTTGAGTTTCAGGCGCCTGGCATCGAGGGCCTGTGCAAATTCCTCATCCGAACCAACAGCGTGGATGTCCTTGGCACTGTGGTTTAAATCCTGGCCTTGGTCTTCCGACGTCTTATCTGCTGATGCAGTGCGCTGCTGCTCATTCAGATGAGTCTTCACACACATCCCATCTTTGTTCTGTGGATCTTCATGCCACGGGTGGTAGCGAAACGCGCTTTCCACAGACACATGGATATTCCATTTGGTCCATGTTCGTAGTCCGTTTGGGATTTGCAGTCGTGATTGGTTTGAGCACCGATGGATTCATCATTCTCTCCCCCTTTCGGTGAATCCTGGGAGCATCTTTTCCTTTTGTTTTTAGTAGCCACATGTTGAAGGCAAAGTGGGGAGCCAGCCCACAGAGCCCTTGGTTCTGGTCTTTCCCAGTGTCCTCCGGTCTTTCCCGGACGTAGTTACAGCTGAACGTAACGGCACGACTTGCTTTCATGTACTAAATACTTATTGTTGCCTCTGCCAAAATGGTTACGTTTTCACTCACGTGCGTTTATTGGCAGGTCTTCTAGATTATGCGAAAAATGCTGAACTGTTTTTTTTAATCCAGCTTGGTGAAAAGATGGACCGTGGCCCATGAAAGTGGTTTTACAATTTGGTTCTGAATCCGGATCAAACGGTAGATCCGGGAAGCGTTCAACAAAACTACAAATCGTTAGCTAAACGCGGGTTTTTAGAAGTCGTTCTTTTTATATTAAAAAAAAATGTAAACAGGAAGCAGCTCTTTCTGTCCGCGTTCATGATTGCTTTCCCTGTCGTCAAAATACTGTTTCAGGATCCGTTTGACTGTGACTGAAGGCTGCGCTGTCCTGAGATGTGAATTTTGATTTTATAGCAAATTCCTTCACTTTTGATCTGGTTTTGACGCGATAGCCAGCTGTAATTGTGTGGTCATTGAGGTTTTAAGAAATACACAATTGTTGTGAAAACGTTCTTCATTGTCAAGCTGTGAAAGAGTTATCCGTTGTTATGTTGTTGTTGCAGTGATATTATTGTGAAAACGTTTTCCGTTGTTACGAGTATGTTGCAGTAATACTTTAGTGAAAATGTTTTCCATTGTTATGTCTTTGTTTCAGTGATACTGTCGTGAAAACGTTTTCCGTTGTTACGTTGTTGCTGCAGTGATGTTGTTATGAAAACGTTTTTTCCGTTGTTACGTTGTTGCTGCAGTGATATTGTTTTCCATTGTTACGTTGTTGCTGCAGTGATATTGTTGTTGAAAAGTTTTCCGTGTTATTGCAGGACTAGTGATAAATCTGTGAAAACATTTTCCATTGTTACGTGTATGTTGCAGTGATATTGTTGTGAAAACGTTTTTCGTCGTTACATTGCTGCTGCAGTGATGTGAAAACGTTTTCCGTTGTTTACGTTGTTGTTGAAGTGACATTACTTTGAAGACGTTTTCCATTGTTGCGTTGTTGTTACAGTGATATTGTTGTGAAAACGTTTTCCATTGTTATGTTGCTGTTTTAGTGATACTGTTGTGGAAACACATTTTCCGTAGTTACGTTGTTGTTGTAGTGATATTGTTGTGAAAACGTTTTCCGTTGTCACGTTGTTGTTGCAGTGACCTGACCGTTGCCCAACGGATGATTCCTTCTGTACATAACCGATCTGGGGACACGCCGTGAATGCCACGTCCTCCGCCGCTTTGCCTGCTTTCAACTAACGTGCTAACTTCCACTGTGCCACGGAGCCTTCCTCCATGAGACAGAGAGGAGGGCTGCCATTCTCGTCAACAAACATACGTTTTTTTTTTTTTTTTTTTTTTTTTTTTTTTATTCCATCGATTCTTTCATCTGTCTTCTTTATTTCTGCAACGCGCGAAACGAGCAGTAGGAGTTGTGGAACGTGCTCTTTCTCTCGGGAGGTTCTTGGAACTATGGCTAGTTTTTCCATCTTTCTTGTGCTGCGAAGTTTAAAAAACCTTTTCACTGACAGCCGGACCTTGTGATTGAAAGTTAATCTTAATGCTGCCTAAACTGTAGGTTCATCGCTCGAATGTCGTAGCTGTTGTGTGATTTGTTCCCTGCGGCGAGCTGGGCCGAAACGACTTAACCTGTTGCAAGAGATGAGAGAGCAGTTTGGAACCAACTTGTTGCAAGGTACAGCTAGCTGCACAGGTATGACATTCGACGCATTTGATTGGCAACTTTCGTCGTCATGATTCTGTTCAACAGTTGAAAACTAGAAGACAATGTACTTCTCTACCAAAAAAAGATAAGATGCTGATGCACTGTCGTATCCACGTGCCAAGAAAAACGAAAAGGGAGAGAACAAACTACCAGTTCGGTAGATAACAGCAGTGCAATTGGTTTCAGGTTCAGTAACTTGCGATCTTTCTGAAGAGAACCACTACAGTTTAGATAGTCGTCATACCATTTTCGGCGCGGACTGTTACTCATAAAGATAACAAGCTGGGTGCATTTATATATATTTAAGTTTGCCGTCTGTGATTTGAGGGATTTTCGTTGAAGGGGGTGTCAGACAACGTAAAAATGCATGCTTTTGTATAATCAGTCATGGTCAAATCACATGTACAACCAAATTATTTTTGTTTCTATACGATAATGTAACTGTCACGTATTTGAATTTTGCCTCGTGTTACCATGTAAAAGATTATGAACGAATATTTCTGTAAGCCATCGTGTGACGGGGCGAATGAAAAAAAGCACTTGCATGAATCGAGTTGAGCCTGATTTGTTTTGCGTGCATTCAAGTCTCTCCCCAAAGGTGTAGCTCTTCTATTGAACTGCAACTGCTTCTGCCAGCCTCCTGTCGAATCGGACTCGAGACTGGACCCCCCGTTCTACAGTGTAGTAGTTTTATGGCAATACTTGATGAATCTAATAAAAGAACTGAACTGTGCTGCCTTTTCTTGTCATTGAAACAATTTTTTTTTAAAGGGACGGAGCGGGTTTTGGGAGCATGCTCAAATCTGTTCAGATTTAGTCCACATGTGAACAGTTTGCATAACACATCGCTTTTCAAGTGCAGCGTTACGTCAAACTTTGAATTCAGTTAGCAATTCAACAGTGGAACGATCACATTCATCCCACGTCCCATGGCTGACGAAAACCCCCCCACCCTGGACTGTCGTGGAATTCTTACTCTCAACTACAGTTTTATTCGCTGCAGATTTTATTTTGCCTTTAACAATGTCGTTTGACCAACAATGATTCATAGAACAGATAGTACCAACATCCCCACCATCCTACAGTCCCGCTGAACTCCGATTAGCCAGTGTATGCCCTTTCTGGCGAATGACGGTCATTTAGCATTCATGAAAGAGTTTAGCGGCTTTTCCCCTTGTTACTATGCAGCACAGGCAGCCAGACTAGTCACACGACAGAAAGGAAATGTGTCAAGAACAGATCCTATCCACTTTCCTCCCCTCCCCCCCCCCAAAAAAAAACAACAAAAAAAAAATCACACCCTAAATCACATCCTGTCTACTTGTTAATACAAAACATGCAGTAAACGAAAGAATTGGCAAGGGAGCTTGAGCAGAGTTTGGAACTTTCCTCCATCGTGCACGCTTTCCATCTCATCGTCCGTGCTCAGAGAGTGGCATTCTTCAAACGCTGGGAACAATCACTATCAAGCCGGCAAGGGCCAAGAGACAAGAGGAGACGTTGCGCTATTGCCGAGTCGTGCGACACTACCTACTATGCCCCCTAGGGACAGTACCTGTTCAGGCGCAGCCAAAGGAGTAAGCATATACTTTCTGGAGGCTTCACCAGGTCCGTCCAACAACGGTTCCCGTGAACCTGCCGATACTGACCGCTGTGGCGCTCTCGCCGTCAGACGGAATGTGTACAGAACCTAGGTACCCACGACTGCAGGGCATTCGAATTTGAGATTTACGTTTAAACAGTGAGCGGCGAGAATAACGGTGAGAAGACTGATTAATATAATATTCTGGTTATAGCCATCATGGTAAATGTGCTCGGGTTTCTTTTCTTTAGAAAATGTTTTTCGACCAAGCTTGAGAGACACGTACAACTTTGGTGCTGGTAAGCTAATTTCAACAACACGCTCAGAGACGGTACTAGGGAATGATAGTGGAGAATGTGATTCAAGTTTTTTCTCCCATTTCATGCGAACTCAAGCCTGGGTAGAGGCCGGTTTGGGCTTAAAAAATGCTACCCCAAAATTGCTTTGTCAGCAAAGGGACCCGCCATCTCCCATCCTGCCCGTCTGCGATGATGCTCGCTTCACCACCATGGCTTCAACCGCTAGGAGCCTGCACTTGCCTTGTCTAAAACGACACGAATAAAAATCAAATGCAAAAAATAAAAAAAAAAAAAATACTAAACTGTTAGCACCATGGGATGATTCATTCACGTCAAGTCATGAAGCAGTTCCAGGTGGAAAGACTGATTAGGGTACAAAATGCTGTGTATGTAATAAACTAAAACATAAACTGATGAAACGATTCCAAGTCTCGCCTGGTTCACCAGCAAAGCACCCATTTTAACAGATCTAGAAAAAGTTGCAATGCGCACGATAAGAAATTTCTTCCGATCTCCATCAAACAGATACATCACCATACAGAAGAATACTGGAGCCTTCATTTCTTCAGTGCGGTATAGGATTAAACACCAATCCTTGAACACACGCTGATTCCCCCCCCCCCCCCCCCCCCCCCCCCCCCCCCCCCCCGCACACACGCACACACACTCCCTCAAAACAACAACAACAACAAAACCCCAGAAATATGATGTTGAAAAAGTGCATTGATTTGTACATCAAAACATGTACGAACAACAAACAGGTCTGTGCATGTGCGCACACTTGTGGGTAGGTGTGTGCATGCGTGCATGCATTTCGTTAATATACAAAGTTATCACACAAAGTTATTATAAACATACTCAACATCAAAACCACCAGTGCAGCTTTGGCCCTAAACACAGCGATAAAAAACTACATGCAGTGTAGAATGTGTTTTCCAGTTTCTAAAGGCAACATGTGAACAGACGAGCGCGTTAACTCCGTATTGTGTAAGCATGCAGAAGGTCAGGCACATATGTTAAAGATCCAGCGATTCTCGTCAACGCTTGGGGGGGGGGGGGGGGGGGGGGGGGGGAATGAGTGAGGTTTACGGAAACACAAAAAATACTCAGCATGCATCAGTATCCTTGAAGAGGTGTTAGGGACCGCTAAACATTTCCTATCGTTCTCTGAAGTATTGTGATGAACACAGGAACGTGCATGTCACGGAACGCTATGGGTTATGATGAAATAATTAGATGTGTGAATACGTTTCATCGATAACCTCTTCCTTCCTGCCTCTCCGCACATGGTCGTAGATATCTCCCTTCTTAGCGCGCAAACCATCGTACAACTTACTCTCTTCCCCGCCCTCTTGGACGCGCTCCGCCTCCACCCCAGCTCCACAGCCTGTCAGGTTCAAGTGGTTGTAGTAGTCTCCCTCGGCCCCGAGTCGACGCGAGGTGGCGGGGCGGCAGTTAAGTCGGAGGCGCGGACCTCGTTCACTTCCTTGTACGTGTTTGTCTTCCGATTGGCTGAGGGCCGGGGAGCTCGCGGGGGGTGCCGCGGCCAGGTGGTTGTACGTGTCCTCGCTGGTGTTCCCGGAATTCTGAGGGTGTGCCGCTGCGGGTGACCTCGCTCTGGCGGCCGTAGTCACGTGGTTGTAGGTGTCCTCGTTGGTGTTCCCGGAACTCTGGGGGTGCGCCGCTGCGGGTGACCTCGCTCTGGTGGCCGCAGTCACGTGGTTGTAGGTGTCTTCGCTGGTGTTCCCGGAATTCTGAGGGTACGCCGCTGCGGGTGACCTCGCTCTGGTGGCCGCAGTCACGTGGTTGTAGGTGTCTTCACTGGCGAATCCAGTACGCTCGGGAGGAGTCGGTCGCGGTCGGTGGGGAGTTCAGGTGGCTGTAGTCGTCGTCGGCAGGGGTGGAAGCCAGAGCAGCCGTGGGCTGGGAGGTCCAGCTTCGTTCTGTCTGCCCGCTGTGAAGGAAAGAAAGTGTAAGGGGACGGGGATTAGACTGGCCTTGGCTTATGGACACTGCTGCTATAGGCCAGCCGTAGCACCTCTGGCTCGAAGCTGCCTATGAAACAGGTGGTGGGTCAAGAAAGAAGCACCACTGTGTGTTTTTCTTTGTTTACAGATTGGTATACATTTTTTTTGGCGTGATGATCAGAGATAGGTTGAGCTTGAGTGTAACAGAAACTTGTGTTGGCGTAGCGACCAAGAGGTAGCCGTGTTGGAAAAGGACATGATTTGTTAGCGAACATGTTTATACTATTAACAGTTTTAAAAAAAGATGCAATCAAAAGCCCACACTGCGCAAGCACACTTCATGCGCGCGCGCACACACACACACACACACACACACACACACACACACACACACACACACACATACACACACTCTCTCTCTCTCTCTCTCTCTCTCTCCCTCTCTCCCTCTCTCTCTCTCTCTCTTCCCTCACACACACACACACACACACACACACACACACACACACACACACACACAATTCGTTCTTGGACAAGTTATACCGAGACCGAAACTGTATGCAAACACAAAATATAAGCATTTTCTCAATAGTTTTGTTCCCTGCGCTGTCTTTGGCTTATGGCTCGCTCTCCCACTCGCACAACTTCTACCCCCCCCACACCCCCTCCCCTCATGTCTCTCGCTCTCTCTTTCGCATGCGCGCAGACAAACGTTAGCTGGTGTGATCGTACATGTTTTTACGCGTAAGAGATCTACGATTGTGGTCGATTTTTTTTTTTTTTTTTTCTGTCATTAAAACACGTGATTGTTTGGACTCGCGCAAGGTTATGGCGTTGTCCCGGTATAATGGCGCGCTGTCCCGGTATAATACACCAGAATCACAGGAAACACGAGTTTTTTCTCCCTTGTGTTATCCTTTCGGGATCAAAGTGTATTAATTAGAAAAAGAAACAAAACCTTAGCGTTTGAAAAAAAAAAGCGAAACAAACACACAAGCTGACACGGTGATCGTTCAGACGAATCGGATTTGAATGGTCCACAGAAAGAAGCTGGCCTTCAAAGGGAAGTCATCTTGAAAATCCTATTCGATGATTTCCCTTCAGTTTGGTTTTGCCACGGTGGTGTTCAGTCCTCATGTAATGACCAGCCCATGCTTGTGGGTGTCTGTTCACCAAAAGTGGCGTCGCTGATGGCGGACTGGTTCATAGATTCTTGCCGTCCACCAAATCTGCCGAGCCCGTGAGACCACAGCTCTGAGGATTTACAGTTGAATGGATTAATAAAGGACGAATTTTAAACGAACAGATATGAGAAGAGGGTCTCATGGGCAAAGAACTAGTAGGTGCCTCGCCTGTGAATTAACCCGATGCAATGGTCGGGCATTGGATACTTACCTAACAGTGTGCCACCACGATAGTTTGTAGGCGTGTGCGAGTGTGATGCTAGAGAGAGAGAGAGAGAGAGAGAGAGAGAGCGTGCGTGTGTGTTTGTGCGCGCGTACGATTTTGAGTGTACGTTGTTGCGCGGATTGCATGTATGTGTGCGTATGCGTGTGTGCCTGCTCCTACGTGTGTATATATGTATATATAAGTAAGATTTTATGCATGTAGAATGGCAGCTCATAGAATGGTACTTGATCTCATTCTTGATGTAAATAAATAGTTGAAAGAAAAAAATGAAAAGAAATGCACCAGGAGCAGGGGCACGGGCACACACACACACACACACACACACACACACACACACACACACACACACACACTCGTCTATTATCACATATGTGAAAAGACGTAAAACTGAACTACTACTACTACTACTACACACACACACGCAATCTCTCACCTTAATTAGATCCCACACACACTGACGCAAGCATGCCATAGAGTCACTTAGTGGATGGCAGACGGATCACCACCCCTCGCCCCATCCACACTTTCCTTCAATTCAGCATGCTATGCACACACCTCGCCTACGCATGCACGCATCCTGCACGTGGTTCGTGCACTAAACCACCACCCCGCTCACACCAACACAAACACACACGCACACGAGCATCAAACAAACCGCGCACAGCAAGCTTGAGCTTTCAAGTATCTATAATCACGGCTACGAAATGATTCGTCTGTACCTGTACATGCCGCATCTATCCTTTGCATTTATAACGCGTCCGTCTCCGATTCCCCAGCCCATCCCCACCCCCCACCCCCAAAATATACGCACACATTGACTGGGCACACACACTCACACGCACACTGGACACATGACATCTGCTTGTGTGCGTGCATTCCACCCCCCTACCCCCCCCCCCCCACCCACCCCATCCCCTTACCCGCTTGTGTCCACCGTCGTTCCTCCACACTATTCCACAGCGTGTTATCAGTGTCCAGGAAGGTCTGTTACCGCCGTGTAATTGGCCTTCACTTTACAGTCAACAGTGAGCACCTTAAAAACTTGGCAGTCAGTGCACCGTTCTTCGATTGAGTGCTGCCCTTCAGCCCACACCTGCTTTCCCCCCTCCCCTCCCTCCCTACTCGTACCAGCGCCTTGCCCCACCTTTTTCTCTCTCCGCCCCCCCCCACCCCCCCCCCCCCCCCCCCCCCCCCCCAGGTTTCAACCTCTTACCTGGGTGGTTATCCTGTGACTGTGTCCCACTGGGCATCACACTGTGCTGGGAGCAGAGGTCGTCCTCTTTCTTGACCGCCTGAAAAAAAAAAAAAAAAAAAAGATCACAGCACGGTAACAGAGACAGATAGACAGACGGACAGACAGACAGACACAGTGACGGAGTAAAGGGTTATTATATACAGACCATTCGGTCGGCAGAGAGCCGGAAGAGAGCAAGAGAGAGATTACATGAGATACGCTTCCTTTTCTAGAGCACTCGACATAATCGCTCATGTAAAAACACACACACACACACACACACACACACACACACACACACACACACACACACAATGATTAAATGAGAAACCAGAGTCTGAGGAAACAAGTGATAAATTGGGGAGAGAGAGAACAGAAACTGTGAAGAGAGAACCGGCAGGCTGCAGGCCAGACAAAACACTGCTCACAGGAACAACTAGACCACACGGACACGCACAAGGCACAGATCGATATACGTGCCAAAACACACGCTGGCCAACCTCTGTAAGTAACCACTTATATATTTCCTGTTACTGTATACAGCACATACACACACACACACACACACACACACACACACACACACACACACACACACACACACACACACACACACACACACACACACACACACACACACACGGAGAGTCAAACACATACACACACACATACACACAGACTGTCAAACAAACACGTAGATTGTCACACACACACACACACACACACACACACACACACACACACACACACACACTGTCTCTCTCTGTCTCTCATACACACAGACTCTAAAAAAACACACACACACAGACTGACTCTCTCTCTCACACACACACACACACACACACACACGCACACACACACACACACACACGGAAATCGTCACACACACACACACACACACACACACACACACACACACACACACACACACACACACACACCACAGCATTCACAGTCTAAAATCACTCTAAAAGAACAGACAGAACTATGGCGTGCAGAGTGGCAGTACATCAACAACACCACCAGGGAAGGACTTGACCAGAATAACACCAAACCATTCTGGCGCTACATCAAGTCCAGGAAGCAGGACTCTACAGGAGTTGCCCCGCTGAAGGAGAAGGGACAGCTACACAGCGACAGCCAATCTAAAGCCGACATCTTACTGCGCCAATTCAAATCAGTCTTTACCAAGACCACCACTACCACACTACCCAACTTAAAACCTCCCCCCGCCCACGTACAGCCCATTACAGTCTCCGCCCTTGGCGTGGCCAAGCTGCTACGCGACCTCAAAGTTAATAAGGCCCCCGGTCCGGACAACCTACCCAACATCGCCTTGAAGACCCTCGCTGACAGCATCGCCCCCTCCCTGACACTCATCTTCCAAGCCTCGCTCGACTCAGGACGCCTACCGTAGGATTGGCTTGCAGCCAACGTCACCTGCTGCGCATTCAAGAAGGGCGACCTTCACTCCGGCCCGGCAACCATAGACCCATTTCTCTTACTTCAGTTCCCTGTAAGATCCTGGAACACATAGTATGCCGCCACATCCTGAACCACCTAGACTCCCATCAAATCTTGACCTCTCTCAACCACGGCTTTCGAGCCGGCTACTCTACTGAAACCCAGCTCCTGACCACAACACAAGATCTCCTGTCTTCATACGACCGTGGAAAGCAGGTAGACATGGCGATCTTGGACTTCTCCAAGCCTTTGACACCGTTCCTCATGACCGACTACTCCATAAGCTGTCCAGTTACGGCATTACTGGCCCCATCCATTCCTGGCTGAAGTGCTTCCTCACGGAACGCTCCATGCAAGTTGTGGTTGAGGGCACCTCATCAAATTCTACGACAGTGGATTCTGGGGTCCCGCAGGGTACCGTGTTAGGCCCACTCTTGTTCCTGTGCCACATCAATGACCGCCCGGAGGCAGTCAAATCCCAAGTACGTCTCTTTGCAGATGACTGCCTCATTTACAGGGAAATCAACGACTTCAGCGACCACCTCATCCTCCAAGAGGACCTGAAGAGTCTGGAACAGTGGGCAGAGCGATGGGGCATGCGTTTTCAACGCCACGAAATGCTACGTCATGAGCCTAGCGCGGAGCCCTGCAACCTCCTTCTTCTACTCCCTCGGAAACACAATTCTCAAAAACAGTCTCTACCAACCCCTACTTGGGTCTTCAATTCTCTGCAGATCTGTCGTGGTCTACCCACATCAATTACATTACAAAGAAAGCCAACTGCAACTGCACCCTTGGTTTTTCTACGCCGAAACCTCAGCCACTGCCCCACAGCCTGCAAACGCAACGCCTTCCTCGCTTTAGTCAGACCCCTGTTGGAGTATGGAGCGATCGTCTGGGACCCGTACGAAAAACAGGAAATTGACAAGCTTGAACGTACACAGCGAGTGGCAGTACGCTTCATTGCCAGAGACTACAAGTCTAGAGCACCTGGCTTCGTAACGGGCCTCCTGAGGAAACATGACCTCCCTACCCTCCAGGAACAACGCGAGTGCCTGCAGCTGAACTTTTTTTACAGGGTGGTTGAGGGGCTGGTGCCAGCAATCCCTCCTGAACAGTTCCTTGTGCCTCTACTACCTGGTCGACGCATCCGCCGTCCACCGAAAAGAACTGACTTTGTAGTCCAAAACCCAGTGGAAAACTACACACGAAACAACAACAGGTGCTACACAGTTTCAAACTGCAGCACAGAGCAGTATAGACAATCATTCTTTCCAAGAACTATTATTAAGTGGAACCAACTAGACAGTAGCACTGTATACTCAGGTAGTGCTGAGGCCTTCAAGCAGGCAGTGGCCAAAGCCCAACGCCACGAACTCTTCTGCTGCGCACCCCACCCGTTGCGTCGATGCCAGAAAACAAATGAAAGAAAACAGTGGCCGAGAATCTGGAACTCGACCCTCCCCCACCCCCACCATCCATACCTACCTCCTCCAGCAGACGAT
>JADBJO010000850.1:112500-120000 GCA_016801955.1 Conus betulinus
TCTATAAAAAGGTTGATCAAACTTCAAGTATCTCTAAAAAAAGAATGTGAGAAGAAACATGTCAAAAACATACTGAAGACGAGACTCGTCCCCCAAAAAGAGAACTCTTTTCTTTTTTTTTTTTTTCTTGAGTGAAGGGAGTGGGGGTGCTTTGGGGGTTTGTTTTATATGTTTTATAAGCAGTGTGTGATGCTGACTGCACATGAAATCCCTCACCCGTTCTTCTTTTGAGTAACTACTACACAAACACGCGCGCGCGCGCAATGGCGTCTCAAAATGCTTCTGGATACATTGTAAATCAAACTGTAAATTCGAACATGGCCAGTATTGACATTTACACGAACGTTTGTCATACCTGGGAAAGAGGTCATTCCAGTCGACATCCCTGAAGTCGTCAGCACGGATGGCGTCACTGGTGTGTTTTGGGTGGATATTACACACACACACACACACACACACACACACACACATACACGCGCGCGCGCGCGCGCGCTTTCTGTTACGTCTAAACGGCGCAGTGAAAATGAGACTCACTTCATGGTTTAACACTGAAATGATGAGAATTAAGACACAGTCGCAAGTGAGTCCGCAAGCTTGCACATATCACACATACACATACACATAAACAGAGAGAGAACGATGAACAAAATTTAATGGTAGACCTTTCTGCCTACATCATCAGGGAGTATGGAAATGGGAAAGCGAAAAAAAAAAGGAGGAAAAGCAAAAAGCATTGAGAGAGAGAGAGAGAGAGAGAGAGAGAGAGAGAGAGAGAGAGAGAGAGAGAGAGAGAGAGAGAGAGAGAGAAATCACCGTTTTACAAAACTGGAGGGAGGGCAGAAAAGCGGGAAGGAAGGGGGAGGGGAGGTGGGAGGGGAATTCTTCAAGCCTAAACTGAATCAGCGTCCATTGGTTAGTTCACAAGTTATACCTGTTGAATCTGACGTAGAAGACACCGGTGACGTGACTGGCGATGTGTGACGTGATCCTGGAGATGACGCTTCACACGGAGAGAGTGGTTTAGCAGGAGGAGTCGCACATAGTTTTTGCTGGTACTTAATGTTGCGGAGAACGACACGCGACGAGAACTTCTGTTGCGGGTCACATCTGATGACCCTGATCTCCACCTGTAAGATAACAACGTGACGACGCACCTGTTGTGTAAGCCATTCCATTGTGTGGCACCTTAATCTTCCTCACCTCAAGCCAGCCAGAAAATCAACCAACCAACCAGCCATTTCTAAACTGAATATCAACAACTGCCTCTGCACTAACACAACCACTCCATCAAGCCGTAAACTTTCCACACATGTCACTGTGTATTGTCTTGTTTTGCCGGGTGACACACATGTACGCCATCTTGTTTTTCCAGATGATACTCATGTGTACTATCTTAATTTGCCAAATGTGCACTAGTCAAATTACACTCTTCACACAAAAAAAACAAACTTTTTTTTAACCATTCCCAAATTTGAGTGTGATATAAAAAAAAATGAAAGAAAAGACCATGAAATTAGTGTTTTGTGTTTCCTTAACTTGTTCCCTGACTCACTGCAAACACAGCAACATCTCTGTGCTCAGGACACACGTGAGTAGCGTGCTGAGCATATGTCAAACAAACCCTTTGATCACTACAGTCAGCATGCCAGAAACAATGTGGACCCAGAACACAGGACATGAGGTGAGAAACACAACCAGGGTGGAAGTGGGGAAAGTAGTGAGGGGGCCTGGGGGAGCCTCAGTGGACTACGAATGTTATGACACTCTCTGGGCCCTGGGACTATGACACTCTCTGGGCCCTGGGACTATGACACTCTCTGGGCCCTGGGACTATGACACTCTGGGCCCTGGGACTATGACGCTCTCTGGGCCCTGGGACTATGACACTCTCTGGGCCCTGGGACTATGTCACTCTCTGGGCCCTGGGACTATGACACTCTCTGGGCCCTGGGACTATGACACTCTCTGGGCCCTGGGACTATGTCACTCTCTGGGCCCTGGGACCATGACACTCTCTGGGCCCTGGGACTATGACACTCTCTGGGCCCTGGGACTATGACACTCTCTTGGCTCTGGGACTATGACACTCTCTGGGCCCTGGGACTATGACACTCTCTGGGCCCTGGGACCATGACACTCTCTGGGCCCTGGGACCATGACACTCTCTGGGCCCTGGGACTACTATGACGCTCTCTGGGCCCTGGGACTAACGGGACAGGAAAAAATCACAATGGCAGCTACTTCCAGATGACCTTGACGCAATAACTCGCTTGATTTGGGTTATTGGTCCCATGCACGTAGCTAACAGTGCTCATGAGTTCGAAAGCAAACTGAAAACTTCGCCATGATTTCCGTGCTCAGTGGAAGGAATTGGATAAGCGACCAAAATTATAGGGACCAGTCGTTTGTGAGAGTGTGTAAGCTTGAGCTTCATTGAAAATTTAAATGTAAAATCATTTCTTATTTTCTTCGTTTCACTCCAACAAAAAAAAATGAATATTATACTTAAACTTAGGTGCTAGTAACTTTGAAAATAATTTTGAAAGCAGTTCAATGTCGATTTAGTGCCTAATTCGGCTTAGTGCCGACAGCGTTAAGTAGTGCCACAACACCTCGAGAGTGATGTCAAGTGTGAAGATGAAGAACACAGCATTGATAGGAGCAGGCAGACATTTCACAACGTTTATTACAGGCCATGCCAGCAGCAAAAACGGCCTTGGCCTTTCCAATACACCCACTGGAATGGAGTCATCGACGTGGACTACAAAAGAGGGGACTACATGGCTGTGGAGAGGGACTGGGATGTGGCGAGTGTTGCAGAGGCTTCGCGTCTCTCTCTCTGTATAACTGTCCTCCTGAGTGAGGCAGTTGCTCCATGCCAGAGGTTCAGTGTGGCACATAGGCTTGCTGACATTCCATCCCTGCTGCGACCAGCCTAGCAGCTGAGATGACTGGCAGACCATGACACGCCAAAGCGGCTGCTTGGCCATAAGTACAAGTCAAAGTTAAATGACTGCGTACACCCATGAATCTTGTGTTGGGGGTCTAAATCGCTCCCAGCTGTGTTGACTGTACTGGAAAAAAATTATCACTTTGAAAAACCAGCTTTGTCACTGGAATATACAGCTCGTTATTGTACGTCTTGTGAAAGCAGGTTCATGTTATTTGATACTGTGCTGTTTGCCGTGACTCAGGGAACAAAGTTAAAGGGTCAATAATCCCTAAAGTCGTGACAATTATTTTTTTTCCTCATGTTTTACATGTCTTTTTCATAATTTATTTTTTTTAATTTGGGGATGGTCCTTGCGACTTTTTGAAGAAGATGTTTGCGAATTACCACAAAGTTTCCCATTGTGGGTTATCATTGTTAAAAACTTATTCAAAACAATAATTAAAACAATTTACTGACAGCACTCACACACACACACACACACACACACACACACACACACACACACACACACACACACACACACACACACACACACACACTTCTTCTTCAGTCTTTGGAGCTCTTATTCGAGCATACACACGCCTCATGTTGGTGCTAGCAGCATCCTACCTGAAAGTTTGTACTGGACCTGATGGCGATACTCGCCCTGTGCCAGTCACTTGATAAATCTGCAGCCCGTGTATTCCACAGTCTGGTAGTTGTTGTCTTCTGATCATCTAGAAATACCAGAAGCTGGTCCATGTAGCGTTCGTCCATCTTGTAGTCAAACATCAAGCAGTGCGTCTCTCCTCCAGTGGGGCAGGCCAGTTCACTTTTTAAGAATCCCCGTTTCCCTTCCCATTTTCCAGCTGCACTGCCCAACTCACCCCCTTCTTCCATGACGAGGGTTTCAACTGCAAGAAAATACGCCGGCAAAACAACACAGATGTATGACAAAAATGTTTAAATGTATCTCAAACTATCACAATACACAGGGACCTCTTTAAAACAAACAAGCACTGTTAAAGGAAATCGAGGGGAACGTCACCAGATGTGGCCTGATTAGGTCCTTGGCATGTATCTATCTATCTATCTATCTATCTATCTATCTATCTATCTATCTATCTATCTATCTATCTATCTATCTATCTATCTATCTATCTACTACTGATCTGATTTGACTCTGTTCATATGTATGTATGTATGTATGTATGTGTATGTATGTATGTATATATATATATATATATATATATATATATATATATATCTGTGTGTGTGTGTGTCTGTGTGTACATTTCTCTTTCTCTCTCTTTACGTGTGTGTGTGTGTGTGTGTGTGTGTGTGTGTGTGTGTGTGTGTGTGTGTGTGTGTGTGTGTGTGTGGGTGTGTGTGTGTGTGTGTGTGCGTGAAAGGGATGATGATCAATTACCTAAGTGGTTATGATCTTCATGACTGTATGAAAGGATCTTTGGGTTAGTATTCTATACATGAAACATTGAGGCGAACATACAAAATATTGATTCCTTAACAAAACAAACCCGAACCCCCTCTTTTCCTTTTTTTTTTTTTCAAATGGACAGTGGCTAGGGCAATAGAAAGATGCAACACTACACTAACCGTAGACCATCGTCAGCTATGCAAAGTAAAAGTAGACCAACGACTGTCGACAATACTGAATAAATCAGACCACATATGAAGCAATGCTAAACTTAGATAGACCACAAATGTCAGCAATGTTTAATTCAAGCAGACCCACAATTGTCAGCTATGCCAAACTTACAAGCAGACCCACAATTGTCAGCTATGCCAAACTTACAAGCAGACCCACACTTGTCAGCTATGCCAAACTTACAAGCAGACCCACAATTGTCAGCTATGCCAAACTTACAAGCAGACCCACACTTGTCAGCTATGCCAAACTTACAAGCAGACCCACACTTGTCAGCTATGCCAAACTTACAAGCAGACCCACACTTGTCAGCTATGCCAAACTTACATTAGCTGCACAGTGAGGTGACTGCGGGCGGAAAGTTGAACAAATTTTTAAAAGTACTTATAAAGACTCCGCCAAACAACGAGAAACAAACGAATCACAGACAAAACACGACGCGCTTCGACCTCTTAGGTCTTCTTTAGGGTAACTGAAACAACATTCAGGACAACAAAAATGAGGAAAGATCTTTGTGGAATTCAATGCCAATCTTGCGCCAAATTCGACAAAGAAAAGTGGTTGCTCGTTCTTTATGTTTGTTGTCCTGAGTATTATCTTGCCTGAGGAAGACTAAGAGGTCGAAACGCGTCGTCGTTTTGTCTTGTGATTCGTTTGTCCACATTGCTCGGCGGATTCATTATGAATACTTTAAAAAATGTTTAAACAAACTTACATTGTCTAGCAAATGTCAGCGATGCCCAATTACAGATGACTGACAAATGCCAGCAATGCTGAACGACTGTAAATATGACAAATACCAGCAATGCAGAATGAATGCAAACTGACAAAAGTCAACAACGCAAAGTGGAAGTAGGTTGTCAAATGACGGTCACACAACATTCAGCAGGACAAATGTCACCAACACAAAACAAACTCGGGCACGTATCAGCAACGAAGACATCTATCAACATTACAACAACAAAAATGCCCAACAAAAACACTTTGTAACTTACAGCTTAGATTTTTCCAGCCACAATGACCAGGGAAATCACAGAAGGGTCCTGAAAGAAAGACGACCATAGAAAACAATGCGTGAGATGCAAATAATACATAAACTCTTGCATAAAATTTGTCAGCTATATCGGCAGGAGATGACAGGTTGTTTGCCAACATTTTCTACATATTGGGGGACTGCTGTTCTTCGCGTATTTACAGTAAGGCTTAGAGGACTGTTTTACTTGATGTCTGTTATCACGAGCAGGAAAGAAAACTGTGTTTAAAGCAATACAAAATACACAAATCATCAAAGAGCAGAACTGGCAATTCAGTGGCATTGGAATAGGTCTGCTCGGTTGAATATGACAGGGGTTACATATACGTTAATGAGGTTAAAGTAACATAATGTTTCGAAAACCAGACCGGAGGAGGAATCTCTACTGCTGCCACTGAAGACCTAACCTCCACTGAACTACCAGAACTGGTTCCTGACTACGACATACGGTGGGTGAAGACAACGCTGCAAAGTGCCACAAATTATTGATCTGCTCATTTACCATTCCCACACAGGGCATGTGGAGAGCATGCAAGCGCTCAATGAATCAGCCGATCGTTCCTCACTTACTATAAGCGCTGTCAACGTAGAAGGTGGACACGTTTGTGTTCCCTGATGACTCTGGTCCACAAAGATACTGAAGAAAGCAGCCACTAGACTGAAACGTTCCTCCAAATTCATGGGTGACATGAATGATCTTGAAATGGGAAAAGATGGTGGTGGAACCAACAAGGAGGAGAAGCTTCCTGGATTCTTCCTAACCGACCACCCCAGTCCAGTCCCCAGGACTGAGACCATCCCTGGCCTTTCGGAGACGACGCGCGGCCTACATGGAGCTACAGGACCACCCGCCAAATCGGCGCCATTCTTCTTTTTCTTCTTCCCATTAGGTGTCCACGGTCACCATATTGACCATTCTGACACCGTAGTGAGGAGAAGCGCAGCAGGATGGATGGGAAAAAAAAGGGGGGGGGGGGGGGGGGGGGGTATAATGGGGTGTAGGGGGTGTGTGGGGATGGCTGGCTCGTGGGGATAGGGGAAGCCATCAGCTGTTTCAGGCGTCAGGACCAGGCCCTTCCGGCTACCGAAGCGGCCCCCGGGGTCAAGCCCCGACCGGCAGAGCCCTAGTCCCTCACTTGCCTTACTTTGGCTGATGGTGGGGCCGGGCTGTTAGGACGTTCGGGTCATCCTTGAGACAAAGGCCTCAAGGGAGGGAGCGGTAACTCTGGCATCTGGAAGTGAGTTCCACTCTTTGATGGTACGTGGCAGAAAATATATATTTCCGGGAGTCAGTGCGGCATGATGGAATTCTGTACGCTTGGTTGTGGCCTCTCCCTCTTCTGTTCTTTGGTATGAGGTTGATCGTCTCAACTATGGCCAGGTTGTGATCGTCTCAAGGGACATTCACTCATGCCGTGACCAAGCAGTAACTATTGCCAACAGAGGGCTTAGTCAATGGTGCCCAAAGTATATTAAGCAAACGCCATTGAATGCCACTGAAGTGACTCCATAGCGGAGCGGTATCTCATCCGATAGGCTGCCTCATGATAGCTTGACATTGACTGCTCCCGGTGGATTGCTGGTGCTGGGAACGGTGGAACCAGGCGGGATGTGGCTGTGGACACCAAGTTGCAATGAGCGGCGCGGCGGCAGTGCCAGTGAGGTGGCACAGAAGATGAGACAGGAAAACAATTTCATCAGAAGGTGTATGGAAACTATTGCTCCGCCCTAGTGTGAAACGGAAGGTGTAAAGAAACTGTTGATTCGCCCTAGTGTAAAATAGAAGGTTTAAATAGACTGTTGCTGAGCACTAGTGTGAAACAAGTGTAACTAGACTGTTGCTCAGCCCTAGTGTTAAATGAAAGG
>JADBJO010000850.1:127500-130000 GCA_016801955.1 Conus betulinus
AGGTGGTCACCAGTCTGTTCTGTTTGACCTGTATCTGAGGATCTGGCTGCAGTTCAGCCCGAGGAGTTATCACACCCAGTTACCACCTGTCATGTCAGAAGAAATGAGGATTGGTGTCACAGAGTTTGACAGGAGTCAGTTACCACCTGTCATGTCAGAAGAAATGAGGATTGGTGTCACAGAATTTGACAGGAGCCAGTTACCACCTGTCATGTCAGAAGAAATGAGGATTGGTGTCACAGAGTTTGACAGGAGCCAGTTACCACCTGTCATGCCAGAAGAAATGAGGATTGGTGTCACAGAGTTTGACAGGAGTCAGTTACCACCTGTCATGCCAGAAGAAATGAGGATTGGTGTCACAGAGTTTGACAGGAGTCAGTTACCACCTGTCATGTCAGAAGAAATGAGGATTGGTGTCACAGAGTTTGACAGGAGTCAGTTACCACCTGTCATGTCAGAAGAAATGAGGATTGGTGTCACAGAGTTTGACAGGAGTCAGTTACCACCTGTCATGTCAGAAGAAATGAGGATTGGTGTCACAGAGTTTGACAGGAGTCAGTCACCACCTGTCGTGTCAGAAGAAATGAGGATTGGTGTCACAGAGTTTGACAGGAGTCAGTTACTACCTGTCATGCCAGGAGAAATGAGGATTGGTGTCCCTGAGTTTGACAGGAGTCAGTCACCACCTGTCGTGTCAGGAGAAGTCAGGATTGGTGTCACTGAGTTTGACATGGGCCAGTCACTGCACAGATCCTCAAAAGGAAGTTGGGGCGGATAGAACACAGCTTTTCAGAAACCAGTGCCACCCGTCAGAATCTGATCTGGAACCTGCTGATGAGAAGTAAGAAGTCGACCCGAAAACCGGCGGAGGAGAGACAGCCAAGACAGAATATAACTAAATGGACTGAGGCAGAGAGGGCAGCTCAGAGTCACCCAGTGAAGAGTTAGTGTTGATGGTCTATGTTCCCTTAGGGGACGAAACATCAAAGGGAGTTAACTACCCACTGTCACCATGTGAGGGGTGTTGTTCATGTTTTTGTATAGAGGTTTCTTGCCAGCAGCGGACTAACAAATTCGTGTGTTCACAGTTGCAGTCGGCAGCAGTGCTCGCCAATAATGAGCTCTGAGAGCGAGGCGACAGGCACACAGACACACTCCCAGTTCCCGTCAACAACCACCAGTCGCATCACACGGCCAGCTGACTGTCAACAACCCTTGACACGATTTCCTGGTTTAAGGCGCAGCAAGACGACTCACGTGCTTCCTGAACGGCATCGAGTGTGCCAGTCAAGAGCGAATGTCCTGTGTGCTTACTTGTATCTGCTTTGGAATTGGCCTAGCATGTCTGTGGTGTTCTTCTTTTTTTTTCTTTCTTTCTTTCTTTCTCTCTTATTTTCTTGCTGTTTCTTCTTTTTCTTTCTTTTTCTTGCATATTCTACTACTTTTGCTATGCATGTGGTGTCAGAACGTTACGGACAGTGTTTTTTTTTTTTCCCAGTGGTTCTCGTCACAGACCTACCAAAGCGGGAAAGGGGAGGAATGGGGGAGCCAAGGGGAAGGGGAGAAAGGAGGGAGGGGGAAGGAGGGGGAGAGGGTAGAAGAGAATAAGGGTGGGGTAGGGGTGCAGTGTAAGTTTGTGACTCCGCCTTCTGGAAATTCCGTGCCAGAAATTTCTGGTTTTTGTTAGATTTTGTGACCTCGTTTTCAATTTTTTTTATTCTGCCTTTCTCTCCCCCCCCCCTCCCTCTCCTCTCTCTCTCTCTCTCTCTGTATGTATATGCATGCGTGCGCGCGCGCGCCTGTGTGTGTGTGTGTGTGTGTGTGTGTGTGTGTGTGTGTGTGTGTGTGTGTGTGTGTGTGTGTGTGTGTGTGTGTGTGTGTGTGTGTTGTGTGTGTGTTGTTGTTGTGTTGTTGTTGTTGTTGTTACAATTCATACCGTGCAAGTTTTCTTCCTCTTGTCTCGTGGCAAAGTAATGAGGGTTTCACCACTGGAATGGGCATACGTGTTCATTCTGCGGTGTACTGTGCAAACATGGCTGTGTGGATTTTACTGTAGTCAAAGATCTGTTGAATGAGTTTTACGCTTAAAAATAAGCTACAATAAATGAACTGGAATGACAGACGCACTCATCTTGGCCCAGAGTTATTCGCCGTCAGGTTTGCAATGTTAAAATTGATGGGTTTTGAACGGTTTTAAAAATGTTCGAATGGCTGTGTTCTGTTTCTTTCTTTCAACATGGGTGACAGATCTGCAAATACCCTGTGTGGTAGACTGAGCTGAAATGTAATTTAAAAAAAAAAAGAAAAAACGGAATCTCGTTACAGCATCACTCACAAACACCAGTTCCTTGATAACAGCTTTCATTACAACACACGAACAGCACTTAACAAGCCAGGAACGACAACAGCCGGATGTTTCACGTGTCCTTGACCTGACATGTCGTTCTGTGAGTTAACCTTTGGCCGAACGGTGTTAGAACTGAAAAAACAACCCGTTGGT
>JADBJO010000850.1:150000-155000 GCA_016801955.1 Conus betulinus
CACACACACACACACACACACACATACACGCACACACACACACACACACATACACACACCACACACACACACACACACACACCACACACACACACACATACAGAGACAGAGGAGAGAGAGAGAGGGAGAGGAGGAGGAGGAGAGAGAGAGAGAGAGAGAAGACGAGAGAGAGGAGAGAGAGAGATGTGAGTCTGTTATTGGTTTGAATATCCTGGGTTGTACAATCCACCCTACCCCTTCCCCTCCCCCTCCCCCTCCCCCCCCGCCCCCCCCCCCCCCTCCCCCCCCCTTTTCCCCCCCCCTCCCCCCCCCCCCCCCCCCCCCCCCCTCCCCCCCCCCCCCCCCCCCCCTTGCGTTTAGATCCCCCTAATGGCTTTGACATATTTAAGTGACTCACCACAGACACTTTTCAAGTGTTGTTCCGTGTAGATTCAATGTCAGTATTACAATCCCTCACGTTTTGCAACCCGATTGCAGATATTTGTAATTTAAAGGAATCTTGTCATTTACTTCATATATTGATTTGTAAAGGATCTGACTTAACTTTCTTTTGGATTTTTTTCACACTGTGAAATCTTCGGCAACGAACTTGCTGACAGATGTGCGGAAAAAGGTGCCAGAAATGACTTGTGTGCACAACTTTCAATACCCTTCACTTCATAGGAGAGTCATTAAATAGCTTCATGGGAGCCGGAATAGCCCAGTTGGTAGAGCGCCTGACTCGCAATCTTGGTGATCCTGGGGTTGCGGGGTTCGAACCTCCGCCGGGGCCTTTCGGTACGGGGGGATTTTTCCCTCGGAGTTAACATTGGTTCTGACTCCATTTCCCACACAGTCCTTCGAATGAGACTATAAACCGAGGTTCTGTGTGTGAACGCACGCATAACATCTTGCACACACGTAAAACCCCATCACCAACATTCGGAAGAGTCGGCCAGTTTGGCCGTTGGTATGGATGACACGTTACACATAGCACGCACCCTGAGTGAGAAATGGAAAGAATGAAGGAAGTAAGGAAAATGAGTGATCGATATTGAACGATACTGACTGGATGATACGGGAAAACGACTGAATGAAGCGCCAGCTGGCAGCTCTTCAGTCGGCACTACCCAGGTAGGCAGCCCGTTGTGTAAACGAGTGTTACATGTTTATAGTTGATTATTGTAAAGCGCTGTGAGCAGTGAGAAAGGGCGCTCTATAAATGTACGTTATATTATTATTATAAATGTGTAGTCAAATGTCATGGGACAGTGTCAGAAATCCTCAGAACAAACTTCGGTCTCACGTTAAAACACGACATAGTCAACTTGTCCGTATTGATTCTGTCAAAGGCATCCAGCACCTTCATTTCGTGCTATGTGTGAAGACAGAAAGTTCGTTTCAAACATTTATCGACTAAAACTGGATGCTCTCAGAACTAAATGTAATGTTTCAACAAAGTGTGTGTGTGGTGAAACAAACAAACCAAGACATCAAATTTTGTCTGAATGACTACCCCTGAGAACATACTACTACTACTACTACTACTACTACCACTACTACTACTACTACTACTACTACTACCACTACTACTACTACTACTACTACCACCACCACACCACCACCACTGATATTACCACTACACTACACACACACGCAATCGATGCTTTCAAACACTCCCGATGAAACCTTCCTCTTTCAGACACTCTCGGCATTCTCATGAGAAATGTTGACTTCATCATGAACCCTTCCTGCGTGCAGAGACACTGTGATTCGGTGAGTGTGGTTGGTGAACGTGGTGGCAAAAGTAGCCATAGGTGTTATTACGGCAGTAGTAGCAGATTCGCGGTTGTTGTAGCGATAGAAGTAGGCTAAATATAGTTTGTTTATGATAGTCATAGCTGTCTGTGGATTTATCGTGTGAAAGCCAGCTGAAGCAGAAGTGACGACTTTATGACTGTCCGTCTGTCTGTCTGTCTGTCTGTCTCTCTCTCTCTCTCTCTCTCTCTCTCTCCATAAATTTCTGACACTGGTAGTAGTGTTGTCGATTATTTCATATTTTCTAAGGAAGTTTGCTCTTTTGTATGACTTTCGTAAACTGAGTGTATTTAAACGCATACTTTCTGACCATTTACCTATATTGCTGTTGTTGCTTTTAAAAAAAAAATACTGTATATTTTTAATAATAAAGTAGAAAAAAAAACTTATGGAAAAAAATATTGGAATGATGAAAATGCTAGTTTGTCTCGCCAGACGTTATGTAGTGATGAAATTTGCTCAAAGATAGATGCCGCCATAAATTTATTAGATATAGATATGAATCGTGTGCTAAACATGTTTAACGACGGCATGAAAGAAAGTGCAGACTGTATGGAAAGATGTAAATGAATCAATAGTTGTAAAGCACCCTGTGACTGGTACGAGAAAGGGTGTGATGCTTGTAAAAGAAAACCCAGGAGGTTACTTCGAATCAGTCGTCACACACTGAGAACAGAAGGGGGAAATGCTAACTCAGTTGCAAGGCGAAAGTATAAACATGCATTCAAGAGAGAAAGAGAAAGGCTTCGATAATTCTGTGCTTTGAAGACTTTTATCGTCTGTAAACTGTCAAAAGAATTTGGGGATACTATTCAGATTTTTAAAAAAAGCCCAGAAATAACATTACTGTAGATAACTGGTTTAAGCATGTCAAGACTCGATTAGAGACAAATGTTAGTAATGTGTATGTGTTGACGAAACGCTTAATATGAACAATGACAGTTTATGAACCGACCATTTACACGAGAAGAAGTTTTATTAGCTTGTAGAAAACTGAAGAATCGAAAGACACTGGTCCTCATGGCATTATTGTTGAATTGTTCAAGCATGCTTCTGATCAAGCCGTGCAAATCTGTCTGAAACTGTTTATATCATTTGATAATGGTACATTTCCAGAAAACTGGACCGAATCAATTATTTTGCCAATTTTCAAAAAAAGGTGATGTTAATAATCCCAGCAATTACAGGGGGATCTATGTTAGTGATGTAAGTAGTAAACTCTTTAGGATGATTATTAATAACCGACTGCAAGAATGAGTAGAGGAAAATAGCATCACAGGTGATCACCAAGCAGGCTTTAAAAGAGTTACTCAACTATTTACAAGTGTTCTTGATGTAACCAACAATGCTAAAAAAAATGGTGTTTTCTTGTCGCTTGACACTTTCGAATTGTTCATCTGTATGTTAGCCGAGGAGGTATTTTAATGTCTGAAATAGCTATAGGATTACAATCACAATTGAAAAGTTTGCACGGGGCAATTGAACCACTACAGTTGAAAGTTAACATGAAGAAAAGCAGCATCATAGTATTTCTTAAAGGTGGATCTTTACGAGTTAGAGAAAGATGGGTATACGATGGTATACCAGTCGCCGATCCTTACAAATGGTTTGGTATATTATTCTCAACACGCTTGAGTTTTGTTAGTGCCAGCAAAACCTCTCGAGTAAGGCAAAAATAGTTTGTTTTGCCTTCATGAAAAAGTTATTTGTTTGTTAATAATCTTTCGTTAACGCTATTAACAAAAGTGTTTGAAATTCAGGTACAGTCAATTATGCAGTAAGGTTCTGAGCTATGGGTACTAGAGAAAGCGGCTGTCTGTTGCGAGTCTGTTCCTATCTTTGCACTGAAGAGGTTTCTAGTTGTACATAAACGGACTCCAAATGACCTTATTTACGGTGAAACTGGTCGATTTCCGATTGATAGTGTTTCTGCTGTCAGATGCACCCGCTACCGGCTCAAATTGATACCAATGAGACTTCAGAATTCCTCGTAAGGCGTGCAATATGTTATATGATTTAGATATAACCTTAAAAGTAACTGGGGGTGACCAAAGTACGCCTCTGTTTGTTTGAATATGGATTTGGAGAGTTTTTTTTAATGTCTTTTCTGCCAACGGCTCGTTGATTGCAGATGGTAGAAATGGTCCGGTCATATTCATAACAGTGACAGGTTTGATTTTTACGGGAACTTTTGCAATGTTCATGACCTGAAATCATAAGTAACCTTAGACATAGATAGGCACCCAAAACAACGTAACAGCAAAATTCAGATTAGGAATATTTGCATTAGCCATCCATCATTTTAGGTATGGAGCATGCAATGATTATGATTTGCTTTGTTCTGCATGTAAAGAATCCAAGCAAACCGAACTGCATGTGGTCCTGTTCTGTCCAGCTCTCATGGGCATTCAAAAGTAAACTAAATCCAGTTATTACAGACACTATCTTTGTACAAACTGAGCCTACCTTGTTCATCTACTCCTGTTGAATTGTTATACTTTTTCATTGTTTTTTTTGTTTAAAGCCTTTAAGAATAAAGAAATTTTCATTTCTTGAATTGTTTTAACCATTCGTGTGTCGTTCAGTAATTTAATTCCATCGCTTGTTACTGTGGTGCTATGACTGTTCACACCCCGCTTCATTAGGGGCCTTGGCCACTCATGAATACATCATCTTAATCTGAATCTCTTTCTCTTTCTGTCTCTGTCTCTGTGTCTCTATCTCTGTCTCTGTCTCTCTCTGTCTCTCTGTCTCTCTGTCTGTCTCTCTCTCTCTCTCTCTGTGTGTGTGTGTGTGTGTGTGTGTGTGTGTGTGTGTGTGTGTGTGTGTGTGTGTGTGTGTGTGTGTGTGTGTGTGTGTGTGTGTGTGTGTGTGGTTGAGGGGATGGGAGCGGGGGCTTGAAGTTTTGCATCACGAGGCCGTGTTACGACTGGGGCAAACCCAACCAACCAACCAACCAAAAATAGTCCGCAAATTTGTGACATGCAGTACTGTTTGTTAACAAGTACTGATGCTACCTCTCATTAAGCTGGTTTTTCAGTCCTTTTCATTCAAGAACGGATGGAACACAAACAAAAGTAATACCCGTGTGTAGCCTGAACCGTGAGGATTCTGTTTATTTGTTATCGACTACTCATGTCATATTTTTCTCTATACTGACAAAATAAATACACATCATTATTCACAATTTTTATTAAAACAAC
>JADBJO010000850.1:160000-162500 GCA_016801955.1 Conus betulinus
GACTCGGCCGCAGTGCAGTGTCCTCTGAACAACCACCGAAGTGACTCGGCATCAATGCAGTGTCCCCTGAACAACCACCCGAAGTGACTCGGCCGCAGTGCAGTGTCCCCTGAACAACCACCCGAAGTGACTCAGCATCAATGCAGTGTCCCCTGAACAACCACCCGAAGTGATTCGGCATCAATGCAGTGTCCCCTGAACAACCACCCGAAGTGACTCGGCCGCAATGCAGTGTCCCCTGAACAAACCACCCGAAGTGACTCAGCCGCAGTGCAGTGTCCCCTGAACAACCATCCGAAGTGACTTCGCATCAGTGCAGTGTCCCCTCTGCTGGGTAGCCTCATGGCGAATCAATATTGACTGATCCCTGTGGATTGCCAGTGCCGGGGCTACAGGCCAGGGTGTGGCTGTGGATAGGGAGCCGGAATGCGCGGCGTGGCATTACTGCCACAGAAATGGCACAGAGGGAATAATATAAAAAAAAATAGTAAGTGCATTTTTAGCCAATGCCACAGATCAATCGCATCGATGACATGTTTAATCCGGCTGGAACAACTTAATTTGCTCGAATTATTTCCTGCACATACATTTCAAATACGTTATGAGGAAGACTGAAATGTACTATAAGAGAGTTGAGTATATATGTTAGAAAGAATTCCTTTGTTCTGCACTCCGCCGTTATCGCTGACGTTAGCCTAATACTGTGCGCTATGAAGTCACTCTCCACAGAGAGAGAACGGGGGCTGTACAACGTGGTGAAGAATTCCATCAGAATCTGGTACTGTTTTTATGATACGTAATATTTGCTCCCAGACTTGAAAACTTCAGCAGGTGGAATGGGAGATGAAAAAAAAAAAAAAAAAAAAAGAAAAAAAAAAAAAAAAAAACTTCAACTTCAACTTCTTGAGCTCTTCATGTGTTGCTCTCATGATGACATCAGTTTCAAATTCCTCTCCACAAACAACTGTGTGGTGTCAGCAAGTTCATAAAGACCGTCACGGAGTAGACATGGACATGGACTTGCACTACGGAGGAGGACGGTACGTCCCACACAGTGGTATTGCTTTGAGAAAGGCTCTAAGCAAGCGACATCGTTGGACCAGGTGCATTCGTTGGATCACAACAGGCACCAGTGAACACCACAGGAGTGGCTCAGCACTAGTTCACAGCTTCCCCAGGTGAACCGCCTCCCTGTTGTGTCTGACATCAGCTGCTCCATGAAGATTACCCAAGTGTCACAACGTGACAAACAATGCTGTGCGTGGCTGGGCGAGAGAAGGGGGTCGATATGACCATCATTGCTATAATGCTACCAAGGAGCATACAAGATAAGAAAAAAAAAAAAAACAAAAACAGGAAGAGAGGATGAAAAAAAAAATCGGTCTCTTTCTGTTCCACTGTATCCATGATTATTTGCAGCTTGCAAAGCTGAAGAATGGACTCCCTGTAAGTTACAGATCTTCATTAGGACACCGCGACGGTTTTAGTCAACCGACCAGTGTGCATTCTTTCATTTATTAGAATCACTGATTAGTCAACGGACTGGTATAAGTTCCTTCATCAATCAGAATCACTGACTAGCATCTTCAACGAACAGACGTCAAGCTTGCTGCTGCCTGTTCTCCCACAATGTATTTTGTACATTATACGATGCTGTACTCAGCAAAAGTAGAATATAAAAAAAAGAGAAAAAAGAAAGAAGGAAAGAAAAAAGGAAAAAAGAAAGAAAGAAGAAAAGAAAGAGCGCCATAGACACGCTAGGCCAGTTACAAAAAACAGATACATGTAAGCACACAGGACATTCGCTCTTGACGATGCCGTTCAGGAAGCACGTGAGTCCTCTTGGCTGCGCCTTAAACCAGGAAACCGTGTCAAGGGTTGACAGTCAGCTGGCCGTGTGATGCGACTGGTGTGTTGACGGGAACTGGGAGTGTGTCAGTGTGCCTGTCGCCTCGCTCTCAGAGCTCATTATTGGCGAGCGCTACCGCGAAGACAGACGAATTTGTTAGTCAGCTACTGTTAGAAACTTCCCCACAAAACATGAACAACACCCTTCCTCTCCCCCCCCCCCCCTCCCCCTCCCCATGGTGACAGTGAGTGGTTCACTCATTTTGACTCTGTGTCCCCAAGAGACCATAAACCGTACACTCTTCACTGGGCTGACTCTGAATTGTCCTTTCTGCCTCTGTCCGTTCAGCTTCATTCTTTCTAAACTGTCTCCTCTTCACCGGTTTTCGGGTCGACTTCTCTTACATCTCATCAGATCAGATCCTGATGGGTGGTGCTGGACGATGGTTTCTGAAAAGCTGTGTCCCATCCAGCCCCAACTTCCTCCTCAGGATCTGTGCACTGACTGGCTCCTGTCAAACTCTGTGACACCAATCCTCATTTCTCCTGACGTGACAGGTGGTAACTGGGTGTGGTAACTCCTCGGGCTGAGCTACAAGGGCTCCCAGGAGATCAGGTCCCTGGACATGCCTCAAACAGACCCACCGATGTA
>JADBJO010000850.1:167500-190775 GCA_016801955.1 Conus betulinus
TTATAGCTTTAAATAGAAAACCATTCTCCTTCACAGAAAGGATATAAACGTATGCGTCTCTCTCTCTCTCTCTCTCTCTCTCTCTCTCTCTCTCTCTCTCACACACACACACACACACACACACACACACACACACACACTAACAGAGAGAGAGAGAGAGAGAGAGAGAGAGAGAGAGAGAGAGAGAGAGAGAGAGAGAGAGAGAGAGAGAGAAAGGGAGAGAGAGAGACGGGTGTAATTTGTCGAACATATGAACGACAGTCAGTCATTCTACAAAAATGTGATTGAAAAAGAACAGACTTCAGGCTGTGGCTCCACTGTCACATCCGTGATCCGCAACACTTTCCGGGGTCCGCTAGCATGAATGATGATTAACCATGAGTAGGCAGTAGAAAACCTCGCGCGCTGTCATGTCCGACTGGCGCATGCGCAGGCTAAAAGCAGCGTTTGTTGCGAGTAGGCTGCAGTTGCCAGAAAATTCTGCCGTTCCTCGTCACTCATTCACGACGCATTACCAAATATGGTAGAAAGCCCTTGTCCACAGATTTTGCTCGAATACAGAATTTACAATATGTTTGTGACAGCGTCAGTTTCCTTCCCAACTTTCCCTTCATCCCAGGCACCTGTCAGAGTCTAAACAGTCAGATTTTTTTGTCTGTTAAGTTTCATGCAAATTGACGGGGACAATGCATTTTTCTGACTGCAGCAATGCATTCAGCGTTTTATCAACAACCGCTTCTGTGTTTCAGAAAGCTACATGATTCAATTAACAGGTCACGTGACACGAGCCCAGCCCACCACAACTTCTTTTCTTTGTTTCTGTTTATACATTTGTTCTTTTCCTTCCCCTTGACGACCGTCATTAACAATCTGATGATTCTGTCGTTTTGCAAGAGGTTGCATTTTGAAGCACCACTTGATTATCATCATATCATTTAGACCCAGATCAGAAATGTAAAAAAACAAACCAACTACTTCTTTCTGATATTCGGTAACCAGTCAGTCAACATTCGTACAGCAGACCAGGACATGACGTCGGCTATAACTGGAATCCGACAGCAATTTTACCAAAAGAAAAAAAAAGCCAATCTGGACATATGACAGCCCAGTAACCCAGCTGTCACAATCTTTTGTGGCAGAGTATTCCATTGTGGAATGGTCCGTGGGATGGTCATCAGCAAACAGTCTGATCTCGGGCTTGACAGACTACGGAAGGTTACCAGTGAACAGAAGAAAGAGTGCTAGGCCCAGGACTGAGCCTTGAGGGACGCCTGAGTACGCTGAAGTGAAGTCAGAGGCTGCTCCCTCCACAACGTTTGCCTTTCATCTGTACTTTAGAAAAATCCTAACCCAGGAATTGAGATGACATCTGATGTCACAGCGATGCATGAGCAGGGTGTGACTGGCCACATCAAATGCTATGGAGAAGTCTAGGGCGATCGTGGCCACTTTGTGCCCTCTCTCCATCTCTGCTATAGTTTCATTGATGCACTCTAGGAACTAGGGACCAGCAGGATTTGTGTCGGAAGCCATGTTGCTCAGGGTAAAGAATATTGTTGCTCTAGAGGTGGGAGATGCTGTGGCCAGTAACGAGTCGTTCTGGTAGCTTTCAGGTAACGCAGTCGAGGGAGATGGACGGTGGTTTGCAGCCTCATAAAGTTCATCTTATGAATAGCTTACGTGATGTAGGCCTGTGTACTTTCTTTGTATTGGGGCTGAGGGCTGAGCAACGGTTTCTTTTACACTTTCCATTTTACACCAGGGCTGAGCAACAGCTTCCTTTCACCTTCTATTTTACACTAGGGCTGAGCAACAGTTTCTTTACACTTTCTATTTCACACTAGGGCTGAGGAACGTTTTCTTTTTACACCTCTTTTTCACATTAGGGCTGAAAAAATTCTTTAGACCTTCTATTTCACACCAGGGCTCAGTAATAGCTTAGCTTTCCTACACCTTCTTCTCAAATCTTTTCCCTGTCTCATCTTCTGTGCCACCTCAGTGGCATTCCCCCTACGCCGCTCATTGCAGCTTTCTGTCCACAGCCACATCCCGCCTGGTCCCACCGTTTGCCCAGCACCAGCAATCCAAAGGGAGCAGTCAATGTCCAGCCATCATGAGGCAGCCTATCACATAAGATACCGCTCTACTACCGAGTGACTTCGGTGGCATTCAACAACGCTTGCTTAGCACACGTTGGACACCACTGGCTAAGCCCTCTGCTGACGACAGTAATTGCTTGGTCACGGCATCAGTCCCCCCCCCCCCCCCCCCCCCCCGCCCCCCCGCCCAGAGGGTGGCACCACTTCTCTCCAACGACAGTCCCCTATGAACTTGCCGACCTCAGACTGCATTACAGGGTTGTGTTTACTTACTTTCTTAAGATAATCCAGCGTCAACCAGATCCGAGAGATACAGACACCTGCAGTTTTGGTCAGGGAATTTGAGCAACAATTAAAGAGACGCATCCATTATGTGGGTGAAACTTGATTGTGTGGTCCCAGTCTGCCCAGCTGAGTCCACGGCAGAGTCATCACAGGCTACGAGCCAGTTGGAGCTGAAAATCCAACAAATAAATGGCTCTGGTGGGAATCCAACCCACGACCTCCCAACCGGGAATTCGTGACGCTATCCACAGCGCCACGGTGGCAGATATCATCTGTAATGTTGATGTTCCTGCAGACGGGGTAGTTAGACAATGCTGGTCGAACCTTTCTGCCGTTATATCCCCTTGTGGGCTGCAGACGACAGTGAATTAGTCACTGAGGACCCGTGCTTGTTCCCCTGGTCAGTGATGAGTTTGCCAGCTTCTTCTGGCTTTGATAAAACTCCAGAGTTTCTTCTGGGGCATTGCCTCCCTGGATATATCATCTTTAAGGGGGTCTTTTGCGTAGTTTCAGTAAGGACGGTGCAGGCGCTACTGGATAAGTTGGTGTCATTGTGTTAGTATTGATGACCTTCTTCCTTTGCTCCAACAGGTGATGTCTCTTCCGAATCAGTTTCCTGGGTACATGAACGACGCACGGCTTGCTGATTTTTCTCTTTGTTTGCTTGTGCGGGATATAGTCAGCAGTGATATTGTTCAGACCTTTAAGAAATTCAGTCCAGATATCTTCAGCTCTCCTGTTTTCCATGTTTCAAGTATTAGACAGTTCCTTTCGAGGGCTCTTTACATGCTTCTGCACAAACTGGGATGAGACTCTCTGACTGGCGCCGATTTGGCGGGTGGTCCTGTAGCTCCATGTAGGCCGCGTCGTACTCCGAAAGGCCAGGGATTGTCTCAGTCCTGGGGACTGGACTGGGGTGGTCGGTTAGGAAGAATTCCAGGAAGCTTTCTCGCCTTGTTGGTTCCACCACCATCTTTTCCCATTTCAAGGTCATTTATGTCACCCTTGAACTTGGAGTGAATGTCTTCAGTCTGGCGGTTGTTTTCTTCAGCATCTTTGTGGACCAGTGTCATTCGGAAACACGAACATTTCCAGCTTCCATGATGACAGCGTTTCCAGTAAGCGAGGAACGATCGGCTGATTCATTGAGGGCTTGCATGCTCTGCACATGCCCCGTGTGAGAATGGTGGAAGGAGCAGATCAATTGTTTGTGGCACCTTGCAGCTTTGTCTTCACCCATAGAATGTCAGGGGCCAGTAGTTCACTAAAGGTTAAGTCTTCAGTGGCAGCAATAGAGACTCCCACTTCGGTCTGGTTTTTCGAAACATTATGTAACTTTAACCTCATTAACGTATATGTAACCCCTATCATATTCAACCGAGCAGACAGATTCTGATACCATTGAATTGTCAGTTTTGCTCTTTGATGATCTATGTATTTTGTATTGCTTTAAACACTGTTTTATTTGCCGCCTCGTGATAACAGACATCAAGTAAAACAGTCCTCTAACTTTTACCGTAAATACGCGAAGAAGAGAAGCCTCCCAGTATGTAAAAATTGTTTGGCAACCAACCCTGTCACCTCCTGCCGACATAGCTGACAAAATTTATGCAAGAGTTTATGCATCATTTGCATCTCACATATTCTTTTCTATGGTCGTCTTCCTTTTCAGGACCCTTCTGTGTACTCCCTGGTGAATGTGGCTGGAAAGATCTACATTGTAAGTTACAAAGTGTTTTTAAATGTATTTCCTTGTTGTAATGTTGATAGATGTCTTCGTTGCTGATACGTGCCCGAGTTTGTTTTGTGTTGGTGACATTTGTCCTGCTGAATGTTGTGTGACCGTCATTTGACAATCTACTTCCACTTTGCGTTGTTGATATCTGTCAATTTACGTTCATTCTGCATTGCTGACATTAGTCAATTTACAATCATTCTGTATTGCTGGCATTTGTCAATTTACATTCATTCTGCATTGCTGGCATTTGTCAGTTTACATTCATCCTGTATTGCTGGCATTTGTCAGTTTACATTCATTCTCCTTTGCTGTCTTTTGTCAATTGACATTCATTCTGCATTGCTGGCATTTGTCAATTGACATTCATTCTGCATGTTGGCATTTGTCAGTTTACAATCATTCATTGCTGCATTGCTGGCATTTGTCAATTTACAATCATTCTGTATTGCTGGCATTTGTCAATTGACATTCATTCTGCATTGTTGGCATTTGTCAGTTTACATTCATTCTGCATTGCTGGCATTTGTCAGTTTACATTCATTCTGCATTGCTGGCATTTGTCAGTCAACTGAAATGGGACATCGCTGACAATTGCTGGACGATGTAAGTTTGGCAATGCTGACAATTGTGGGTCTGCTCAAGGTAAGCGTTGCTGCCATTTGCGGGCCTACTTAAGTTTAGCGCTATGTCATTTGTGGTCTACCTAAGTTTTGCATTACGTCATGTGTGGTCTATCTAAGTTTAGCATTACGCCATTTGTGGTCTACTTCATTCAGCACTGCAGACAGTCGTTGGTCTACTTTTTATATTGCATCGCTGATAATGGTCTACCTTAGTGTTGCATCGTTGATTTTCGTCGGTCTACGTCTGTAGTCACTGCCCATTTAAAAAGAAAGAAAAGGAAAAAAAGGAGAAGGGTGGGGCGGGTTTGTTTTGTTAATGAGTAAACATTTTGTTCGCCACAATGTTTCGTGTACAGAATAATAACCCAAAGATCCTTTCATACAGTCATGTAGACCGTAACCACTTTGGTAATTGATCGCCATCCCTTTCATACACACACACACACACACACACACACACACACACACACACACACACACACACACACACACACACACAGAGAGAGAGAGAGGGAGAGAGAAGGGGGAGAGACAGAGAGAGAGAGAGAGATGCATATAACTGCACACACACGCGCGCGCACGCGCGCTAAAACAGAGAGAGAGAGAGAGAGGATGAGAGAGAGAGAGAGAGAGAGAGAGATGTATGTGTATAATCACACACACACACACACACACACACACACACACACACACACACACACACACACACACACACATACACAGTGAGAGAGAGAGAGAGAGAGAGAGAGAGAGAGAGAGAGAGGAGAGGAGAGAGAGAGATGCCAAGGTCCTTGTCAGGCTCACTTCCAGTGATGTTCCCCGCGATTTCCTTTAACCGTCTGGTTTTTGTTTGTTTGTTTGTTTGTTTCTTTGTTTGTTTGTTTGTTTTTAAAGCTATGGTGTGTTGTGATACCATGTGATACTTTTCAACATTTTTGTCACACAACTGTGTTGTTTTTCCTGCGTATTTTCTTGCAGTTGAAACCCTCGACATAGAAGGACCAGTCTGGGCAGTGCAGCTGGAAAATGGGAAGAAGAAAAGGGATTCTTGAAAAGTGAACTGGCCTGCCCCACTAGAGGAGAGACGCGCTGCTTCACTTTCGACTACGAGATGGACGAGCCCAACATGGACGAGCTTCTGGTGTTTCTGGATGATCAGAAGACGACACCTGCCAGACTGTGGAGAACACGGGCTGCAGATGCACCACGTGGCTGGAACACGGCGTATATCGCCATCAGGTCCAGTACAAGCTTTCAGGTAGGATGCTGATAGCACCAACATGAGGCGTGTGCATTCTTAGTAGGAACTGCAGAGACTGAAAGAAGAATGTGTGTGTGTGTGTGTGTGTGTGTGTGTGTGTGTGTGTGTGTGTGTGTGTGTGTGTGTGTGTGTGTGTGTGTGTGTGTGTGTTCAGTAATTATAATGTAATTATTGGTTTGAACAGGTTGTTACAATGATAACCCACAATAGGAAAGATAACGGTGACTGTCAAACATTCGTCGCAAAATGTCGAAGGACCATCCCCAAATTCATAAGTAAAATGAACAAAAACGTGAAAATATGTGAAAAAACTAATCGTCACGAGTTTAGGGATTATTGACCCTTTAACTTTGTTCCCTGAGTCACGGCAAAGAGCGCAGTATCAAATAGCATCAGATCTGCTTTCATCAGACGTACAGTAACGAGTTGTACATTCCAGTGACAAAGCTGGTCTCCTTAAAAAGTGATAATTTTTTTCCAGTATAGCACGGATGGGAGCGATTTAGACCCCCAAACACAAGATTCATGGGTGTAAGCAGTCATTTGACGTTGATGTACTCATGACCAAGCAGCCGCTTTGGCGTGTCATGGTCAGCCAGTCATCTCAGCTGCTAGGCTGGTCGCAGCAGGGATGGAATGTCAGCAAGCCTATGTGCCACACTGAATCTCTGGCATGGAGCAACTGCATCACTCAGGAAGACAGTTATACAGAGAGAGAGAGACTCGAAGCCTCTGTCCCACTCGTCACATCCCAGTCCATCTCCACAGCATGTAGTCCCCTCTTTTGTAGTCCACGTCGCTGGCCTTCATTCCACTGGGTGTACTGGAAGGCCGTCTTTGCTGCTGGTATGGCCTGTCATAAATGTAATGAAATGTCTGCTTGCTCCTATGAATACTGTGTTCTTCATCTTCCCACTTGACATCACTCCCGAAGTCTTGTGGCACTACTTAACGCTGTCAGGCTCTAAGCGGAATTCACTGAATGGACGTTGAACTGCTTTCAAAATTATTTTCAAAGTTACTGGCACTTAATTTTATGTATAATATTTGTTTTTTGTCGGAATGAAACGAAGAAAATAAGAAGTGATTTTACATTTAAAAATTTCGATGACGCTCAAGCTTGCACACTCACACAACGACTGGTCCCTATAATTTTTGGTCGGCTTATCCAATTCCTTCTACTGAGCACAGAAATCATGGCGAAGTTTTCAGTTTGCTTTCGAACTCATGAGCACTATTTGCTACGTGCGCGGGACCAATAACCCAAATCAGACGAGTTATTGGGTCAAGGTCATCAGGAAGTAGTAGCTATCATTGTGATTTTTTCCTGTCCCGTTAGTCCCAGGGCCCAGAGAGTGACATAGTCCCAGGGCCCAGAGAGTGTCATAGTCCCAGGGCCCAGAGAGTGTCATAGTCTCAGGGCCCAGAGAGTGTCATAGTCCCAGGGCCCAGACAGTGTCATAGTCCCAGCGCCCAGAGAGTGTCATAGTCCCAGTGCCCAGAGAGCGTCATAGTCCCAGGGCCCAGAGAGTGTCATAGTCCCAGGGCCCAGAGAGTGTCATAGTCCCAGCGCCCAGAGAGTGTCATAGTCCCAGGGCCCAGAGAGTGTCATAGTCTCAGGGCCCAGAGAGTGTCATAGTCCCAGGGCCCAGAGAGTGTCATAGTCCCAGGGCCCCAGAGAGCGTCATAGTCCCAGGGCCCAGAGTGTCATAGTCCCAGGGCCCAGAGAGCGTCATAGTCCCAGGGCCCAGAGAGTGTCATAGTCCCAGGGCCCAGAGAGTGTCATAACATTCGTAGTCCACTGAGGCTTCCCCCAGGCCCCCTCACTACTTTCACCACTTCCACCCTGGTTGTGTTTCTCACCTCATGTCCTGTGTTCTGGGACCACATTGTTTCTGGCATGCTGGCTGTAGTGATCAAAGGGTTTGTTTGACATATGCTCAGCACGCTACTCACGTGTGTCCTGAGCACAGAGATGTTGCTGTGTTAGCAGTGAGTCAGGGAACAAAGTTAAGGAAACACAAAACACTAATTTCATGGTCTTTTCTTCATTTCTTTAAAAATATCACACTCAAATTCGGGAATGGTCAATAATTTTTTTTAAGAAGAGTATAATTTGACTAGAGCACATTCAGCAAAACAAGGTAGTACACATGTGTGTGGAAGTGTGTGTGGTTGTGTTAGTGCAGAGGCAGATTGATATTCAGTTTAGAAATGGCTGGCTGGTTGGTTGATTTTCTGGCTGGCTTGAGGTGAGGAAGATTAAGGTGCCACACAATGGAATGGCTTACACAACAGGTGCGTCGTCACGTTGTTATCTTACAGGTGGAGATCAGGGTCATCAGATCTGACCCGGAACAGTTCTTGTCGCGTGTCGTTCTCCGCAACATTCGGTACCGGCAAGATCAATGTGCGAACACTCCTGCTGTTGAACCACCCTACGACTCTCCCTGTGAAGCGTCATCTCCAGGGATCACGTTACACATCGCCAGTCACGTCACCGGTGTCTTCTACGTCAGATTCAACGGGTATAACTGGTCTTGGAATAACAAATCGACGCTGATTTAGTTTAGGCTTGAAGAATTCCCCTGGCCTGCCTCCTCCCCTCCCCCCCCCCCCCCCCCCCCCCCCCTTCCTTCCTACTTTTTCTGCCCTCCCTCCAGTTTTGTAAACGATGATTCTTTCTCTCTCTCTCTCCTCTCCCCTCCTCTCTCACCCTACCTCTCTCTCTCTCTCTCTCCTCTTCTTTTCTCCTCTCTCTCTCCCCCCTTTTCTATCTTTTCTCCTTCGTTCTCTCTCTGATTCTTTCTCCTCTCTCTCTCTCTCTCTCTCCATCTCATTACATTTTTTACTTGGTCATCTACCATTCCCTTTTTTTTTTCCTTCTCCCAATTCTCCCATTTCCATGCTCCTGATGGGCAGAATGGTCTACCATTAAATTTTGTTCATCGTCTCTCTCTCTCTCTCTCCCCTCCCTCTCTCTCTCTCTCTCTCTCTCTCTCTCTCTCTCTCTCTGCTCTCTCTGTATGTGTTTGTGTAATATGTACAAACTTGCGGGCTCACTTGCGACAGTGTCTTAATTCTCATGATTTCAGTGTCAAATCGTAAAAGTGATTCTCATTTTCACTTGCGCCATTTAGACATAACAGAAAGTGTGTGTATGTGTGTGTGTGTGTGTGTGTGTGTGTGTGTGTGTGTGTGTGTGTGTGTGTGGTGTGTGTGTGTGTGTGTGTGTGTGTGTGTGTGTATGTGTGTGTGTGTGTGTACGTGTGTGCGTGTGTGTGTGTGTGTGTGTGTGTGTGTGTGTGTGTTGTAATGTCCGCCCAAAACACACACCAGTGACGTCATCCGTGCTGACGACTTCAGGGATGTCGGCTGAAATGACCTCTGTCCCAGGTATGACAAACGTTCGTGTAAAATGTCAATACTGGCCATGTTCGAATTTACAATTTGATTTACAATGTATCCAGAAGCATTTTGAGACGCCATTGCGCGCGTGCGTGTTTGTGTGTTAGTTACTCAAAGGAAGAACGGGAGAGAGATTTCACGTGCAGTCAGCACCACACACTATTAACAAAACAAACCCCAAAAGCATCCCTACTCCTCCCCTCAAAAAAGAAAAGAGAAAAACGAAGAGTTTTCTGTCTTTGGACGAGTCTCTCGTCTTCAGTATGTTTTTGACATTTTTCTTCTCACTTTTTGTTTTTATAGATACTTGAAGTTTGATCAAACCGTTTTATAGATTGTAATAGCGGCTAGTAAAAGAAATGTGCCTTGTGCTTTTTAGTGGCGATTTACAGATTGACGGTCTGCTTTCAAGAATGGCAGTAATGTGTTGAAAACAGACCTGTATTTCGTGTAACTACAGTAAGGCGTTCATTTTGCGAATGAAGTTGCCGTATAGATTAGAGGGGATAAGAAACCTGTTTTCGCGTATCTTTCCAAACCTAGTGCCATGAACAGAAATCTGTGATCTCACCTGTAGGGCTGCCTGAATGCTTATGATATTAATAAAACTAATGACGATTTTTTTTGTTCAGCTTTGGTTCGTTTCCTTTTTTAAAACGCTCATACTGTGTACAAATACAGTATTAGCTCTGCTGCACACAACAGAGTGGAAGGGAGGCAATCTTCTAACAGTCAAAGCACAATTTTTGTTTATGAGCAATGAACACACTTTGCCCGCGTCATTATTAAATGAACACTGTGTGCTTCACACACACACACACACACACACACACACACACACACACACACACACACACACACACACATTGTCCAAATCATGAAATTCAGGTATACCCCAGCACACCCGCTTTGGGCACAGGGTGTCCTATGGAAAGTCCAGACAAACTGCAAGTAGGACAGCCTGCGAGAGCGCAGATCTCTGTCAATATTGAACCGTCCTCTCTCCTTCAATCAATCTCTACCCGTTTCCATCGCATATCTCTTAATAAATCTCAAAAACTATCAGAGATACATTATAAGTGTTACCTAAATGAATAATCATTGTCTCAACTACTCTTTTTTTCTCATGCATGTCTATCATTTGAGAGGACGATGGGGAGAGACGTGTGCAGGGGAGAGGAGGGTGGAAAGGAAGGGGGGGGGGGGCTAGCTCCCTGTTGGAACATTCGGATCCCTGGGTTGTAGTATTCTTTCTGGGGTTAAGGGGAATCTCCCCCTGCAGAGAGAAAGTTTGAACGAATGACAGGGCTCCTGGTTGACCTTTAAGAAACCAACCAAATGAAACACTGGTTAAACATTTCAACCAGAAACGTTTCTGGTTGGTTGTTTTTGTTAAATCTTCGTGCTGGTCGCTTGCTCGAGGCTATTCTGTTTAAAAAAAAAAAGTGGGGTTCGCTGGTAACACTCAGGTTACTGCCCGTGCCTACCAAGGGTCATGTGTCCAAAGGAGGTAATCATCCAAGTTGATCATTGCTTTCTGTACCACAATGACAACTCGTTGTGAAGGGTTGCGAAAAAAACTAATTTAAAGCAATTTTTAAAGGGTGACAGCCTGACTCGAACCCTTCCCACTATAGTGCAAAATGGATGGTTTCAGCCAGGCATCGCAAAAAGACCGAAAATGAAAATGACAGGGATTTTTTTTTTTGTTACACTGGGTGTTATTCGGATTCGAACGCCAATGTCTGACTCAATGCGACCTCGGTGCTCAACCTAACTGAGTTAAGGGCGATGGGGAAAGGTTAGCTGGGCTGATCACCGCTCAAAGTATCCAAGTACACGTCGAGCATATGTATGTCAATTAATCGAACATTGACACGATTAACGGGATCTCTGTATCTCATTAGCAGAGACTGTGTAGTACACACCTGAGGTCAGCTACTTGCGCGTCTGGACGTACGCTAATCATAAAGATGGGGGAAAATCCCGCTCCCGCGTTTGTGGCTTGCATTTTCAGTACTACTGCCGGACCTCTCATACTCCCCCCCAACACTTCCCCAGCACACGCACAGTCTCTCTCTCTCTCTCTCTCTCTCTCTCTCTCTCTCTCTCTCTCTCTCTCTCTCTCTCTCTCTCCTCTCTCTCTCTTTTACTCATGATTTCAAAAAATTTTTCTTGCTTGTGTATGTTTATCATTTACCAATGACATAAGTGAGTGGGTAGCAATTGCAGAGTTGGCTTGGCGTTAGGCACCATCGTTTGAATGGAGCAAACCTCACACCCTACTGTTTTAGTCAGCTGCTGTCGATGTCGTCCTATTACAAAGAACATTTGTTTCAACACAGGTTCCTCGTGAAATGGACTTTTTTTTTTCTTTGCTCTTGCTGCAGAGGCAGGCTCGACTGTTGACGATGACGACGACGACGACGACGACGACAAGAAAGGCATAATGATTGCTGTGGTGGTGAGCTGTGCCTTGGTGGTGATGGCGTTGCTGGTGATGGTAATTGTCTGCTGGAGAAGGTAGGTATGGCGGTTGGGGTGAAGGTGGGGTGGGCACAAGGATGCCTCGTTTCTCTCTAGTTTTTTTTTTTTTTTTACTTTGTTTTCTTAAATCTGTTTTTTCCCTAACATCCGTACTTCTATTTGTTTCGTGCGACCTCCGATTTCACGTGGTTCACTTAAAGTGATTTTTAAACTCTGACGGGAATACTCCTCTCTCTCTCTCCTCTCTCTCTCTCTCTCTCTCTCTCTCTCTCTCTCTCCCTCGCCTCTCCTTCTCTCATCTTCCTCTCTCTCTCTCTCTCTCTCTCTCTCTCTCTCTCTGTTACAGTACAATTATCTTTTTGTTCAGGCGGTCAAGAAAGAGGACGACCTCTGCTCCCAGTGCAGTGATGCCCAGCGGGGCACGAACACAGGATGACCGCCCAGGTAAGAGGTTGAAACTTAGGAGGGTGGGGCGGAGTGAGTGAAGAAGGGTGGGGCAGAATGCTAGTAGGAGGAGGGAGGGACGGGGGGGGGGGGATTGAAGAAGGGCGGGGCAGAGTGCTAGTAGGAGGAGGGAGGGACGGGGCGGAGCAGTGTGGGTTGAAGGATACCAATGAATCGATGAACAACACTCTACAGTGTTCACATGGCCACTGTTCGCTGTCAAGTGAGGGTCAGTTCCACTGCAGTGACAGACCTTATTAAACGCCGACCAGCTGCGTTCTGGAATGGTGTGGAGCGACCATGGAGTACAACGGGGTCAGGAAAGGACGTGGGTGGGTGGGAAATGCACGCATACAAACGTAGGTGTGTGTGTGCGTGCGTGTGTGTGTGTGTGTGTGTGTGTGTGTGTGTGTGTGCGTGCGTGCGTGTGTGTGTGTGTGTGTGTGTGTGTGTGTGTGTGTGTGTGTGTGTGTGTGTGTGTGGTTGTGTGTGTGTGTGTGTATGTGTATGTAGAAAGAGAGAGAGAGAGAGAGAGAGAGAGAGAGAGAGAGAGAGAGAGAGATTGAGAGAGATTCACAGGTCAACAAATCCTACAGAGCAATAGGCAATACACTCTATCGCCTGGAGAGATCGGTATACACCCGGTCCTAAAGAGATCAACGGTACACCTGATCCCGTGGAGTGATCGGCAATGCACCCGATCCTTTGGAGAGATCGGGTATGCACCCTGGTCCTATAGATAAATCGGCACTAGTTCTGCTCCATTTTAGTGATCGGCAATACACCGGTACCTATAGACAGATCGGCAATACACCCGGTGCTATAGACAGATCGGCAATACACCCGGTGCTATAGACAGATCGGCAATACACCCGGTGCTATAGACAGATCGGCAATACACCCGGTGCTATAGACAGATCGGCAATACACCTGGTGCTATAGACAGATCGGCAATACGCCCGGTGCTACAGACAGATCGGCAATATGCCCGGTGCTATAGACAGATCTGCAATAACGCCCGGTGCTATAGACAGATCGGCAATACACCCGGTGCTATAGACAGATTGGCAATACACCCGGTGCTATAGATAGATCGGCAATACACCCGGTGTTATACAAAGATCGACAATACACCGGGCCTATGGAGAGATAGTTAATACACGCGGATCCGGGCAGAAATCGGCACTTCACCTGGTCCTATGGATTGATCGCAAATACATCTGGTCCCAGGGAGAGATCGGCAATTCACCCTGTCCCGTGGAGAGATTGGCAATACACCCACTCGAATGGAGAGATCGCCATTACATCCGGTCCTATGGAGAGATCGTAATACATCCGGTCCTATGGAGAGATCAGCAATACATCCGGTGCTATGGAGAGATAAGCAATACATCCGGTGCTATGGAGAGATCAGCAATACATCCAGTCCTATGGAGAGATCGGCAACACACCCGGTCCTATGATCGGCAATACAACAGGTCCAGTGGCAATACACCCGGTTCTTTTGAGTTATCGGCAATACACCCGGCAATGCACCCGGTTCTATGAATTGATCGGTAATACACGGTCGTATAGAGTGATCGACAATACACCCGGTCCTATGAAATGATCGGCAGTACACCCGATCCTATGAAGAGATCGGCAATATACCCGGTCCTACTCGCGATCCCATGGAGTGATCAGCAATACACCCGGTCCTATAGAGACATCAGCAATACACCCGGCCCTATAGGGAGATCGACAATACACCTGGTTCTATAGACAGATCGACAATATACCTGGTCCTACAGAGAGATCGGCAATACACCCGGTGCTATAGAGATGTCAGCAATACACCCTGTGCCATAGAGAGATTAGCAGTACCTCAGGTCCTATAGAGAGATCGACAATACACCCGGTGCAATAAAGATATCAGCAATACACCCGGTCCTATAGAGAGAACGGCAATATACCCGGTCCTATAGAGAGATAGGCTATACACCGGTGCAATAAAGATATCAGCAGTACACCCGGTCCTATAGAGAGATCGGCAATATACCGGTCCTATAGAGAGATAGGCTATACACCCGGTGCTATAGAGAGATCGACAATATACCCGGTCCTATAGAGAGTTAGGTAATACACCCGGTGCTATAGAGAGAATCGGCAAAATGCCCGCTCCTGTATAAAGATCAGCGATACACCCGGTGCTATAGAGAGATCGGCAATATACCCGGTTCTGCAGAGAGATCGGGAATACACCCGGGCCTATAGAGAGATCGGCAATACACCCGGTTCTACAGAGATCTCAGAAATACACCCTTAGCTATAGAGAGATCGGCAATACACTCTGTGCTATAGAGAGATCGGCAACACACCCGGTGCTATAGAGAGATCGGCAATATACCCGGTCCTAGGGAAAGATCGGCAATACACCCAGTCCCATTGAGAGATCGCAAGTACACCCAGTCCTAGGGATAGATCGGCAATACACCACCCAGTTCCAAAGAGAGATCGGCAATACACCCGGTCCCGTAGCAAAATCGGCAGAAAACCGGTCCTATGGAGAGATCGGCGATACACCCGGTTCCACGGAGAGATCGGCAAATCACCCAGTCCCATGGAGAGATCGGCAATACACCAAATTCTATGGATACCCATGGAAAGATCGGCAATACAGCTGGTTCCATGGAGAGATCGGTAATACACCAAATTCTATGGATACCCATGGAAAAGATAGGCAATACAGCTGGTTCCATGGAGAGATCGGTAATACACCAAAATTCTATGGGATATCCATGGAGAAATCGGCAATACAACTAGTCCCATTCACAGATCAGAAATACAGAAATGGAAAGATGGGCCATACACATGGCCCTGCAGCCATCAATCTGAACCCATGGAGAGATCCGCAATACAAAAAGGTCCTAAGAAGAGATCGCCAATACAGACAAAAGGTCCTATGGAGAGATCGGCAATACAGAACGGTTCTATATAGAAATCGGCAATACAGACTGGTCCTACGGAGATATCGGCAATACAGAGCGGTCCAATGGAGAGATCGGCAATACAGAGCGGTCCTATGGAGAGATCCTCAATACAGAACGGTCCTATGGAGAGATCCTCAATACAAAACGGTCCTATGGAGAGATCCTCAATACAGAGCAGTCCTATGGAGAGATCCTCAATACAGAGCAGTCCTATGGAGAGATCCTCAATACAGAGCAGTCCTATGGAGAGATCCTCAATACAGAGCAGTCCTATGGAGAGATCCTCAATACAGAACGGTCCTATGGAGAGATCCTCAATACAGAGGAGTCCTATGGAGAGATCCTCAATACAGAGCCGTCCCATGGAGAGATCAGCAATACAGAAACGGTCCTATGGAGAGATCCTCAATACAGAGCCGTCCCATGGAGAGATCCTCAATACAGAACGGTCCTATGGAGAGATCCTCAATACAGAGCAGTCCTATGGAGAGATCCTCATACAGAACGGTCCTATGGAGAGATCCTCAATACAGAACGGTCTATGGAGAGATCCTCAATACAGAGCAGTCCTATGGAGAGATCCTCAATACAGAACGGTCCTATGGAGAGATCCTCAATACAGAACGGTCCTATGGAGAGATCCTCAATACAGAGCAGTCCTATGGAGAGATCCTCAATACAGAACGGTCCTATGGAGAGGTCCTCAATACAGAGCAGTCCTATGGAGAGATCCTCAATACAGAGCAGTCCTATGGAGAGATCCTCAATACAGAGCAGTCCTATGGAGAGATCCTCAATACAGAGCCGTCCCATGGAGAGATCCGCAATACAGAACGGTCCTATGGAGAGATCCTCAATACAGAGCAGTCCTATGGAGAGATCCTCAATACAGAACGGTCCTATGGAGAGATCCTCAATACAGAGCGGTCCTATGGAAGGATCCGCGATACAGAGCCGTCCCATGGAGAGATCCTCAATACAGAACGGTCCTATGGAGAGATCGAAAATATAGAACTGTCCTTTGGAGAGATAGACAATACAGAGCGGCCCAATGGAGAGATCCTCAATACATAACGGTGCTATGGAGAGATCCTCAATACAGAACTGTCCTGTGGAGAGATCGACAATACAGAACTGTCCTGTGGAGAGATCGACAATACAGAGCAGTCCCATGGAGAGATCCACAATACGCCTGGTCCTACGGAGAGACCCACAATACAGAATGGTCCTATGGACAGATCCGCCATACAGAACGTTCCTATGGAGAGATCCACAATACAGAATGGTTCTATGGACAGAGCCGCAATGCATAGTGGTCCCATGGAGAGATCCCAAATACAGGGTGGTCCTATGGAGAGATCCACAATACAGAACGGGCTCACATATAGTTGCGATACTCCTCAGCGTAAAAAGAGATTTCCAGCACCACCGACCCTGTGGACAGATTTGCAAAAACACACTGGTCTCGCTGAGAGGCTAGCGATACGCCAGGAGCCATTGAGAGATCGGCACTGCATCCGGATCCATGACATAATAGGCAATAACCCGGTGTAACAGCCCGTTCTTACCCCCCTCTGGAACTTACCCCGGGGAAGTCCGGGCTAGCCTGCTTTTATCCCCAGTGGTCATCCTAGGACTAGCTAGAACTTAAATAAGATATTTCGACTATTTTACAGTTAATCAGTGTCTCATGAGTGTTTGTATACCTTGTGCAATGCAGACAACCAGTGGTCAGTGTCACTGATCATTGGTCACTTTAATGTATATCAGAGATTTAGTTAATTAGCGTCTCCTGAGTGCCTGTGTACTTGTACAATGTAGATGACGGGGGGAGGGGGGGGGTAAGTTCCAGGTAGTCCTGGAATGACCCCGGGAGTAAAAGCAGGCAAGCCCAGAATTACCCCGGGGTAAGTTCCAGAAGGGGGGAGGGGGGGATAAGAATGGGCTGTTACACCGGTCCTGTGGAGAAATCGACAATATACCCAGTGCCGTAGATTTAGGTGTATAGGGGAAGGAGAAAGAATATGTCTGCAATAATTACCATCGTTATTTCTGTCTTTTATATATATATATATATATATATATATATTATATATATATATATATATATAGATATATATAGATATATGTGTGTGTGTGTGTATAGATACATAGATGATAGATATGTGTGTGTGTGTGTGTGTGTGTGTGTGTGTGTGTGTGTGTGTGTGTGTGTGTGTGTGTACGTATGTATACATGTTGTCCATCTATCAAGCTATATGTGTGTGTGTGTAAACAGAATTTCTTTTTATTGAGTTTTAAGAGATGTTATGTCTTCATCTTCAATTTCCTGACCACTGTCCCCCCACCCCCCCCCACCCCATCCCCCATCCCAACCCCGCGCCCCTCCAGATGCTAGGAACATACCAGACGGCAACTTGGCAGCAGACAACATTCCGCTGGAGGACTTGGATGCTACGGGCTGCCGCCAGGCCCCTCGTGATGCCATTGATGACATGCCAGACTATGACGACATTGGAAGCAGCGTTCACGTTTACTCCAACACGGGAGAAAACGTCACACGACAGAGCACAAATGCAGGTAAAAATTAAAGTCTTGTAGTTCGCAAAAAGTCATAATTTTCGCTTTCATTATAACATCAGTTTCCTGAGGAAAACGTTGGTAATTCCTCTTTTCACATGAAAATGTACTTATCACTGTTTCTTGAATAAAATCACTGTCGTTCTTTTTTTTTCTCAAGTTAAGGTTGTAGTTACTTTCCAAAGGTGGGATGTCTGTTATCTGTGGAGATGTCTGAGATGTAGCGTGTTATCGCTACCCCCTCAAAATATACCCCTCCTCTAGCCCCTCTTTACGGGATTGAAATGAGGGCACCAGGGGTAATTTCAGCACCCCCACACCGATGGTGACTGAGAGAGTTTTTCTTGTTTCTGACCTGTGCGTCAAAACAACTGCAGTCACTTCTGAAAGTAAACTCTAGACAGCAATTTACGTGCTAGATAGAAACAAACAAATGTAGAGAAAGAGGACCAAACAATACATGAAAAAAAAAACTGCTGATCATTGTGTTTTGAAAGTGTCAGTCATTTTTCTCGCTATGGAAGATTTCTGTAGGCACATATCTGTCTGTCTGTCTCAAGTCTGAAATCAAGCACTTTCAAAACCTGGAACAAGTTATTAGAAGAGATTTATAAGCGCTTGTTTTCAGCCATGGAGATAATTGTGAATGTCTTGCTGAATATTTACATTTAATCACGAATTGATCGGCGCCTACCTCTTTCACTTGCTTTTGGCACCTTTTCTTATTTCCGATCAGGACTCTGTTGTCATGGCAGCCAGGCAGTGCTATAGTTTCCCCCTTCGTTCGTTTACAAATCAGAAACCAGTGGCGACATGCAGGAACCGTGATGGCTTGGTCTTTGACCTAATTCTAGGCCCCTCTGGAAGCATTTGGAAAGCAAAGAAACAGTCTGACCTGAGTTCATGTGTGACAGCACTGTGACGCCCAAGCATTCTTTGCAAAAAAAGTGTCTGTAAACCATGTTTCTAAAACTGTGAGACAGAGAGATAGTGAGAGAGAGAGAGAGAGAGAGTGTAGAGTGTGAGTGAGTGTACGTGTGTGTGTGTGTGTGTGTGTGTGTGTGTGTGTGTGTGTGTGTGTGTGTGTGTGTGTGTGTGTGGTGTGTGTGTGTGTGTGTGTGTGTGTGTGTGTGTGTGTGTGTGTGTGTGTGTGTGTGTGTGTGTGTGTGTGTGTGTGTGTGTGAGAGAGAGAGAGAGAGAGAGAGTGTGTGTGTGTGTGTGTGTGTGTGTGTGTGTGTGTGTGTGTGTGTGTGTGTGTGTGTGTGTGTGTGTGTGTGTGTGTGTGTGTGTGTGTGAGTGTGTGTGTGTGAGAGAGAGAGAGAGAGAGAGAGAGAGAGAGAGAGAGTTTGATCAGTGTCAGTCAGTCAACGTCACGAGTTCCAGACCACTGGCACGCAACATCAAAACTGCTAGTTTGGCCCACCCCCCCCTTGACGTAATGTCATTCCAGTGGAATCAGTGTAATGTTAGACAGATCCCCCACTCCTCCCTCCTAACTTTCCTGAGATGTTGTCCAAGTCCTCTACCTCACCACTTTTGCTGATTTATGGATGACACGAACTCCGTGGACCTGAACTGCCCTTTTCTCTGTCTTGAAGTCAGCGGCATGGAACGCGGGGCCCATCGTCACGTCAGTGATGACGCGCCAGACTATGAAGACATCAACGACCTCGTGTATGATCTTCCTGGGAAGAAGCGGAACGCCCAGGGAGGGGGACGCAGGCAGAACGCCAACACGGAGTCTCAACACATCTATATGTCCATGGGAAGAAGAAAACGTCGCCTCTGATGGCGTCTCCCCTTCTTGCGTGGTGCTGTGAATCTGATGCCGTCTCTGCAGATTGACGACTTCTGGCTGATGAGAATCGTTCTGAACTCAGAAAGAAAAACAGGCACGTTGTTGTGCTGAGTCAACAGTGCGCGTTAATAGCGTTTTGTTTGATGCAGATGAAAATGAAACGAAAGATAAAATAGCTTTTTTAAGGGAGAGGAAGGTGAGTGGATGGGGAGCAGGGTGGTGGTGGGCAGGGCCGCAGGAAACTCTGTGTGTGTGTGTGGTGTGTGTGTGTGTGTGTGTGTGTGTGTGTGTGTGTGTTGTGTGTGTGTGTGTGTGTGTGTGTGTGTGTGTGTGTGTGTGTGTGTGTGTGTGTGTGTGTGTGTGTGTGTGTGTGTGTGGTTCTGTTTTGCTTGAGTAATCTAAACCAAGAAAAGCAACCTTAATTCGAGCTGAACTTAAAAAGAATATTTATATGAATAGATAAAACGAAAGGATGTTGGCTGGAGATAGGTTTCGAAATGTTTTCAATATTAGTGAATGAAATATACAATTGTTAATTACTGCAACTAAAAACATAAATGTGTAGTTCAGCGCCGTTGTTCATTTTAAAAAAGACAGGATATAGTAAAGACTCTTTATGTGATACCAGTATGATTGTTACCATCTCCATTTTTGCTATTTGGACATACATTATGAACAAATGACAATTTTCAAACAAAATTTCTTATTTCGACAATCTCCAAACTAAAAACAAAGGCAAGCTGCCCTCTTGTCTCTGTGTTTACATTTACTTCCAGCCAATAGTTGACATTTAGTTTTTTATGCATATGTGTTTGTGCAGGTGTATACATGATTGTGTCTATGTATATTCACCAGTTTATGTATTGTGCCTTGTGATATTAAAGAGGACAGAAAGAGACATCAGAGAGAATGCTTCAGTAATCTCTGTGCCATAATATTAAACCCACAAAGGGAGTAAGATCGACATATAAATTACGTCGTGGCTAACATAATTTTTGACCCTCTCTCTCTCTAGAGTGTATGATGACTATTGTGTCCACCTCTTAACACTGAATTCAACACATAGAATACGTCATTTACAAGATGCAGCATCATCAGGGATAGCTTTCGTCACGGTTTTTGGCCCATCGCTTTGATAAACTCTTACATCCCGATTTTTTTTTTTTTTTTTTTTTTTTTTTTTTGGTCAAACTGTCCCAGCAAATCCAACAGGTGAACTGATCTCATAGTGACCACCGATTCTGAGGATGTCTTCAGAAATCGGTGAATTGCGAAGCCTGACACAGCTAGTATTTACATTCGTGAAAGAGATAGAGATGAACAAGACAGAGAAAGCTTCAGCAATACCAGTCTGACCAGCTTTTTTGTCTGTCCACAGCCCACTGCGTGTTAAATACGAACATCGTAGATGTCGCCTGTTAGGCTTACAGGTCAGAAAGGACCTCTTTTTTTGCTAATTATTACCTGGGCTTATCTCCAAACTTGCTGTAAATAGTACGGCTTCTTACTGGTAATCAGCATGTGCGGAATTCATATTCCGTTGTATAACACTGCGTCAATGATCGTGCCGAAACTGAAATCTGCATGAAAACTGAAATCTTTCCAAATAACACTACACCAAATGGCCAATGATTTGAAGCGTTCTTTAAATTTTTTAGGCGGACCTAATCCTACATACCTGTATGCCTGTTTGTATGGATTCACATAAGTATAAAGAAGAGGATTTCTCTGTATGATATACGACAATGCAATGAGAAAGTTTCCTTCTAATCGGAGATGCAAATTTTCAAATACTACCGCATTCTACAGTGGTGACTGTTGTCATCAAACCCCAGTATGGCATTTTTGTGACTAATTTTGTTCGTACATGGCTAATTTTACTTTAAAATCTGGATTGGAAATTGCTCAATTTTGTTTTTTTCAAATGCCTGTGTGTGTGCATTGGGGACACTAGCATTTGCTTTTCTGTTGAAGTTTTGTAATCATATTTCGGTTGGTCCATGTGTATGTGTATGCATGCTTGCATGTGTGTGTGCGTTTCCTGTATCATCTTAAACATATTTTGTTGGGATTATCCTTGATGCCATGAATCAGCTTAAAAAATTAAATAACAGGCGTGTTTATTTCCAGCAATGAACAACTCCGAATTAATCGCGATTGTGTCATTTCAATTATATGTTAAAATCACTTAATTGTTAAATTAGCACACAAATTTTTGAAAGCTGAGCAAATTAATAATCAAGAATTTGTAAAATTTTTATTGTTCGTATCAAATAAAAAAAAAAATCTAAAACAAAGATGATCAAACTGCAGAAAGTTTTGAAGGCATGTACTATGAACAACGGTGTTGTGGTAGAGGAGTGGAACGAGGCAATTATGAACGCTGTATGAATCCTGACGCTGAGGAATCAAGTAAAATTGTACCGCAAAGACTTTTTCTGTCGCGTTTTACGTGCCTTCTAAATGACATGATTCAAGCTTATGCAGTCTCAGTCCCAGCATGTGGGTATATCTTTTTCATGAAATGCAGGTGTTTTACCACGGTGGCGCTTGAGTGCATTCAAGCGACGGTGGGATCTGAACTTCACATGACAAACATGGGGAGCAGGACAGAACTACTTGATAGTGTTACTTCAAAGACAACCATAAAACGCAAAATATTTCCATGTATCAGCACGTAATACAGACCGCTAAGAACAAATTGTCCAGTTTTTCTCTGTGTGTTATTTTGTGTGTGTGTGTACGTGTTTTGTTTTTTTTCAGTTCAGTTTGAGTACTCCAAGAATTTATCGATGTCTTCGCTTTCTTGAAAGCGAATCGAGCTTGCTCTTGTTGCGTGTTTCTGTTCAGCATGAAAAGGGCCGCAACTTTCCGATAACGCTTGTCGACAGGAGAACACACTGGCTTGCTTACTTGTCACACTTGAATGCTGCTTGTCCAAAGTAACACCAGCGTTTGAAAAATCAGATGATTTATTCTGGAATTGTGTAGATACAGATCTTCTTCCTTAGCGTAAATTCTATGAGATTTATGCAGGTGTGACATTAATTTTCAGAATAACATTTTTGGTGGGTAATGGAGATGGGTGAGTTGTTTTTAAGTCAGATTTTATCATGAAGTATGCGGCTTTTTCCGCAAGATCAACTTCACAAAAGATAAGTTTGCTATATACTTGATCACTTTATTTTCATTGATAGAGAGATAGAGGAGCTGGAGACAAATGGATGGAGAGAGAAGAGAGAGAGAGAGAGAGAGGAGAGAGAGAGAGAGAGAGAGAGGATAAAAGGGCATCGTGATGCAAATTATCTAAGATAACAAAGAATTTCATAGATGGAGAGATAGAGAAGGAGTGAGCAGTGATGAGAAGAAACAGACAAAAGGACGTTCGAGATAGTTGATGACAGAGATACGGAGACCAACCGACAAAGATTTGCAGACCCAAAAGAGAGTGGAAGAAAAGGAATGCTTCAAGCTTAAATATCCCATAACCGAATGGGCATAGGGGCAAAGAACTGTCAGTGATCAATTGGTATCTAGGGCACATCATTACTGAGTGCGGAGCCCATCCCCCTCCTTCCGCCAC